>JACEEZ010009337.1:225331-240331 GCA_016584305.1 Chionoecetes opilio | reverse complement strand
TAAGAGTCTTGGGAAGAATAAACTCATTAGGTTGTCTCGTGTAATTACTCCGAGGCAATATGAGGGGAAGGCTTTTAAAAGGAACGGCAGTGGCGGGGCGAGGGGAGGAGGGGGAGGGGAAGGGAAGGAGGGGAAGGGAGGGAGGGGAAAGGAGAGAGGGTACTGGACTCAAGTAGGAAGAGAGGTATTATAGAAAGGGGAAGAGAGGGGAGAGGGGAGGGAGTGTTAAGGAGGCGAGGGGAAGAGATTAGAAGGGTAAATAACTAGGAGTGAGGGGAGGAAGAAGGGAGAAGGAAGGTGGAGAGTGATAATGCGTATAAGGTCATAAGGAATATTTAGGAAGAACAGATACCAGAGGAACAGTGGGTCTAATATTTAACGAGTGATATAAAAGGATAGTATAGAATAAGACTCCTCCCCGCCAGCCTCTCTCTCTCTCTCTCTCTCTCTCTCTCTCTCTCTCTCTCTCTCTCTCTCTCTCTCTCTCTCTCTCTCTCTCTCTCTCTCTCTCTCCCGACATACTGTAGTTTATAGAAGAAAAAAAACGTTGAAAGAGTTGGTCTAAAATTTAACGAGTGGTAGAATATGATAGTACAGAATAAGGCTCCTCCACGCCAACCTCTCTCTCTCTCTCTCTCTCTCTCTCTCTCTCTCTCTCTCTCTCTCTCTCTCTCTCTTCTCTCTCTCTGTTAAAAGGGAACACTTTTTACCTTATAGAAACCAAAGTTATGGAAATGTTCTAATTTTTCTAT
The DNA here is from genome assembly GCA_016584305.1 of Chionoecetes opilio. Taxonomy (NCBI): domain Eukaryota; kingdom Metazoa; phylum Arthropoda; class Malacostraca; order Decapoda; family Majidae; genus Chionoecetes; species Chionoecetes opilio. Next base: position 239,579 of record JACEEZ010009337.1, on the reverse strand, counting down.
TTTCTACTAGCCGTATATTAATTAAGTAACTTTAAACCAAAAATAATGATCACTATCAGATCTTTCCATTAATGCAGTGACAGAGCTGGTCGCGTACTACACAAGCCCGTCAGGGTGGCAAGGTTGGTAGAGACGTGAGCTTGCAATGTGCAGCGTCCCTGTGCATTCGGTCAGCGGTTCGAGTCCGCCTAGTTCGTGCTGACGTGGCGGCGCTTTGTATAGTCAATAACCTTGTAGTTGGTACTTGCAAAGTGTCTAGATAGGATGAAAATCTTATCTTATCGTACTACACAGAAAATAAGATCGTCAAAATTCACTGTAAAATAATTAACCTTATTTCGAGGACATAATAAAAAATCTTCTACATCCCTTACTGCAAAATTTGGCGTCCTGATGCCTACCTAAGCTGTCTCTTATGGACTTAAAGCTTGGCTCATGTTTTACCTCGTACTTAACCCCTTCACGCCCAGATCTTTCCTTTGCTATAAAAAATGTATGTTGTCGAGCCATGAAATTAAGTAAAGTCACTTAATAAACCAAATTAGTCAGTGGACAAGGATACTAAACAGGTCATATATCTAAAACATTGCTTATAGTCACTAAAAATCGTCTAATGGCACCCAAATTACAATGGCAATTACGTTCTGGGCCTCAAGGGGTTAAAGCTTGGCTCATGTTATACCTCGTACTGAAACACGTGAAATCTGCTTCTTGTTGCAAAATTAGCGCATGGGAGTGTATAAGTGAGAGAGTGAGAATGTGAGTGAGTGAGTGAGGGTAAAGTGTGAGTAATAGAGGGATAAAGTGAGTAAGAGCGTTTTAGAGTATTAGTGATAGAGAGAGAGAGAGAGAGAGAGAGAGAGAGAGAGAGAGAGAGAGAGAGAGAGAGAGAGAGAGAGAGAGAGAGAGAATACTTTTTTTTGTTCTTAGTAGGAATTAAAAAAATAAGAGAAAAGGTGTAATTTTTGTCAGCATTAAGAATTTAAGATACTTCAATTGGATTTCCTCTCTCTCTCTCTCTCTCTCTCTCTCTCTCTCTCTCTCTCTCTCTCTCTCTCTCTCTCTCTCTCTCTCTCTCTCTCTCTCTCTCTCTCTCTCTCTTAATAGAACATTAACGTGAATGCTGCAAGAAAAAAAGTTCTCAGACCTCTTCTTGCCTTTCCTTAGTCTCCTTGAAGGCTATGGACACACACACACACACTGATTACTCCTGGCTCCCCCTACACAAGGCCGACCATTACCTCCTCCTCTCAAGCCCTCACGCCAAACATAGAAGTTTAAATGACATACTTTTCTGAAAGGCAAAAAAAGGTTATTTTCTCCCTCTGTCTCTGTCTCTGTCTCTGTCTCTCTCTTTTAATACATACTTTTCTCCGGAGCAAAAAAAAAGGTTAGTTTCTCCCTCTCTGCCTGTCTGTATTTTTTTTCTCTCTCTCTCTCTCTCTCTCTCTCTCTCTCTCTCTCTCTCTCTCTCTCTCTCTCTCTCTCTCTCTCTTTTAACACTCCAAGCATCGTCCAGGGGCTTACAAGCCTTACTACCCCGGGGAAACGTCTGTCACGGTGTAAAGGAAGCACTGAACAAAGACTATCACGTCCCTATAGACACTTAAGTAACAGGAACTACCACGTGTAGGTCTCACAGCCTCTTGTAGCTTCCTTATGTTCTTATGTTCTTATGTTCTTATGAAAGTGTAAAATTGTAACTGTTTAGAATTTAGACGAAGCAGTAAGAAGATTCGTCTACGAGTATGTTTTACGATTTATTTTATACAATTATGGAGATTTTTGTTTCGAAAAGACGCCACGTGAGGGTTGGCATTCTTTTTTTTATTAACATTTGCATCATAATAGAAACTTTTTGAAGAAGAGTTTCATTCTGATATTTTTACGTTTTTTTATTTTTTTTTATTTTTTATATACTTGTGTGAAATATGTTGGAGATTGGTTTTTTTTACCTTTTTCCATCGTTTTGTTTCTTGTTTATCCTATTTTTGTTCTCTCTCTCATTCTCTCTCTCTCTCTCTCTCTCTCTAGACACTTAAGTATCAGGAACTACCACGTGTAGGTCTCCCAGCCTTTTGTAGTTTCCTTATTTACTTATGTTCTTATGTCCTCTCTATCTGAAACACCAACACTACAAGGCGCCGCTAAGAGCTCTCGTCCTGACCGCTCTAGAGACTGTGTGTACGAGGAGACGAGGAACCGGGTCACGAGTATTTATAGTCAGTGGTCGCGAGAGTGGAGTGGCCTATAGGTCAATATGGGTCACGGGCGCTGGGTCAACAGAGGGGAGATGATGACGCCGAGATGGTTACTGAGCCTTACCGTTAACGTGTTCACTGTTAGCAAAATGACAGTAACAGGCTATAGGTTAAGCCCTTCACGCCCAGATCTTTCCTTTGCTATCAAAAAATTGTCTATTGTTAGCCATAAAATTACGAAAAGTAACTACATATACCAAATTAGCTTGTGGACAAGGATACTAAACAAGTCATATCTATAATGTATTGCTTATATTCACTAAAAATCGTCTAATGGTACCCAAATTACAATGGAAATTACATTATGGGTCTGAAGGGGTTAAGATGACAGATTTGAGCTTACCGAGTGAAGTATGTTATGCTTTATAGGTAGGCAGTGCTATTACTTCATATTAGGTACATAGTTCATCGGTAAATCCCTTTAATCGCACCCGTGAAAAAATGCTGATCTTCTGAATACCAAGGAAACTGAAAATAATGACGTGAAGAATGATTTGTCTTTAATGTTTCTCTGTAAGTGCGATCATAATACAGTTGCTTTTTAGTTTTATGTCTGTAGAGTTTTGTATTACTGGTTCAGTATATTTTCTTTAGTCGTTAAGTATTAAGGGCATTGCAAGAATACACATTATAGTAAAAAGAAAAATATGAATGGTTGTTTTTAGGTGTCTGTCTCCACCTACCAAACTTTCTTTGAAGTTTTTTGTCTTTAGGGTTTTTGATTGCCGGTTAGCTACATTTTTTTAGTTGTTAAGTATTGATAGCAATGCGAGAATACACAGTACAACAAAAATAATTAGTATTGTGTTTAGGCGTCTGTCTCCACCCACCAAACTTTCTTCATCACAATACCTGGCAACCAAGCCATTGCACACACGAACAACTTTGCCCAGAGAACGAATGCCTGACATTCTCACATTCTCTCTCTCTCTCTCTCTCTCTCTCTCTCTCTCTCTCTCTCTCTCTCTACACACTATCTGGCAACCAAGCCATTGCACACAAGAACAACTTTGCCCAGAGAACGAATACCAGACATTACTCCTGCGGGTAAGGTGGCGACCTAACCATTAGTCTGCCCGGCCGCCGTCGAATACCTCGTCGAGTAATTGTTTAGGTAATCAAGCTTATTGGTTAGCAGTGTTACCCTAGCGCCCCTTGTAGACAAATTACTCGTGACTGGTAACACCTTAGCCATTGATTTTCCCCCCTTTCTCCTTTCTCCTTCCTTCCTTCCTTCCTTCCTTCCTACCAACCTACCTTCCTTCCTTCCTTCCTTCCTTTCTTGCTTCCTTCTTTCCTTCCTTCTCCCTCCCTCTTAACCCCTTCACGCCCAATCTTTCCTTTTTTGCTATATAAAATTGTCTGTTGTTAGCCATAAAATCACGAAAAAAACTAAATATACCAAATTACCTAGTAGACAAGGATACTAAACAGGTCATAGCTATAAAATATTGCTTTATAAATTAAAATCGTTAAGACCCAAATTACAATGGCAATTACGTCTGGGTTAAAGGGCAAAATCTCTTTTCTATTTTTTTGGTTTCTTTCTCTTCATTCCATTCCTATGCGCCATTCGTTCTCTCTTTGACTCTCTTTTCACCCTTTGTTTGGTCGGCTATTTAGTACATTGTATTAAGGGTGAGGGTTGTGTGTGTGTGTGTGTGTGTGTGTATGTGTGTGTTGTGTGTATGTGTTTGTGTGTGTGTGTTGTGTGCTGTGTGTGTATGGGTGTGTGTGTGTGGTGTGGTATGTGTTATGTGTGTGTGATGTGGTATGTGTGTGGTGTATGTGATGTGTGTGTGTGTGTGTGTGTGTGTGTGTGTGTGGTGTGTGTGTGTGTGTATGTGTGTGTGTGTGTGTGTGTGTGTATGTGTGTATGTGGTGTGTGTGGTATGTGTGTGTGTGTATGTGTATGTGTATGTAGTGTGTGTGTGTGTGTGTGGTTGTGTGTGTGTGGTGGTGTGTGTAGTGTATGTGTAGTGTATGTATGATGTATGTGTGTGTGTGTGTGTGTGTGTGTGTGTGTATGTGTATGTATGTAGTATGATGTATGTTGTATGTGTGTGTGTGGTTGTGTGTGTGTGTGTGTGTGTGTGTGTGTGTGTGTATGTATGTATGTATGTGTGTGTGTGTGTGTGTGTGTGTGTGTGTTTTGTGTATGTGTATTGTATGTATGTATGTGTGTGTGTGTGTGTGTGTGTGTTGTGTTGTGTGTGTGTGTGTATGTGTGGTGTAGGTGTGTGTGATGGTGTATGTGTATGTGCTGTGTATGTATGTATGTATGTATGTGTGTAGTGTATGTATGTGTTTTGTGTGTGTATGTGTAGTTATGTATGTATATGTATGTATGTGTGTGTGTGGTGTGTGTGTGTGTGTGTGTGTGTGGTGTGTGTGTGTGTATGTGTGTGTGTATGGTGTTGTGTATGGGTATGTGTATGTGCATGTGTATGTATGTATGTATGTATGTATGTATGTATGTATGTTGTGTGTGTGTGTGTGTGTAGTGTGTATGGTATGTATGTATGTATGTATGTATGTAGGTATGTATGTGTGTGTGTGTGTGTGGTGTGTGTGTGTGTGTGTGGGTTGTGTTGTGTGTGTGAGAGAGAGAGAGGAGAGAGAGAGGAGATGAGAGAGAGAGACGAGGGGGAGGAGAGAGGGGAGGAGGGGGAGAGAGAGAGAGAGCAGAGAGACGAGAGAGATGAGAGAGAGAGAGAGAGAGAGAGAGAGAGAGAGAGAGAGAGAGAGAGAGAGAGAGAGAGAGAGCAGTAACTTAGATAAAAGAGAGATAAATACAAGTAGATTATAAATGTATAATCGTATGGAAGAGAAAAAAGTATTAATAAAATAGAAAAAAAGGACCATTGTGAGTTTGAATACAATACTCGCATTTTGTATAAAGAAAAAAATTATTCATTCAATTTATTTTATATAATTTTCCTTGTTTTAATGACGCACTGACTCGCGGCTTGAAATGAAGAAAAAAATGTCACATCAAATTCCTACAATAATGTTCATCTCAAACACCGTATTTTTTAATGGACTTGTGTGTGTGTGTGTGTGTGTGTGTGTGTGTGTGTGTGTGTGTGTGTGTGTGTGTGTGTATGTGTGTGTGTGTGTGTGTGTGTGTGTGTATGTGTGTGGTGGTGGTGGTGGTGGTGGTGGTGGTGGTGGTGGTGGTGGTGGTGGTGGTGGTGGTGGTGGTTGGAGTTATGTATCTATTTTAAAAATCTGTATGTTTCTATGCATAAATGTTGCCCTTTTTCTCTCTTACACACACACACACACACACACACACACACACACACACACACACACACACACACACACACACCCCAGGACATCGGGAATCAGTCAGTCCAGGACGAAAAACAGATGCCAAAAATGGTCTTCCTTTCTCACACGTTAAATACAAGACCAAAACATGATGAGGAACCCTTAACGTTAACCCTCACACACACTCTGTTTATCCCGCTTGCCTTACAACGCTAACACAGGAAAACAACAACAACGAAACACGAGGATGAGATATAAAAAGACTAGGGAGTGAAGTTCGCCATTCCGTAGGCAGATCTGGCCGACCAATGAGCGCGTTAGGAGTCAATCACCTTTCGCGTCTATTGGCTGCGTTCGAGACAGTCTCCGCCCACTCTCGATCCGATCACATCCTATTGGCTATCGACACCAGTGACTGGTTTCTCTCGTCACAGTTCAATAAGCAATAGGATGGCGCGATGGGGTCCGCCCCTCGCCTCTTTCGTGGCACAGACTCCAATATGTCGAGCTAGAGACTTCCTCTTCTTTGCATCGTACTCTTTTGTCCTTTTAGTTCCTTCAGCGCCTTTACTGGGATTGCAATTTAGTTTTAGTTCACCTTAAATCAGATGTTGGGTGTTGGGTGGAGGAGGAGATGAAGGTGGTGGGAGTCTGGTGGTGGGTTGAGTCTGTGCCAACGTAGGAAGGGCGCCGCGTTTTAGCCCCCCTCCACCCTCCCTCCCTCCCGCCCGCTGGACAGCCTCACGCGTCCATCAGAAACATCAATAAGCGTTGGACAAGATGAGTGGGAGTATTCTCTCTCTCTCTCTCTCCCACGTCTTCGCTGAGTGGCAGGAAGCGTCTGTCCTTAAGCACTTAGCCTGGGACAAATCCAAGAGAGAGAGAGAGAGAGAGAGCGAGAGAGAGAGAGAGAGAGAGAGAGAGAGAGAGAGAGAGAGAGAGAGGGGTGGGGGGGGGAGGAAGGAGGGGAAGGAGGAAGGGGAGAGGTGGAATCCGGATTAACCAGCTGAGAGGAGACACGAACACCAACAGGGATTTACGCGGCTACAGACACGTCACTTGCCGGTTCATTTGCGTACCGTAAATAACAATTTATTCGCCACCTGCACTAATGTCGCCAGCCGCCATATATTACGAAATATAGTATCACTACTGATTTTCATGTGCCACTGAAGATGATACACAGTAGTTTATATCATGACTGTATAATCTACCCTGTTTCAGAGTTGTTTTATGCTTTGTATCTGCAAGTATAAACTGCTTCAAATTTCGCTACCCGTTTTTTTTCGGGCGACAACAGACAGAAGCTGGCGGGAGGACATAAACACTAGCTGGCGATCTTAGCACCGTTACCAACGTCGCCACTCGCCTTTGATATTTTGGTAATTTGTTCATTTATAGCCATAATATGAAACAGATGAAAACACAAAATGACACAGACTCTCCAGGTAGCCCCTTCTAACTTTCCTGAAATCTTGGATGTAGAAATGTAAGTATTAACGCCACCAGCCGTCTGTAAATTGAAAAGAAACTTTGTCCTGGCGACTTTAGTGTTATCTACGGTAGCGATCCGGGAAATTAAAAATAGCAAGTGTGTGGAAACTTGACACCGAAGATATTTTAGCTAGGGAAGTAATGATGGTTGTGGTGATGGTGTTGGTGGTTGAGGAGGAAGAAGAAGAGGAGAGGATGAGGAGAGGAGAAAGGCGAGGTGGCAGAGGAGGAGGGGAGGACGAAGAAGAAGAAAAAAAAGGGAAGAGGAAGAGAAATGAAAAAAAAGGAGAATAAGAGAATTCAGAACTTTCAATCAGAAAAACGACCAACAAGAAAAAATAGAAGAAGAGGAAAAAAGCTTTTTCAGCTTTCAGCTGAAAAAGAAAAAAGTAAAAAAAAAAAATTACGAATGCCTACCAACTCATCAAAAACTACGTATATTTTTCACAAGACAAATTACTAAGAGGCGTCGAGCGAAAACCTTAAAAAAGCGACGAAGACAATAAGACAATAATAGCGTGTCTTTGAAAGGGCTTCGAGGTTCTGTGTGTGTCCTACATGTGTTGTATTAACCCCTTGAGGCCCAGAGCGTAATTTCCATTGTAATTTGGGTACCATTAGACGATTTTTAGTGACTATAAACATATTTTATAGATATGACCTGCTTAGTACCCTTGTCGACTAACTAATTTGGTATATTCAGTTAATTTTCAAGATTTTATGGCTCGACAACATACAGTTTTTATAGCAAAGGAAAGATCTGGGTGTGAAGATTGTTCAGGTTTCGAAATCAAGTGCATTGCAATATAGGAAGAAAAAAAGATAAAAAACTCAGGTTATATTTCAAAGTTTCTGTGAGCGCGTTTCTGTGGCAGGGAGAAAAGAAAGAGGAAGAAAGGTGCGAACACTCGATAAAGGAAGGGATTAAGGAGACAGAATGAGAGGATTTCCAGAACAAAAAGATAGAAGGAAGGAATTGAAGACTAGGAAATGAAAGTAAGAAGGATGGAATTGGAAGAGAGAGAGAGAGAGAGAGAGAGAGAGAGAGAGAGAGAGAGAGAGAGAGAGAGAGAGAGAGAGAGAGAGAGAGAGAGAGAGAGAGAGAGAGAGAGAGAGAGAGAGAGAGAGAGAGAGAGAGAGAGAGAGAGAGAGAGAGAGAGAGAGAGAGAGAGAGAGAGAAGATATAAGATACTTTGATCCTATCTAGACACTTTGCAAGTACCAACTACTAGGTTATTGACTATACAAAGCGCCACCACGCCAGGACAAACCTGGTGGACTCGAACCGCTGACCGAATGCAGGGACTCTGCACGCGCTCACGACTCTACCAACCATGCCACCCTGACGGGTAGAGAGAGAGAGAGAGAGAGAGAGAGAGAGAGAGAGAGAGAGAGAGAGAGGACCGTCTTTAGCCATTAGCTGGAAAGAATAATTAGTTGAAAAGAATAAAAGAAGAATTGTTAATAAGAAAAAAACTATGATGGCAAGAAAGAAAAAGCCTGACAAGGAACCCTAAAGAGAATGAGAGAAAAGGAAAGAGAGCAAACGCGTGACAGTGGCCAGGAAGGAGGAAATAAGGAAGAGGAAGAGGGAGGGAAGAGGAGGATGAGAGAAACTGTGGAAACGAGAGAAAAGAGGCCAGGAAGCTGTGTGGAGGAAGGGATGGATGGGGGAGGAAAGAACAGAACAAAATCTGGTAAAAGAAAGACAAAATTCCACTACCTCCTCTCTCTCCTCTCTCTCTCTCTCCTCTCTCTCTCTCTCTCTCTCTCTCTCTCTCGCTCTCTTTCGCTCTCTCTCTCTCACTAGTTGGCGTGAAGGCTCTCTAACTCTTAAATCCTTTCAAAGAACAATCCAGACAGAGAGAGAGAGAGAGAGAGAGAGAGAGAGAGAGAGAGAGAGAGAGAGAGAGAGAGAGAGAGAGAGAGAGAGAGAGAGAGAGAGAGAGAGAGAGAGAGAGAGAGAGAGAGAGAGAGAGAGAGAGAGAGAGAGAGAGAGAGAGAGAGAGAGAACAAAAACAAAAACAAACAAATAGGAAAGAGGAAAAAGAAAAAGATGGCTGGAAAAGATGCAAAAAGAAAGAAAGAAGTAAAACAAGAAGAAGAATAAGGAGAAAAGGAAGAAGAATAAGGTGGATGGGAGAGGGTGAGTGCAAAGTGTTGGTTGAGGAAAGGAAACGGAGACCAGTAAGAGTGTCAGGGCGAGGAGGGTGGCTGTGTACAGGAACACGAGGGTGGCAGGCCGGAGGGTGGCTGTGTACAGGAACACGAGGGAACAAGGGGATTGGAAGGAAGGAAAGGAACACACAAAGAAGGGATCAAGGAGGGACAAGTAAGGAATAATAAACAAAAGACAAGAAAAAGGAAGGCAGAAAAGAAGAAAGAGGAACAGGAAGTGAATGAATAATTGAAAGAAAAAGAAATAAAGACGAAAATACCATCATTACACCATTTCTAATTATGTTTTTTTGGTCTAAAAGTCTTCAAAACTAACCTGGGAAAATTTTGACTACAACAAATTACTCCTCGGAAGAAAATGGAATGACTGTTTTACTATTCTCTTTCCTTAACGCTGAGTTCCAATGAGCTGCCAGAGACCATTTCCAGGACCAAAAAAATGAAAGTATTTGTGTGAAGATTAAGATTAAAGTTGTTAAAGAAAGTTGTTAATGTATATCACTTAAAAGTAGTGTGTGTGTGTGTGTGTGTGTGTGTGTGTGTGTGTGTGTGTGTGTGTGTGTGTGTGTGTGCGTGTGTGTGTGTGTGTGTGTGTGTGTGTGTGTGCGTGTGTGTGTGTGTGTGTGTGTGTGTGTGTGTGTGTGTGTGTGCGTGTGTGTGTGTGTCCATCCCTCCCTCCTTCCCGTCCCGTCCTCAGGTACCTACAAAAGGAAAAATAGAAGAGGAGGAGACAGAGAGAAAAAATGGAGAAAGATAAATGAATGATAAATAAGACGAAGAGAAAGAAGAGGACTTTAAGGACCGAAGATAAGATAAAGAAGGAAGATAAGGAGACAAAAAACAGAGAGAGAGAGAGAGAGAGAGAGAGAGAGAGAGAGAGAGAGAGAGAGAGAGAGAGAGAGAGAGAGAGAGAGAGAGAGAGAGAGAGAGAGAGAGAGAGAGAGAGAGAGAGAGAGAGAGAGAGAGAGAGAGAGAGAGAGAGAGAGAGAGAGAGAGAGAGAGAGAGAGAGAGTGAGAGAGAGAATAAGAAAAGGAGAAAACAGGGTCACAAAAATGTATGAGCAGATTTAAAGGAGAAAACAGGGTCACAAAAATGTATGAGCAGATTTAAAGGAGAAAAATAAGTCTTGAAATGTGATGAAAGAAAGAAAAAAAGTAAAGGTGATGAAGATGAAAGAGGAAAGCTGAAGAAGAAAATGGAAAGAAAGAGAAATGAGATATGGAAGTGAACGTGGAAGAGGGGAGGTAAACGAGACAGAAGAGGAGAGGAGGAAAAGAAGAGGAAAGAAGGGAGGTTAAATATTGAAGTGAATGCAAGAAAATAAACTTGAAGAAGATCGGCACAAACACCAAGAAGGAAAAATATACAAGAAAATATGGAAATTATCAGAAAAATATGCATCAATACAGAAGTCAGAATCTGTAACAAAACATTCAAAATACTTATATAAAGAAGAAAATGTATAGCAAAGATTATCATATATTGAAGGTTAGCTATACCGGTAATGAACAATAAATAAACACAGGTAATATGCAGACAATACTAATATCCATTTTGGGTGAATGATTTTTTTTTTTGTATTTTGGGTAAATCAGACAGAATTTTCCAACCATAAATAGTTGCGAGTCTTTCATGAAGAAATACTAATTTAGATATTACTACACACACACACACACACACACACACACACACACACACACACACACACACACACACACACGCACACGCACACAGGGTACTCCGTAGTGTAGGGGAAGCACGCTCGGTTCACAACCGAGAAGTCCCGGGTTCGATCCCCGAGCGGAGCGGAAACAGATGGGTTGTTTCCTTAAAACCCGAGCCCCTGTCCACCCAGCAGTGAATGGGTACCGGGTGTTAGCCGGGGGTTTGTGGCCCCTCTCCCGGGGTGCTGGCTTCGGCCAACACAAAGCACTAAGGATGAATGATAAAAATGTTGATATGGAGACGGGGCCATACGAGCATTGCTCTGGCCCTGTAAAATACAACTAGATGAATACAACTAGATGAACACACACACACACACACACCAGTAGCTAATGAATGCATTGCTATGTATTCACTTGTATATAGCGAGTAAAAAAAAACAATAGTAATGTAAATATTGTGATAATAATAGCAGTTGTATGGTGATGATGGTAATTTAACACCACACTACACACACACTCGCACACACACACACACACACACACACACACACACTAACATACACACACATACACACAAACACACACACACGCACTCACGTGGATCGTGTGCAGCCAGACTCAAATTTTTTCTGTGCGAATTGTCAACATCGCAGCAGCAGCAAGAGGAGGAGGAGGAGTAGCAGGAAGAGTGCTTGAGGAGATGAGATAGACGAAAAGAGGAACCAGGGAATGTGGAGAAATGGAGAAAATATGTGTAGGAAGGAATGATGGAAATAAGAAAAACATCTATAATACAATACAAACATTTACAAATATTACTTTTCCACAATACCTTCATCTTCCTTACCTCCATTTTTGTTTATATTCCACCTCCTTTTCTCCTTGTCTCTCTCTTATTTCTCGTCGTCCTCCTCCACTCCCTCCCCCCAATATCCTGTAATTGAATAGTGAAAGTGAAAAAAAAAAACGTTCTTGCAAATAACCGAAAAAAATTATGATCAGAAGAAAAAGCAAAATGCATCTATCACATTAGTCAAAATTGCTTTAATCCCATTCATAGGCGATTATGAAAATGTATTGGTTTGTTTTTAAATGATAGGTTATCGCGATCCTTTTGACGCCTACCTGTTGTTATTTTTGTTGCTGTCATTGATGTTGTTATTATTATTATTACTATTATTATATTTATTACTATTATTATTATTGTTGTTGTTGTTGCTGCTGTTGCTGTTTATACTACCACTTATATTACTACTAGCCGCAAAGCCGCCCTCCGGGCGGACTTTTTGGCTAGCTCCTGCGGAGGGCTATTGGTGGTGGGCCTTCGGCCCACCAAACACGGACTCTCCAGATAGCCCCTTCTAACTTTCCTGAAATCATGGATGTAGAAATGTATGTATTACCCCCACCCATTCACTCACCCATTACCCATCACCCCCCACCCATTCACTCACCCATTACCCATCACCCCCCACCCATTCACTCACCCATTACCCATCACCACACACCCATTCACTCACCCATTACCCATCACCCCCCACCTATTCCCTCACCCATCACCCATCACCCCCAACCCATCACCCCCCACCCATTCACTCACCCATCACCCCACCCATTACCCATCACCCCACCCATTCACTCACCCATTACCCATCACCCTACATCAAGGTTTCCTCAATTCTCGCAACCCACTTTTTTTTCACAATTATCGCTAATAGGCTGCTAAAAAAAAAAAAAAAGTGATCGGATCATCTCATAATTGGGCTTAAAACCTTCCCCTGGTCAACCCGGTTCCAAAAATGTGCCATATGAGGTGATTGCGCCACGGGGGCGGAACCTATACAGACCCACACACACCACACACACACACACACACACACACACAGACAGACAACCACTTTCGCTTATATTTACCATTACCCATCACCCCCCACCTATTCCCTCACCCATCACCCATCACCCCAACCCATCACCCCCACCTTCACTCACCCATCACCCCACACCCATTACCCATCACCCCACCCATTCACTCACCCATTACCCATCACCCTACATCAAGGTTTCCTCAATTCTCGCAACCCACTTTTTTTTCACAATTATCGCTAATAGGCTGCTAAAAAAAAAAAAAAAAAAGTGATCGGATCATCTCATAATTGGGCTTAAAACCTTCCCCTGGTCAACCCGGTTCCAAAAATGTGCCATATGAGGTGATTGCGCCACGGGGGCGGAACCTATACCAGACACACACACACACACACACACACACCACACACACACACAGACAGACAGACAGACACACTTTGCTTATATTTACCATTACCCATCACCCCCCACCTATTCCCTCACCCATCACCCATCACCCCAACCCATCACCCCCACCCATTCACTCACCCATCACCCCACACCCATTACCCATCACCCCACCCATTCACTCACCCATTACCCATCACCCTACATCAAGGTTTCCTCAATTCTCGCAACCCACTTTTTTTTTCACAATTATCGCTAATAGGCTGCTAAAAAAAAAAAAAAAAAAAAAAAAGTGATCGGATCATCTCATAAGTGGGCTTATGACCTTCCCTTGTCAAACCCGGTTCCAAAAATGTGCCATATGAGGTGATTGCGCCACGGGGGGCGGAACCTATACCACACACACACACACACACACACACACACACACACAGACAGACAGACAGACAGACAGACAGACAGACAGACAGACAGACAGACACACTTTCGCTTATATTATTATAGACTAGTACTACCAATACCACTACTGTCACTACTACTTCTACTACTACTGCTGCTATTACTACTACTGCTTTTACTACACTTTTAACGACTATTACTACGACTACAATTAATCGAAATGGGCAAGTCTTCATTACTACTCACATCAGACGTTTACAAAACAAGTATATGACAAAGACAAAACAGTAACACACACACACACACACACACACACACACACACACACACACACACACACACACACACACACACACACACACACACAGTACACTAAGCGCCCCATTATCATTCCTTCGAGGCCTGGCGTGCTATCACTTTCCTATGCTACGTTTCCAATGTTTCGTTAAGAGCCCATCTCACGCCCCACCTCGCCGCTGCTATCTCGCTACAACACTATGATAATCTTGTGTTTATACAACTATTATACGACTATGTCATTAACGCTATTCTCCTATTAATTCCTAACTACCTAGCACCTGTTTATTTTAAGGGTCTATATAGGTATATGTAATTAATGTTATTCTCCTATTATATCCTATAAATAACTACCTACCACCTGGTTTTTTAAAGGTCTATGTAATTAATTATATTCTCCTATTACTTATTCCTAATACCTATCC
>JACEEZ010009337.1:200000-220000 GCA_016584305.1 Chionoecetes opilio | reverse complement strand
AGAGAGAGAAAAAAAAAAGAGTATGAGAGAGAGAGAGAGAGAGAGAATGAAGTTACAATTATCAGATATCAGAATAAAATTATAACAATGATAACAAAATAACAAAGCAATAGCATAGCATATTCCCCAAAATCACCCTCGTTCCCCTCATTCTTCACCCTGTCCCCTCTACTTACCCCTCCCTCACACCGTAACCCCTCTCCCTTCCCCTCCCTCTATACACTAAGGGCCTAACCCCTCTCCCTTCCCCTCCCCTACACCCTAACGCCTCTCCCTTCCCCTCCCTCACCGTAACCTCTCTCCCTTCCCCTCCCTCACCCCGTCACCCTCTCATTTCCCCTCCCTCTCACCCCTCTCCCTTACTTCCTCACCGTTTCAAATCCACATGAAACACAAATATGTGTTGTCTTGCAGCTGTCTTGTCAAATATGCAGCTGTCTTGCTGCACCCATAAAGGATGCATGCATGTGGCATATCGCAAAAAAAATCTATCAGAAACACCCAAAAATCTTCAAGTACTATATTTATCTCTTGTGTTTACGTGCTTCTGTTCAGCGCGGGAAGAGGAGGCTTCCACTTGTGACGTCACCGAGCCGTGGCGCATCGTCTGCCAGTTGCCAGCAGCGTTTTCGAAGCTCGGGGAATTTACAGATTTTGATTGCGGATTATTAAAAAACGGCTGACCGGATGCAAAAAGTGACAACATATTGTTGATACACTCGATAATGGCTATACTCTAACTACATCAAATCAGGAATGATGAAATGGTCTGGACGATTACTTTAATAATCCTCTAGGACTCTAGGTTGTTTTTTTACTCATTAATTTGCAGTTTCCAGTTATCCTGACTAGATTATTACAATTTTTAAAGTAATCGTCCAGACCATTTCATCATTCCTGATTTAATGCAGTCAAAATATAGCCATTATCGAGTATATCAACAATATGTTGTCACTTTTTGCATCCAGTCACCCGTTTTTAAATGATCCGCATTCAAAATCTGTTAATTCCCCGAGCTCTCAAAACACAACTGACGACCAGCAGACGACGGACCACGGCTCGGTGACGTCACGGCAGGAAGCCTCACAGCCCGGCCCAGATACAAATACACGTAGTAGACTCAGAAAAAAATATAGAACTTATAGAATTTTGGGTGTTTCTGATTTATTTTGTTTTTGCGATATGGCATATACTTGCATCCTTTATGGTTGCAGCAAGAAAGCTGTGCCTTTCCAGAGAGCTTAGCACCCATTTCCGACCTATACGGCCACGATATATTTGTAGAGCGCCGGGGAGAGACGTGCGAGAGGCGCGCAGCGTGACAATCTGCTTCACACTGCCCGCCTCTCCTCAGAACTCCAAACATATATCGTGGCCGAATAAGTCGGAAATGGGTGCTAAGCTCTCTGGAAAGGCACAGCTTTCTTGCTGCACCCATAAAGGATGCAAGTATATGCCATATCGCAAATCAATATATCAGCCCAAACACCCAAAATTCTTCATGTACTATATTTTTTTCTGAGTTTACGTCTATTTGTATCAGGGCCGGGCTGCATATTCACCAACTGTACTCCGCTCCCGCACTCCGATTCAAGTGTGGGAAATGGAGGAGTTTTAAGACAGACCCAAAGAAAACGCTCGCGCAGTAACACACCGTATGGTGGAAGAAATTTGCTTTTACTCTGTCCTACGTATGTATAGCCTGGGTTCTTATATGTTTATTTGCTGTGTATTTACATATATTGTTAAGATAATAGCAGCAAACGGGCGCAAAAGGCGTAAAAGATATGTTTACGGGGATAAATAAGCTGAGAACGGCTCAAAAAGAAATTTCAAAATAATATATCGAAAAACTAAGTCCAGATTCATGATCAGCACGTACGAAAGCTAATAGGAACCAAGTGTCATCAAATTCTGGGGTCAAAAAAAATTTGGCCAAATTTTGAAGGCAAATGAAATTCCCTTGGAAAATGTCGTGAAAAACACATTTTCATTGATATTTCAAGAACCGTAGCAGCTAGGCGAAAACGGTATTGAGTATAAACGATTCAGCCTGCGACTGTGGTCCCTCTGGTATAAAGTAAATAAAATTTCATCAATAAATAATCCAATAAATCTAAGTTTTGTAAAGGTCAAAAAAATTATTATATCTCAAATACTTGATTTGCTAAGAAAGAACGGATAGATGCCTAGGGTAGATATCGTTAAGCTGGACATCATTTATTCATGTCGGTTTTCGTCTAGGCTCAATAGTTTCATTGTAAAATGGATAAAACCAAATCAAGCCAGATTTTTGGTTTATTTTGCAGCCAAAAATGTTGAAAACTTGTATTTGCATACATTCGTGAAATTCTTGTTAATAAGAATTGTACATCTTTCGATGTGCAATAATACTTGTTATATCTCTTGGAAAAGGACGCCGACCCAGTTGTTTATCAGCGAATACCAAATCAAAACGGCCACGAGATTTGTCCACCAACATTGCGGCAAACGTGGCCAATGCCAAGTCGCATGGAAGTGGCCATTATCATAATGTATATTTATCTATACTAAGTGCATGCTGAATAAATATGATATGTGTATTTTTACTATGAGAACAGTCCTTTATTCATTCCAACACATTGCGATCTGCGTGTCGCACAACGTTTCATGTCCTAACTTGGGACATTAGGCATTGAGACTTAAATTACATATATATATATATATATATATAAAATATATATATATATATATATATATATATAACAATATACATATACATATATATATATATATATATAAAATTTTATATATAATATATATATATATATAAACTTTATATTTTATATATATTATATATATATATATTATATATATATATATATAAAATATAATATACACATATATATATATATATATAATATATAATATATATATATATATATATATATACAGGGGAGAGAGAGAGAAGAGAGAGAGAGAGATGAGAGAGAGAGAGAGAGAAAAGAAAAAGAGGAAGAGAGAGGAGAGAGAGAGAGAGAGAGAGAGGGGAGAGAGAGAGAGAGAGAGAGGAAGAGAGAGGGGGAGAGAGAGGAAAAGGAGAGAGAGAGAGAGGAGATGAGAGAGAGAGAGGAGAAGAGAAAAATGTATTAACGTATTGTTAAGCATATGATACATTCTAGATAAATAGATATACAAAGTACTATGAGTGAGAAAATGCATACATCTTATTAAGAAAATAAGTTGTTGCTATATTTTCTTGTTTAATAATATATAAATCAATTTTTTTGAAAAGTAAGAACCTACTGCTAGAAATACAAACCTGCTATATTCAGAGAGAGAGAGAGAGAGTGTGAGAGAGAAAACTATGTGTGTGTGTGTGTGGTGTGTGTGTGTGTGTGTGTGTGTGTGTGTGTTGGGTGTGGGTGTGTGCGTGCGTGCGTGCGTGCGTGCGACATACGTACGTACGTACGTGTGTGTGTATGTGTGTGTGTGTGTATGTGTGTGTGCGTGTGTGTTCTTATTGAACGTCCTTATTGCTTATCTTCATTATCATTCTACTTTCATTATCAAAATTATCATTACCATTATTGATACTATCAGTACTATTATCATCAGCTTTATTATCAATATTATCAATTTATCATTATCATTATCATCCTTTATAAGCATCACTGTAAATTTCACCATTTACTATAATTATCATCATTACTGTCATTTGATATTGATATTTTTCATTATCAGTATTAATATTATCAATGATCATCATTGTTGTTGTTGATGTTGCGTTCGTGTTCATCCTGGAAGCAGGTTGTGTCGCGTGCAGGTGGTAGGTTGGGTTAGTTTTGCCACGAGATTACTTTCTAAATTCACTGTGTTTTTTGTTTTACTAGAGGGCAGGGGCTGGGCGGAGCGCAAACGAAAGCGCAAATGCGCAAAAGCGCAATTTGCGCTCCATATAAAATATTTGCGCAAAACGCCGAAAATTTGCGCTTTCGGAGTTTGCGCTCTCGATATTTTATAAGTCCGCAAATGCGCAAACTTAGCAGAAAAACTTTGCCGAGAAACTCAAATGACGTAAAATCAAAAAATTTAAAGATACGTCATATATAGCATTTATATTTAAGTTTACTTTTTATTTTAAAAAACGCTGCAAAAAAAGGGGCAAGCTCTGCCACGGTCGAGTGTGGCACAGAGAGCTGCAAGCAGTGCGAGCTGGACGGGGACGTGGACGAGGAACTGGAGAAGAAACTTGCACTCCTGGACCCAGCTGGACGTTCCAGGATAACGTGCCTCCGTCACCTGACATGTTTCATGGAGCACAGGCAGATCTGGTGGACCTGTTCATCAGGTACAAAAACTCCAGTGCCCTCCTCAGCGGCGGTAGAGCGGCTGTTCAGCATGGGCTCAGACGTCATGAGGCCGAAGGGATCGAGTCTAAACGGGCAAGAACTTCGAGAAGCTGGTGTTCCTCAAGAGAAACATGAACCTTTCAAGGGTCGGTGGGAGCTGGGGGGACAGTGACGAGGAGGACTAATATTAGTATGTGTATTTACATTTTTCAACTATTTTGTGCCCGTTTGGGACAGTATTATCTTATTTTTTATATAGACTTGTGTTCAAAAAAATGCTTCAAATACTGTAAACATTCAATCTTTTAATCATTATACACTTTATATTAATTAACATAAAATTTTTTCAGTTTGCAGGACTAAAAAATGAGGTTTTGCGCTTTAACTTTTATGTTTGCGCTTTAAAAAAAAAATATTTGTGTCTATTTTTTTTTTGCGCTAGAAATTTGCGCTTTTGCGCTTGCGCTCCGCCTTTTTTCGAGAATTTTGCGCTTTTGCGCTTTGCGGACTCGATCGCGAAAATTTGCGCTTTGCGCTTTGCGGACTAAGGAAAAAAATTTGCGCGCCCAGCTCTGCAGTAAGAGGTTATAAGTGTGTGACTATTGTTGTTATGATTGTCAGAGTTAGGGGGCGGGGCGAGGCAGCTTGCAACACCATCCATAGGGGGTAAAAAATATTGAAATGCGTACTACATATTATCAAAAGTTTAGTATTTTATATTTTTCTTTTTAATGATACATATTTTATGGGCGCATATAGTTTAAAACCCTGAAAAAAGAAAAATCGAGGGTACCGTAAAAAAGTAAAGTAAGAATTTACAATATTATTAATAATACTTAATAATGAAGGACTTGAATTAGAAAAAAAGTAACTGAAGTGAGAAAGACTAAGGGGAGTGTTGGAAGAGAAAGAGGGAAGGGTGAGTGAACGTAATGATTCGGGAAGTAGATCATTTCATGATAGATAATATGAGGGAACAAGGGTCAAAAATATTTTTTTTTTTTTTTTTTTACATCTTGGCCTGTAGGCAGTGACTTTTAAAGTGTTGATGGTAGGCTCTGGAGGTTCACATGAGGGCTGTTTATGGTTGGCCACGCCCGTGTGTAAGCGAACACACACAAGGATATATAAAGCATGCAATGATGATAACATTAAAGGGGTGAAATAAGATATTAAGATAACAAAGGGAACAGATGGCGCTGGACACATTCTTCGCTGCTCATCACATTTTTTCTTTCAAAATAAATCATCATAAAAGTCAGTGTCTGTGTGCAGGCAGCCATTTCTATAACAAAAGAGTTTTTTCTTTCCCTTTTAAAAAACAAACTAAACGTTCCATTTGGTTTATATGTTGCTCTATATTGTTTTTCTTAGTATTTTTTCAGTTTATTTCAGTCATTCGTTTGTTTTATTACACAACTCAATAGTTTTCTGGCCGCTAACTTGCTAGTGCCGCGCCCTGCCTCGCTTGAGCCACCACACTGCGGCACACTGGGTGGCACCGCAGGTCAGGCCCCGCGACGGTGCCCTGTCCGTACTGGGCCTCCCAGCACAACAGCTCCAGGAATTCCTGCAACTGGTGCCACGAATGCCGCTGCACCAGTTCACGGGCCCCCGCCACCACCTGCTGTAGCAGCCATTCAAGGCCAGGACTTTCCACTGCTGCTCTCTCTTCGTGTTCAGTCTCCTGCCAGTCTTCTGTGTATTCCTCCTCGTAATCCCGCCCCGGCCGCACCCTAACCTGCGGTACACGGGATGGGACGCAGGGCCTGCCCGGCGTGGCTTCCCCGGGGCCCGCTCGGCCTCCCGCACATGAGCGACAGGAAGTCCTGAAGCTGATCAACAGAGTTTAAAGCTCCAAACAATCGTTCCCGCCGCTTTAGCTGCTCCAGCAGCCACGCCCGGCGGGGGCCTTCGATGGCCTCGGGCATAAATGAGCACACTCCGTATCTCACTTCTCTCACATTCCCTTTCTTTCATCTCGGCCTCATGCTCCTGCAACAGTTGCATTACCACGCTGCCGAACTCAAAGCCTCCTAGATGCAGCTTGGGCCCCAGGCTGGGATACACCGGGTGGTGCTGCAGGTCAGGCCCTGCGGCGGTGCCGTGTCCGTGCTGCGCCTCCCAGCATACAAGCTCCAGGAACTCCTGCAGCTGGTGCGGGGAGTGCCGCTGGATCAGTGAATCAGCCTGCTCCTTCACCTGCCCAGCAGCCCACTCCAGACTCAATCCTTCCACATGAGAGTGTTCCACGCGTGTTTCCACGGTGGAGTCATCGCTCGGGGCCTCCGTTTTTCTTCCTCGCACTGGTGAACAGTTGCACCATCACCCTGCCAAGCACGAAGCTCCCGACACCCAGCTCCTCCTTTTTCGGGTCTTCAACGCAGAGCTATATTTCATTGTCTTCCTTTTCTAGTTCCTGACTGACAACGCTTCCCTGTGATGTTACGTCCACCATGATGGTGGTGTCATCACTCAGAATCTGTCTTTGTTCTTCCTCATAGTCCTGCCACGGCCGCACCATCACGCTGCGGAACACGGGGTGGCGCCGTAGTGCCGGCCCGGCGTGGCTTACCAGACCGTGTACGGCCTCCCAGCACATAAGCGACAAAGGGAAATCTTGAAGCTGGTCACAAGAGTGGGCGCTTCGCATCTCGTCTTCCCCCCGCTGTAACTGCTTAAGCAGCCACGCCAGGCGAGGCTCTTTCCACTGCTGCTCTCTCTTCTTTCTCGATCCCCGATAGTTTTGTGCTTGTGCTTCTTCGTAATCCTGCCACAGCCACACCATTACGCTGCGGAAAAACGGGGGTGGCGCCGCAGGTCAGGCCGGCGTGGCTTACCAGGCCATGCTCGGCCTCCCAGCAAAATCAGCGACAGGAAGTCTTGAAGCTGATCAACAGAGGGGACGCTCCAACAACTCGTCTTCCCGCCGCTTTTGCGCTCCCGCAGCCACGCCAGGCGGGGCCTTCGATGGGTTCGGGCAAAACTGAGGCACACTCCATGTCTTCACAGTCCTGGCTCACACTATTTTCTTCTTTCATTTCGGCCTCGTACTCCTGCAACAGTTGCATTACCAAGCTGCCAAACTCAATACCTCCCAGATGCAGCTTGGGCCCAAGGCTGCGGTACACCGGGTGGTGCTGCAAGTCAGGCCCTGCGGCGGTGCCGTGTCCGTGCTGCACCTCCCAGCACACAAGCTCCAGGAACTCCTGCAGCTGGTGCGGGGAGTGCCGCTGGACCAGTGAATCAGCCTGCTCCACCACCTGCCGCAGCAGCCACTCCAGACTCTGCCCCTCCACCTCAGAGTGTTCCACGCGTGTCTCCAGCTCTTGTTCTGTCTCTTCCAGGTCTTCATATCAATCTTTTCATCCCTCAGACACCATAGTGTTCAGCTCCTCGTCGCCATACCTCGTGCCCTTCAGCGACATTATGTCCACCCTGGTGGAGTCATCGCTCGAGGACTCTCGCTGCTCTTCCTCGCACTGGCGCAGCAGCTGCACCATCACCCTGCCAAACACGAAGCCCCCCACACGCAGCTCATTCTTCTCTAAGTCTACAACGCAGACGACCTACATTTCTTTGCCTTCCTTCTCTAGCTCCTCACTGACCTTTCCCAGTGGCTTAACGTCCACCGTGATGGTATTGTCATCACTCAGGTCTTGAGTGCGTTCCTTCTCAAAGTCTTGCCACGGCCGCACCATAACGCTGCGGTACACGGGATGGCGCCGCAGGTCAGGCCCGGCGTGGCTTCCCAGGCCATGTTCGGCTTCCCAACACATCAGCGACAGGAAGTCTTGAAGCTGTTGACCAGAGTGACGCTTCACCATCTCGTCTTCCCGCTGCTGTACCTGCTCCAACAGCCACGCCAAGCGGGGGCCTTCCACTGCTGCTCTCTCTTCGTGTTCAGTCTCCTGCCAGTCTTCTGTGTATTCCTCCTCGTAATCCTGCCACGGCCGCACCATAACACTGCGGCACACTGGGTGGCACCGCAGGTCAGGCCCCGCGACGGTGCCGTGTCCGTGCTGGGCCTCCCAGCACACCAGCTCCAAGAATTCCTGCAACTGGTGCCAGGAATGCCGCTGCACCAGTCCACGGGCCCCCGCCACCACCTGCTGCAGCAGCCATTCAAGGCCAGGACTTTCCACTGCTGCTCTCTCTTCGTGTTCAGTCTCCTGCCAGTCTTCTGTGTATTCCTCCTCGTAATCCTGCCACGGCCGCATCATAACGCTGCGGTACACGGGATGGCATCGCAGGGCCTGCCCGGCGTGGCTTCCCAGGCCATGCCGGCCTCCCAGCACATGAGCGACAGGAAGTCCTGAAGCTGATCAACAGAGTGACACTCCAACAACCCCGTCTTTCCCGCCGCTTTAGCTGCTCCAGCAGCCACGCCAGGCGGGGGCCTTCGATGGCCTCAGGCATAAAAATGAGCACACTCCGTATCTTCACTTCTCTCACATTCCCTTTCTTTTAAACTCGTCCTCATGCTCCTGCAACAGTTGCATACCAGCTGCCGAACTCAAAGCCTCCTAGATGCAGCTTGGGCCCCAGGCTGGTGTACACCGGGTGGTGCTGCAGATCAGGCCCTGCGGCGGTGCCGTTTTCCGTGCTGCGCCTCCCAGCACACAAGCTCCCGGAAATCCTGCAGCTGGTGCGGGGGAGTGCCGCTGGGCCAGTGAATCAGCCTGCTCCTTCACCTGCCGCAGCAGCCATCCCGACTCAATCCTTTCCCCATGAGAGTGTTCCACGCGTGTCTCCACGGTGGAGTCATCGTCGGGGGCCCCCCGTTGCTCTTCCTCGCAACTGGTGTAACAGTTGCACCATCACCCTTGCCAAGCACGAAGCTCCCGACACCCAGCTCCTCCTTTTTCGGGTCTTCAAGCAGAGCTATATTCATTGTCTTCCTTTTCTAGTTCCAGACTGACAACGCTTCCCCGTGATGTTACTCCACCATGATGGTGGTGTCATCACTCGAATCTGTCTTTGTTCTTCCTCATAGTCCTGCCAGGCCGCACCATCACGCTGGGGGAACACGGGGTGGGCGCCGTAGTGCCGGCCCGGCGTGGCTTTCCAGACCGTGTACGGCCTCCCAGCACATCAGCGACAGGAAGTCCTGAAGTGGTCACAAGAGTGACGCTTCAGCAATTCATCTTCCCGCAGCTGTACCCGCTCCGCAGCCCCCGCCAGGCGGGGGCCTTCGATTCGATTGGTAAAACTGAGGGACAAATCCATGTCTTTACAGCCTGGCTTACACATTTTCTGCTTTCATTTCGGCCTCGTACTCCTCGCCCGTACTGGGCGTGGCTCGCGGTGGCCGCCACTTCGTCAACTTGACGAGGCTCGGCGGCGCGCAACTCTCCCCGCCGGCAGGGGGTCGTCCTTAGGTGTCGCGGCTCACCCGCTTCCTGGACGGTCTCGGGAGGCGCAATAGGGCAAAATTTAACTTGCAAAGACGCTGTTAGTGGAGTGAAGGACAAAAAACATCCACCGACAGGGTCAACCATTCATAAAAATGAGAAAAAACTTAGTTCTTGTAAAACTTGAATCAGATTTTCCCGTTTGGATGATCTTCTTACGAGGGTGTTACGTCCTCGCTAATCTTGATCTTAAACAAGGGCGTCGGGCTCAAGGGTATTAATGTTTTCTTGGTACAGTGTCACGTTATGTGACACGTTATGTGTGTTATGGTAATGTCAAGGAATTCCCTCAGTGTAACGTGACACTGTACCAAGAAAACATCAGTACACAATACACAGATGACCCACTGTTCCTTTCTGCTCTTTGATTTGCATTATGATATTACACTATATTGTTTTTTCTCCTTTATCGTGTCATCCATTTTGCTATTTACGTAAGCTTTGCGTCTTTCTATTTGCATTACGTCAAATTTTCACCCAAGTTTGTCTGTTTCTTCTATTTTCTCTCTACTCTCATTTGTCTTCCTCTTCGCTAAGTCAGGAAGACAAATCAGATTACAAAGGAAGAAAGAAGAGAAAAGGGAAAACAATCATTAAATAAATAACGAAAAGAAGTTAAACGAATCAGCCAGACGATCGTGTAGGCGGGCGGCGGGCGGGGGGCGGGCGGGCGGGCGGGCGGGCGGGCGGGCGGGCGGGCGGGCGGGCGGGCGGGCGGGGGGGCGGCGGGCGGGCGGGCGGGCGGGCGGGCGGGCGGGGTGGGTGGGTGGGTGGGTGGGTGGGTGGGTGTGTTAGCAGGAAGTCACGTTGGCCCGGGTTCTTGTAAGGATTTTTTCGGCCATTGCACTCTTAAGTGGAAGCAAATCTTTGGAGCGTGATCCTGAGCAGGGCGCGGGGCGGGGAGAGGCGCGGGCAGGGAGACTGTGGATAATAAGTGGCGTCAGAAAGATCCTGAGCAGGGCGCGGGGCGGGGAGAGGCGCGGGCAGGGAGACTGGGGATAATAAGTGGCGTCAGAAAGATGGGAAGGAGGAGAAAGAGGAGGAGGAGGAATAATGGTAGGAAATTGGAATAAGAGAAAGTGGAAGGGGAGGAGAAAGAGTTGGATAGGATGGGTCAGGAAGAGTAGGAGGAAGAGGAGGAGGAGAAGGAGTATGAGTTGTAGGAGGAGGAATAATGGGATAATAGAAAGTGGAAGAGAAGGAGGAAGAGTTGGAGAAGATGGGTCAGGAGGAGTAGGAGGAGTAGGAAGAGGGAAAAGTGAAGGGGATGAGGAGGAGAGGTCATACTGCCTACAGGCGCTATAGGCATAAATGTAATAGAAAAAAAAGATATATGCATTTTCCTTCCCATCATAACTCATTATATTTTACTCATGTCTAGTTTTTCTATACACATCTTTCCGTGGCTTATCATGTGCAGCATTTTTCTAAATTTATTACTATCATATCACGTGGAATTTGTCCCCTAGACTATCTTATTCTGCTTTACTCTGAGTGTATTTCTTATTGATATCGTTTTTGCATTATTTTTCATTGTCTATATATATTTATAACTTTATTTCAAGAGGACAACGGCGTGCACAAGATTTTTCATCGCAAGAAAGATGAAGAAACCATTTGCTTTAACAGAGAGAATGAGATTGCGAGATACACAGAAAACAGAACACATTTTGTAGATCTTGTTTTTCTCTCTTTCTTTTGGTGGGCCTTCTCTTCCATGTCGCAGGACCTAGTGTGTGTGTGTGTCTATCGGGCCTCCAGCAAGGGAGGACCACGGGCTAGCTTGAACCCGTCAGAGAGATGCTTTGATGTCGCAGAGGTGGAGTGCGTTGATCGGTGGCAGCCTAGTGCGCCAGCGCGGCGGCGCTAGGCTGCGGGCAAAAAGACGGGAGGCGAGGGGCATGGCTACACTCGCCGTTTCCCTGCCAAGCACGAAGCTCCCGACACCAGCTCCTCCTTTTTCGGGTTTCAAAGCCCGAGCCTATATGTCATGGTCCTTCCTTTTCTAGTTCCAGACTGACAAACGTTCCCTGTGTATGTTACGTTCCACCATGATCGGTGGTGTCATCATAAGAATCGTCTTTGTTCTTCCTCATAGTCCTGCCACGGCCGCAACATCACGCTGCGGAACACGGGTGGCGCCGTTAGTGCCCGGCCCGGCGTGGCTTACCAGACCGTGTACGGCACTCCCAGCACATCAGCGACAGGAAGTCTGAAGCTGGTCACAAGAGTGACGCTTCAGCAATTCATCTTCCTGCCAGCTGTCACCTGCTCCAGCAGACAAGCCAGGCGGGGGCCTTCGATTTCGATTGGTCAAAAACTGACCAGCGCAAACTCCATGTCTTCACACAGTCCTGTGCTTTACACTATTTTGCTTCATTTCGGCCTCGTACTCCTCGCACGTATGGGCAGTGGGCTCGGTCCCCCCCCCCCGGTTGGCCGCCACTCGTTCAACTGGGACGAGGCTCGGCGGCGCCGCAGACTCTCCATCGCCGGGCAGGGAGCTCTCCTTAGGTGCTCGCGGCTCACCTGCCTTCCTGGCGGTCTCGGGAGGCGCAATAGGGCAAAATTTTAACTTGCAAAGACGCTGTTAGTGGAGTGAAGGACAACACATCCACCGACAGGTCAACCATCCATTAAAATTGAGAAACACTTAGTTCTTGTAAATCTTGAATCAGATGTCCCGTTTGGATGATCTTCTTACGCAGGGTGTTACGTTCCTCGCTTAATCTTGATCTAACAAGGGCGTCCGGGCTCAAGGTATAATGTTTCTTGTACAGTGTCACGTTAGGTGACACGTTATGTGTGTTATGGTAATGTCAAGGAATTCCCTCAGTGTAACGTGACATTGTACCAAGAAAAACATATACACAATAACAGATGACCCAATCTGTCCTTTCTGCTCTTTGATTTTGCATATGCTATTACACTATATTGTTTTTCTCCTTTTATAGTGTCATCCATTTTGCCTATTACGTCACAGCTTTGCGTCTGTCTATTTGCATTACGTCAAATTATTTCACCCAAGTTATTGTCTGTTTCTTTCTATTTTCTCTCATACTCTCATTGGCTTCCTCTCGCTAAGTCAGGAAGACAAATCAGATTACAAAGGAAGAAAGAAGAGAAAGGGAAAACAATCATTAACTAAATAACGAAAAGAAGTTAAACGAGATCAGCCAGACGATCGGGTATGGGCGGCGGGCGTGCGGCGGGCGGTGGCGGGCGGCGGGCGGCGGGCGGGGCGGGCGGGGCGGGCGGGCGGCGGGCGGGGAGGGCGGGCGGGCGGGCGGCGGCGGGCGGGCGGGGGTGGGTGGGGTGGGGGGATGGGTGGGTGGGTGTGTTAGCAGGAAGTCACGTTGGCCCGGGTTCTTGTAAGGATTTTTCGGCCATTGCACTCTTAAGTGGAAGCCAAATCCTTTGAGCGTGTTCCTGAGCAGGGCGCGGGGCGGGGAGAGGCGCGGGCAGGGAGAATGTGGATGATAAGGTGGCGGTCAGAAAGATCCTGAGCTATGGGGCGCGGGGCGGGGAGAGGCCGGCGGGGCAGGGAGACTGGTCATAATAAGTGGCGTAGAAAGATGCGGAACGGAGGGAGAAAGAGGATAGGAGGAGGCAATAATGGTAGGAAATTGGTATGTAAGAGAAAGTGGAAGGGTGAGGAGAACGAGTTGTGATTAGGATGGGTTCAGGAAGAGAGGAGGGAAGAGGAGGAGGAGAAGGATTATGAGTTGTAGGAGGAGGAATAGAATGGCGATAATAGAAGTGGAAGAGAAGGAGAAGAGTTGGAGAAGATGGGTCAGGAGCGAGTAGGAAGGAGTAGGAAGAGGGAAAAATGTGTAAGGGGTTGATTTAAAGGGGGATGAGGGATGGAAGGTCATACTGCCTACAGGCGTATAGCATAAATGTAATAAGTAAATAAAAGATATATGCATTTCCTTCCCATCATAACTCATTATATTTTACTTCAGTCTAGTTTTTCTATACACATCTTTCCGTGGCTTATCATGTGCAGCATTTTTCCTAAAATTGTATTACTATCATAGCACGTGGAATTTGTCCCCTAGACTAGCTTCATTATGTTTACTCTGAGTGTATTTACCTTATTGATATCGTTTTTGCATTATTTTCATTGTCGTATATATATTTATAACTTTATTTCAATGGAGGACCAACGGCCGCTGCACAAGATTTTTCATCGCAAGAAAGATGAAGAAACATTTGCTTTAACAGAGAGAATGAGATTGCGAGATACACAGAAACAGAAACACATTTTGTAGAGATCTTGTTTTTCTCTATTCTTTGGTGGGCCTTCTCTTCCATGTCGCAGGACTAGTGTGGTGGTGTGTCTATCGGGCCTCCAGTCACAGGAGGAGGTGGACCACGGGCTAGCTTGAACCGTCAGAGAGATGCTTTGATGTCGCAGAGGTGGAGTTGCGTTGATCGGTGGCAAGCCTAGTTGCGCCAGGCGCGGCGGCGCTAGCGCTGCGGGCAAAAGACGGGAGGCGAGGGGGCATGGCTTACACTCGCCCGTTCCCGGGAAGTAGAGAGAGAGTGTCCCGTGCTGCTGGCGTGCTGGCACCGAGGACTGCTGTCAATACCTGGACGAGGACGTGCGGGGCACTCAGCAGGATACAACTCTCCGTGTGGGGGGGGGGGGGGGGGGGCAAGCAGGCTGCTACGCGTAGGGGAATGGGGGGAAAAGTTGGCCATGAGGGGGCTTGCCCGGCCCGCTAGCCATTGGGTTGGCTTGTTATCCCAGACAGGAGCTCCGGTATGCCCGGTGACTGCTGGCTCCAACTTCTGCAGGACCTAATAAGCCAACCATAACAACATGAGGTGAGAGCAAAAGCAAGAGAACCAAACAAAAAAAAAGATGAGGAAGAAAACGGGCTTCATGGATTAGAAAAAAGGCCCGAAGAAGCGGAGGAAGACGAGTAGAGGAGGGGAAGAGGCGGAGGAGGAGGAGGAGGAGGAGGACGAGGAGGAGGAGGAGGAAGACAAAGAAGAAGGCTAGAAACCTTACGTACGGTGAGTTGGTATCCATTACGGGTCAAGGCGTGTCTAAGGCTATTTAAAAAGGGGCTAAGACTGGGACCCTTTGTAACATGGCATAAAAGGGAAAAAACTTGAGAGCACTGTAAAAGAGGTGGCGTTAGGAGGTAAGGCTGAGGGAAGGGTCTCGTGTGTAAGTGGGCAGAGGGGAGGTGGCGGCGACAGATGGTGATGGAAGTGGAGAGGGGAAAGGGATGGGAGAGTGTAAGGGTGTGTCGAGAAACAAAGAGTTATGGAGGTTTGATGTGATGCTCTAATGAATTCTGGTGTTAACAAGGTGTGTGTGTGTGTGTGTGCTCTCTCTGGTGTGTGTGTGTGTGTGTGTGTGTGTGTGCGGGGTGTGTGGTGTGGTGTGGTGTGTTGTGTGTGTGTGTGTGTGTGTGTGTGTGTGTGTGTGTGTGTGTGTATTTGTGTATGTGGTGTGTGTGGTCTGTGTGTGTGTGTGTTTGTGTGTGTGTGTGTGATTGTGGTGTGTGTGTGTGTTGTGTGTGTGTGTGTGGGTGTAGTTTAGCACACATAAAATCAAGTTAATTGTTAAAGAAAATATAATATTGCATAAGAAATTCACAAAAAAACAACAATTATGACATGAGTTACAACAATTAAACAATGATGATAGTAATGATACTAATATAAATGACAATACCCCACTAATAAACATTTCATCAACAAAGTGCAAACCAACAATTACACCAGCCGATAACAAACAATAACAGTGATTAATAGAAATGACACTAACACTTAATAAAACATCTTCATCAACAATGCAAACAAGCAATTACACCAGGATAACAACAATAACAATTAAACAACACGGCCCGTTGTATAATTAGCACAACAGTTACGAAAACTCATTGAAAGTTGTCACGCGCAATTGCTGTAACGCATGAACTTGTATTTGTATCACTTATGGATTTTTTTAATGCGAGAGAGAGAGAGAGAGAGAGAGACGAGGAGGAGAAGATGAAGAGAGAGGAGAGAGAGATGAGACGATGAGAGAGGAGAGATGAGAGAGAGGAGAGAGAGAGAGAGAAGAGAGAGAGAGAAAGAGAAGACGAGAGACGAGAGAGAGAACCGAGAGAGAGAGGAGAGACGAGAGAGAGAGAGATGAGAAAAAAAAAGGCCGAGAAACAAAAGTGAAGAATGAGAGACCGGAGAGAGGACGAGAGAGAGAGAGAGAGAGCGAGGAGAGAGAGAGAGGGAGAGGAGAAGAGAGATGAGAGAGAGAATGAGAGAGAGATGATCGAAGTTGAGGAAGTTTGATGAGAGAGAGAAACGACGAAGAGAGACGAGAGACGAGAAGAGAGAGATGAGAGAGAGGAGAAGAAAAAAGACAGGCACTTGTAGCCGGATATTTCAAGATAGTCCATTAGGTGAACTAACACCTGAAGAAGAGATAGAGAGAGAAAGAGAGACGAGAGAGAGAGAGAACAGAGAGAGAGAGACGAGAGAGACTGTTATTTGAGACGAGACGTGAGAGAGAGACAGAGAAGACGAGAGAGAGAATGAGAGAGAGAGAGAGAGAGAGATAACAACGTGAGTTTGGGGAAAGCAAGTTCGCCGATTCCAAGAAGGGAGCGGAAGAAAAGGACGGTACGAAATAGACTAACAGCATTCTTAGGGAGGGTTGCAGGAAGCCCTAAGAGGAGGACCATTTCCTAGGACGTGAAACCTTTTGCCTTGGCCATTGCCATACTGAACCCACACCGCTCGTCACTTCTTTTCCTGTTTGCTTCGTCTTAGGAATAGTATTGTTTTCCCTTCTATAACTATTTCTATCCTTATTATCATCGCCTCTCCCGTCTTCCTATACTCTTCGTCTTTTATTTCCTATTCTGCTTAAGTAACAACAATAATCATGATAATAACAATAATAATAAAAAGTAATAATATTGAAAACAATTACTATTAGTTTTAGCATTACTATAATAATTTCCATTTCCCACCTTCTGTTTTTCCTTATGTGTGCCGTTTCCTTTTTTTTTTTATGAAGTGTCATATTTCCTGTTAACGGCAAAAAACCCCCCGGAGGTTGAAATATAAGATCTGTTTGTAGGAAGTAAATACATGGATACTTGAAGAGGTTTAAGGTGACGATGTTTTTTACTCATGCTAGTTTTATAAGGGCAAAGAAAGATATATCCAAGCAGGTAAGGACTTGAGGAAAAAATAATATAAAAGACAGTATCCTTTTGTCCTTAGGCTTGTAACGATATGAGTGTGCGGCGTCTTGTAAACACTTGGCCCACGATGGAGGGGGCAATTACGCTGCCACCGCAACACACGCACACACTACGCAACGCACGCCACACGCACGCACGCACGCACGCACGCACGCACGCCCACGCACCGCACGCATGCACGCACCGCACGCGCACACGCGCACACGCGCACACGCGCGCACACGCACACGCACATCTCCCGCACACACACCACACACACAACACACACCACAACCACATACACAAACTCAATGCGGTTCTCAGGTCCGTCCCACTCCCTCTTCGTGTTCTCCTTTGTCCACAAGTTTTTATGTCATTGAACGGGAGTGAATGTCAATAGGGAAAGTTCTGTGATCCGCCATCAGACCTTAAAGAGGACCCGTCGCGAGGATCAACACCCGTATACAACAAAGAATAATAATAGAATAAATAATAATAATAATAATTACATAATAATAATAATAATAATAAACATACTAAAACTAAATAATAAAATAACTAAATGATAAATAATAATATAAACATAAAAACACCTCGCCTCGTTGTTTTTAATAACTGCGGGTTTAACAGCATAACCTTGACCTCGCTCCGCCTCTCGTTCATACAAGATATTACTGGGACCCGGCAAATTCTCCTATCTTTACACTTTATCACAAAAAAAAACTATCCTTATGCAAACACAATTGCAGACAATGGCACCAAGAAAACACTAATAGTCTGCCAGCTTAACCTATCCCGATATCTTCCTTAACACCAACAAATCCAAAAACTAACCTAATTATATAACTAATATTGTACATTTCTTAAACGCTTTCAAACATAAAAACGAACAACAAAAGGCCACAAACGTTTAACAGCAATAAAACCCATGAGAGAAGAAAAGACCTGAGAAGGAGTAGAACCCTATTACGATAAATTCTGGGTTCTTTTTTTTTTTTTGTAATAAGCCTTCCTAACACACCACCACACACCACTCCTGGCCCATCCACTGACCAAACCACACAACACCCAAACACCCCCTTTATAACCTTCTATACACCCACCCTCCCTTCCCTTGTCCCTTCCTTCCCTGTCCCCTTCCCTCCCTTCCCTTCCTTCCCTGCCGCCCGGACCCATCACAGAGAGCATGGGAGGAAGGCCCACCACCCCTTCTATACATATCCTGCCCTTTCCCTTCCCCCTGCCTCCCTCTCACCCATCACAGAGAGCCATGGAGGAAAGGCCCAACACCCTTCTATCATACCCTTCCCTTCCCTTCCCTGCCTCCTTCTCCAACCATCACAGAGAGCCATGGGAGGTAGGAAGGCCAACAACCCTCTATATACATACACCTTCCCTTCCCTCCACTGCCGCACCTTCACCCATCACACAGAGAGCCATGGGAGGAAGGCCCTCACCCTTTCTATAATACCATGCCCTTCCCTTTCCCTTGCACTCACTTTCACCCATCAAAGAGAGCCATGGAGGTAAAGGCCCATCTTACCCCTCTCTACAATACCCCTGCCACCTTCCCTTCCTGCTCCCTTCACCATCACAGAGAGCCATGGGAGGAAGGGGGCGAAGGAGGACGCGGGGACACCGCTGGTCGAGTTCACACACAAACCACTGGTAGGCGGTGGATGTTACATTATAGAGCCCCGGTCCATTAGGTGACGCCGGTAGTGATATCTCCTGAATAATTAAAAACATGTGTATAGATTGCAGAGTGGTGGTGGTGGGGTGGGTGGTGGTGGTGGTGGTGGTGGTGGGGGCTGTAGTGGGCAATAGGTGGGTGGAGATCATTGGTTGGCGGATAGTAGAGAAAGACAATAAACATGAGCAAAAGGAAGTGAAGAAAATAGATGAGAAAAAGTGGCATGAAAAGTTATGGGAGGCAAAGGAGGTGAGACCTGAGAAAAAAATGGTAAGAAGTTATGGCACTGTCGCTTGAAAGAAAAAGAAGAAAAAAAGTAGTATATATACATTATGTCGACGTCTGGAAAGATAACATGGCGCCAACTCTGTCCGGAATCTGTATCTATAGTTTCATTGTAATACATAAGGAGAGGGACGGGTACTTGCGACATAACTATTCTAAGCTATAAAGTAAAATAGAGGTGAAAGATAGAACTGACTAGACATAAAGAAAAAATTAGAGTGTTGCATTCCCTTGATAGGTAAATGTTTCGGGTGATCAGTGCACGTGCCATCATCAGATTGTAAAATGAAATACACGAATATAGTACAAAAAAAAAATAAGGTCTGATTTCTGGACCAAGCCAACGACCAAGGCTTATGTAGTAATATATGCAATATATTTAACACAGATACAGCGAAAAGTTGGTCTATTTTCATATCATAATAATATTAAATTATCCAAAAAAAATTGAGGAAATTAAAGTAGATTGATTTAAAAGAAGTTCACTCCGAAAAGTAATTAATGGTATAATGGTAAACAAAATATATAAACCCTGAAATATTACTTACATGATGATGATGATGATGATTGATACAGCACGACATGGAAAATATACTTAGTAATGAACAATGTAAAAACGTAGCAATGCTATTTCCATGTTTCATTATTAACTGCCTTTTATCTCTGTTATATTCATGATTTCTGAGCTGTGTTTGACCTCTCAAGATGTCTTACTCTGGTTCTCCTTCGCTGTGTTTGTCTTGATTTTATTTGTTTGTTTGTTTTCCCTTGTGTTTGTGTTGTTATCGACACGGCAGGTCGGAATCCCCTCTAACACTCGACTTTAAAAACGTGTTGTGTGTGTGTTGTGTGTGTGTGTGTGTGTGTGTGTGTGTGTGTAGGTGGGTGGGTGGAGATACCTGTTGTTATTTTTTTTGTTGTCATGATGTTTGTTATTATTATTATTACCTATAAATTATATTAGTACTATGATTATTATTGTTGTTGTTGCTGCTGCTGTTTCTGTTTATACTTACCACTTATATTACTACTACTACTACCAAGACCACTATGTCCACTACTACTT
>JACEEZ010009337.1:152500-197500 GCA_016584305.1 Chionoecetes opilio | reverse complement strand
ACAGTATCGCGACGGTTTATAACAAGTTAACAAGCGCAAAATTCTTTCGTCGAGCGTCGAGCCTCCACCACATTAACTGCTCCTTATCACACTCACAAAGTACATGAGAGGTTTCCAATATGAACAGTCCGCGATCGTTTGCTAATCGTATCTTAAAGGCTTTCCACTCTATTCCAAGTGTAGTATTGTATTAAGCGGCACACGTGTGTGAATCGGATATGTTTTTTGTTGTTGTTGTTTTTTATTAGTGGGACTTTGCATTTTTCTCTCTCCTTATATTTTCTTTTTCCTCGTCTATTTGTTCTGTTTTAGGGTTTTTTTTTTTTTTTTTTTTTTGCATCATATTTTTTCGTAATTTCTTTTCTTCTTCATATTTTTAACTCCTTTTCTTCTTTTTTTCTTCTGCGCATACTAATTCCTCCTGTCTCCTCTTCCTCTTTCTCCATTGTACTTGTCTTAGTTTCCTCTCTTCCTAATCCTACTGTCCTCCTCTTCCTCTATTCTTCTTCTTCTTCTGCTCGGGAACACAATTAGAATACAGTAACGACAAAAAGAAAAAGAAAGAGAACAGCCAATTATCGCCATTCATCACCTTTAACAACATCAATAAATCACCAGCCATAATCATAATTTAATCAGACGAACAACAAACCAAGCCTAAGCAAAACCCCTAAAATATATGACATGTGATTTTCCTACGAACCTCAAAACAAAACGCTTACACTTCTAATTATCTCTCTCGTCTCTCTCTCTCTCTCTCTCTCTCTCTCTCTTCGCTCTCTCTCTCGTTCTCTCTTCCTCTCTCTCTCTCTCTCTCTCTCTTCTCTCTCTGGGGAAACAGTTGGATAGCCATAATCATTTACTGTTATGGTCTGTTCTCCTTGTCTTGCTGTGAAGTACTGAAGCAAAATGAACATGAGAAATAATTACTAACAGGAGGAGGAGGAGGAGGAGGAGGAGGAGAGGAGGAAGGAGGAGGAGGAAGACAGGACTAAAAGAGAGAAATAGAAAATAGAAAAAACTGAAGAGATAGGAAGAACGAAGAAAATTGAGAAACTAAAGAAAAATACTGCAAATGAAAACACAAGAAAAAATAGAATGAACATAATACGTCCTGAAAGAGAGAGAGAGAGAGAGGAGGAATCGACTGAGAGATGAGGAGGGAGAGAGAGGAGAGAAGAGAGAGCGAGACTTCGTGAGAGACGAGCTGACGAGAGAGAGATGAGATGAGAGAGAGAGAGAGAGATGAGAGAGAGAGAGAGAGACGGAGAGCAGAGCAAAGACGAAGAGGAGAGAGGAGAGAGAGAGACGAGAGAGAGAGATGAGAGGAGAGAGAGAGAACGAGAGAGAGAGAGGGAGAGCGACCGGGAAGAGAGAGAGGAGAGAGGAGAGAGAGAGAGTTTAAATGTAAAATTACAACAATAACTCACGGATAAGGAAAGAATATTCAAGTGGAAGGATGAACGTGGGGAGTAGGTAAAAATAAGAGAATGAAAGAGTAAATAAGAATAAGAGGAGAAAATAAAACCAAGATAGAAATATCACAGGGAAGAGGAACACACACACACACACACACACACCACACACACACACACACACACACAGCACACCCAAACACACACACACACACACACGATAGGAGGGGGTGTATAATTGTGTAATCAGACTATGCCGATAAAAACGAGGGAAACAAAAGAGGTCAAAAAGAGGGAAAAAAGAGAGAATTGAAGAGGGGAAACAGAAAACGAGATGTCACCAAAAAGTATAAAATGAGGGAAGGGGGAAGAACTAAGGCAAAAATAAAAAAGTGAATTGACAGACTGACAGATATACCAAGAAACAATTAAACAAGAGTTAAATTGGGAATATAGAAAGAAGAAGAAGAAGAAGAAGAAGAAGAAGAAGTAGAAGAAAGAATGAAGAAGAAGAAGAAAGAAGACAAAGGAAAACAAACGTACAGAATAATATGTACAAAGAAGCAAAGGCAGAAGAAAGAGGGAGAGAAAGATTAGATAGAGGACGAAAAGGCTGAAATAGATGAAAATGAAGGGGATGAAGAGGAAGTGGGTGGAGGAAAAACAAGAGGGAAAAGTAATGGACAACGGAGAGGAAAACAAGAGGAGTACTTTAGAGGAGGAAAAAGAATAAAGATATGTGGCAGACGTGATGATTTTTAACATTTATTCCAAGTTCAACACTGCCGATCAGTATTTGTGTGAGTGAAACGTAACCCGGTGTGGAAGGGATCCGGTCAATGACCTTCCTTCACATAGACCTTACAATTCCGCTCCCTATACCCTAAAACAACTTGAACCTACATTTATAATTTGTACTCTCTCTCTCTTTCTCCTCTCTCTCTCCTCTCTCTCTCTCTCTCTCTCCTCTCTCTCTCTCTCTATCTCTCTCTCTCTCTCTCTCTCTCTCTCGCTCGCTCGCTCGCTCGCTCTCCTCGTCTCTCTCTCTCTCTCTCTCTCTCTATCTCTCTCGCTCTCTCTCTCTTTACTGTGCCTCCCCGTACATTTATTTCGCTTCTCATCTCTTGGCCTTGCCTCTCCACCATTTGCTTCAGTTTTTCTGTTTCTTTCTTCTACTTTTTTTCTTTATCGATTCTTGATTTTTGTTTACTTGGTTTGGACTCTTGTTTCCGTATTCACCATTTTTTTTTTCTTCTCCTCTCTCTCTCTCTCTCTCTCTCTCTCTCTCTCTCTCTCTCTCTCTCTCCTCTCTCTCTCTCTCTCTCTCTCCACTGTTCACCTTTCCTCCCCTGATATTCTCTCCAAAACGCTGGAAAATAGGAGGTAAAAACGGACGAGCCCCAGGAAGGATCGAGGGAAAGAGACACACTAGCGAGAAAAAACAAACATATAAACTGTAGAAGGGAATTGGAAAAAGGAGGCCAATTATCAAAACAATCACAAATTTTCGCTGAATATATGAGAAATATTTTGTGTGTATGTCAATCATCAATGACTTAAAAAAAGGTTTGATCTAGTACTTAGAGAAAATGAAAGAAGTATTATAGTAAAATGAAAGTGAGAAGTTTAAAGAAGTTATATACACATGTGCACATAAACAAACACACACACACACACACACACACACACACACACACACACACACACACACCAACACACACAACACACACACAACACAAAAACACACCACACACACACACACACACACACACCACACACACACAACACATACATACNCTTTACATCAACAGACAACAACGATGCGCACTTCACCGCCGCGCCGCTATCAATATCCAAGGCCACGAGAAGGCGGCACTACACGCATAATATATAAATAATGAAAAGCAGGTGGCGTCTACATTCAACACTACTATAAGTTACGTTCCATGGAAGGAAACTGTGGCTGATAACGATGGTAACAAACTGGATAAGGATGTGTGTCCCTTTATTATGCAGCACCGAGTGTACACAATGTTAAAGCATCAACACGAGGTCCGAGTTGAACCAAGGCGTGTACAGGCGTACGGACTCTTGCATATATAAAAAAGATGTTGTGATATGAAGGTTATGTTATTTGTTATTTTTCAGTTGTCCACGTATCAACTTTAACTTAACCACAAAAAATCGAGGACTCTACTGTCCATATTCACTTACTTTTATTTTCAATCTATATTATATATCTTTTGGCGACCCGTAAGTAGATCACAAGGTAGGAAGGCATCACAGCAAAGGTAGCAAGTTGTCCTATGTCTTGATTTTGCACTCTCCCTGTCTCCCAACACACACACACACACACACACACACACACACACACACACCACACACACACAATGAAAAAGAGATACACACACACACACACACACCAACACAATGAAAGAGATACACACCACACACACACCACACACACACACAATTGAAGACACACACACACACACACACACACACAATGAGAGAGATACACACACCACACACACACACACACACAATGAAGAGATACACACAAACTACACACACACACAACACAACACACACGTTCTGCCAACCGTCGAGTGGCCTAGAAAACACCCACATGCCCTGCCCATAAAAAAAAATAAAAAAAAAAATAAAAATAAATCACTGGTCTCAACATACACACGCACTACGTGACCCCTATGCGTGATTCTACCATAATTCCAATCCACTCAAAGATAAAACAGGCATAAATGGCCGATTTTGTTACCAGTGACAAACATTAGTGCGAAAGGATGGAAAAAAAAAGTTACGCATTCGATTAACTCCAAATGAAAAGTTCGTCTATTTTTCAACACTTTGTAACGAGTACATCGCATGAGAAGAGGAGCGGCACTTAGTTTTAACATTAATGTTTGTCACATTACTTTTAATTATCATTTTTCATGGTTTTTTCTTTAATGTCGGTACGGAATACTGGGGAGTGTGGCAAGGGAGAGGGTGGAGGAGTGGGGAATTAAAGGGCTGATCGGAGTGGAGGGGAAGGATGGGTGGGAGGATTGTGGAGTGGGAAGGAGAGGGGATGAAAAGTTGAGTTGGGTGGTGGGGCATTTTTTTCGTCATTTTCGAGAAACATGGAAATACCAGGTTCATGTGCATCAATCTCATTAGCATAATTATCCTGGTCATTTTTACTCTTCTCTCTCTCTCTCTCTCTCTATCTCTCTCTCTCTCTCTCTCTCTCTCTCTCTCCTCTCTCAACTGGTATAAGTTTTGCTGACCTTTTTACTATTTTAGCATACAGAATCCAGGAATATCTTAATTCTTGGCACACACACACACACACACACACACACACACACACACACATCACACACACACGCACCACGCACACACCACACACACACGCACACACACCACACACACACACACCTGTCCCTCAATCATTCCCTTCTTCCAACGTATCCCTTTCCTCTTGACTTTACCCAAATCCTCCCTTCGTCACTCTTCCGTTCCCTTTCTCTCTTCCATTGTCCCTCACAGACAATTCTCTGACGGTTTGTATCTTCCTCTTCCTCTTCCTCTTCTTCAGCCCGTCAGGGTGGAAGGTTGGTAAGAGACGTGAGTTCGCAATGTGCAGCGTCCCTGTGCATTCGGTCAGCGGTTCGAGTTTCCGCCTAGTTCGTGCTGACGTGGCGGCGCTTTGTATATCAATAACTTGGTTGTAGTTGGTACTTGCAAAGGGTCTAGATAGGATGAAAAATGTTATCGTATCTCCTACCTCTTCCTTCTTCTTCTTTCTTCCTCCTCCTCCTACTCATCCTCCGCCGTCCCCCTCCTCCTCCTCTCCCCCCTTCATCCTCAAGATCCTACACCTTCCTATTTCACCTTATATTTCATCTTCCCTCTGAATCCTCCCACTACCTGCTTCACCTCTCTCCCCTCCTATTCTCTCTCCTCTTTCTCTCTCTCTCTCTTCTTCTCCTCTCTCTCTTCTTTCTCTCTTCTCTCGTTCTCTCTCTCTCTTCTCTATCTTCTCTCTCTCCTCTTCAATTCTCCCTCTTCCCTCCTTCGTAGCCACCCTCTCCTTCTCTCCCTCCGTCATCTCAGCTGCCTCTCTAAAGGCTTGTGTGAGATGGAAAAATGATTGGTTGCGGGTACCCGCTCTCCTCTATTTGCACCATACATAGATTCTTATTTTTCTCTTTATCTTTTCCCAACAGACAGCGAGGTTTCATATCGTTAATTCGACATCAACAGTGGCTCTTAAATTAAAGTGTCCATTAGGTGTCCCTTTGAAGGGGCTTTGATTCCTTGTCGTGGCGGAGAAAAGGAATCAAGCGCCACTTATCGTTGTTAAATGAGTTAGACAGTCTAAAAAAAAAATAACAGTGACTTGGAAATGTAGTTAGACAAGTTAAAATAGCGTGAGAATTAAACTATCGAAGTAGAGTGATAATACACGTTACTGTAAGCAAAAAAAAAGGAAAAAATTTAAGTTACATAGCAAATGCTAATTGATGATGGTTAAAAAATATTACATTTACGGATTTCAACATATACTAACTACTGATTTAAAAGCGCTACACAACATTAATAAATAAAAAAAAATAAAAACAAGTGATTTAATGATGTTAGATGGAGCAAAGGAAATGTACTCAAACCCTACGTCATTACTTTTTATGTTTAGACTTTAAATACACTTTCGCAATCTATAAAAACAAGAGAAGAAAAAATGATCAGGTTCTCAGAATCCCACCTCCCCACAACAAGCATACGACGCACAGCCCCATCATCCCACCTCTCCACAACCCATACGAGCACAGCCCCATCACCTCCCTCTCCACCACCCCATTACGAGCACAGCCCATCATCGCCCCTCTCCACACCCATTACGAAGCACAGCCCCATCATCTCCTCTCCACAACCCATTACGAGCACAGCACCATCATCCCACCTCCCCCAACCCCATACGAGCACAGCACCATCACCTCCCTCTCCACCACCCCATTCGGCACAGCCCATCATCCTCCCTCTCACAACCCATTACGAGCCCACAGCCCATCATCCTCCTCTCACAACCCCATTACGAGCACAGCCCCCATCATCCCACCCCCACAACCCATTACGAGCACAGCCCCATCATACTCCCTCTCCACCACCCCATTACGAGCACAGCCCCATCATCCACCTCTCCCCCACCCCATTTACGAGCCCAGCCCCATCATCCCACTCTCCACCACCCATTACGAGCACAACCCATCATCCACCTCTCCACCATCCCCATACGAGCACAGCCCCATCATCCCACCTCTACACTCATCACCATTACGCGCACGCCCCATCATCCCCACTCTCCACCACCCATTACGAGCACAACCCCATCATCCAACCTCTCCACCATCCCCCTTACGAGCACAGCCCCATCATCCTCCCCTCTCCACAACCCATTACGAGCACAAGCCCCATCATCCTCCCTCTCCCACCAATCACCATAAGAGCACAGCACCATCATCCCACTACCCACAACCCATACGAGCACAGCACCATCATCCTCCCTCTCCACCACCCCATACGAGCACAGCCCCATTCAATCCTCCCTCTCACCACCCCATTTACGAGCACAGCCTCATCCCACCTCTCCACCACCCCATACGAGCACAGCCCCATCTATCCCACCTCTCCACCACACCATTACGAGCACACCCCTATTCGATCCCACCTCTACACATCCCATTACGAGCACAGCCCCATCATCCACCCTCAACCACCCCCATTACGAGCACAAGCCCCATCATCCCACTCTCCACCACCCCATACGAGCACAGTCCCACATATCCCACCTCTCCACCACCCCAATCACCCACTCTCCACCATCCACCATTACGAGCACAGCCCCATCATCCCACTCTTCACCACAACCTATTACGAGCCACAGCCCATCATTCACATCCTCCACCACCCATACGAGCACAACCCCATCATCCCACCTCTCCACCATCCCCATTACGAGCACAGCCCATATCCCACTCTCCACCTATCCCCATTACGAGCCAGCCTCCATCATCCACCTCTCCACCCCCATTACCCTGAGCACAGCCCCATCATCCAACTCTCACCCCCCATTACGAGCACAACCACATCATCCCCCTCTCCACCCTCCCCATTACGAGCACAACCCCTCATACCACCTCTCCCACCAACCCATTACGAGCACAGCCATCCTCCGCCCTCCCCACCTCACCATCTCCTATTACTAAGTCGCAACCTTCAAACGCCCAAACATGCCTCCTGCGACAAATATTTGCATGACGGTCACAA
The DNA here is from genome assembly GCA_016584305.1 of Chionoecetes opilio. Taxonomy (NCBI): domain Eukaryota; kingdom Metazoa; phylum Arthropoda; class Malacostraca; order Decapoda; family Majidae; genus Chionoecetes; species Chionoecetes opilio. Next base: position 189,755 of record JACEEZ010009337.1, on the reverse strand, counting down.
GGGGGCCAGGGGGGCGGAAGGGGCGACAGGGGGTGGCGGGGGAGGAGGGGGGATGGTACTTCATCAACACTTCCATCCATCCTCTCGCCTCGCCTACGTGATCAAGAAAACCAACAAGACCAAGCCACTCAAGCTGCAGACTAGCGCCATGCCTTCATTTTACCGACACACACCACACCTAAGCCTCTCCCCCTTTTTTTTCCCTCCTCCCAGTGACACTAACAGTCGGTATGTCTGAAGGAAGTATCAGGAGGGACGTCTGTGTTATTAGCTGCGGGTAACCAAGGAGAACTGCAGTGACCTAAGCCAAGCCAAAACTCTTTTCCCGGTGTGTTTGCTTCTCATACTCCAGTGCGTGGTGGCTGAGATTCTGAGATGCTTTGAAGTGAAGTTTTAGAGTAAAAAGCTACGTAATGTTCTAGTTTCGTTGGTTGTTCAACTAAAACGGTTTGGTAAGAAAGTGTTATTAGGTTGAGGTGAGTTGTTGTTATCTTAGCGATTATCTTGCATGTCAATATTGCAGACTCAAATAATAGCAGAAAATAACAATGCAATGCAATATGTAAACTTATATGCGGTATTAAGGATAGTTCATTTGTCAAGCTAATAGCAATAATTAATAATATTGTTATTTATTGTTACAACATCTGCACCACTTCTAAGGATTGATGTTGATGATGATGATAAATTAAATGACAATAACAAAAATTAAAAGTTGAAAATAATAGCAACAAGTCTGTTGTTGTATATTAACAATTCAATAACAGCCTACGCACCATATGCTCAGTGAACAAAACACAGTAGGAAACAAACAAACAGTAAATTACATCACCAATCATCATAATTACCATCATTCATCATCATCCTAACGAAATTACTTCGGCGGCTTGGAGCATTCAGTCTCGGTCCATGACATAATTAATGCATTTCAGGGATTTTACATTTCTAATCTTTGTCTTTAATCTTTACGCTTCATGGCAACGCATATTCAGGTGTTGTGATGTACCTGTCTTGAATTACACATGCAACCACTTTTAATAGTTTAATCTCTCTCTCCTCTCTCTCTCTCTCTCTCCTCCTCTCTCTCTCTCTCTCTCTCTCTCTCTTCTCTCTCTCTCTCTCTCTCTCTCTCTCTCTTCTCTCTCTCTCTCTTCTCTCTCTCTTTCAAAACGAGAGAGAAAGAGACAAAAAAACAATAGAATACAGTTACTTTCCGTGTAGTACCCAGTAACAGATTGCACCACTTCAGTTTGCAGCGCCGCGATAACAGCAAAAGCATCGGTCACAGGGAGGCGCGGTCTTTGTTCTCAGTGACTACAAGTGCCACGCCAGTCTTGCGACGCCTGAACTGCTACTGCACCGCTACTACACGGCTAACTACTGCTGCTGCTGTACTAATACTTACTACTACTACTACTACTAACTACTACTTACTGCTGCTGCTGCATATCACTGCTGCTGATATTGTCATTACTACTCCAGCTATTACTACTTCGCTTCCTGATATATATTTTTGTCAGCTATTTCACTCGTTAAATTCGGAGTTATATAATTCGGAAATATCGTAAATATAATTGGGAAAAATAAGATAAACAAAATATTGCTTACATATGAATTATTCCTGTTTCTGACGACTGGCTATCGTACTTCTGCTATTGTTGCCTACGAAGAAATATACAATTCTCTGTTTTTCACCCAAGATTTTTCATGGCCGCAAATAAAACAAGTGTGAAAAAAAAGGGTAAACAGAAAAAAAAGTACGTCTGTCCTGATGTCTGCCGTATGATGGAATCTCAATTTGTCAAAAAAATAATGTTTATCCTTTTCCAACGTTCATTGAAATTTTGGATCTAGATCGGAATATCCTTCAATTAAACGGATCTTCACCTACTTTTTTTTTGTCGAATTCTCATTTAGCAGCGGTCAGAATGGTGAGAGGGAGAGGGAGAGGGAGAGGGAGGGGTGGGGATGAAGGGAAGGGGGGGGGGGTGGAAGGGGGGGTAGTAAAGTTAGGAAGCTAATAATCCACCGTCACTCTCCTCTCTTTTCCCTCTCATCATTTATCGCTTAGCTTCATCCCTTGAGTCTATCTTATCTTCCTTCTTCCTGCCGCGACTTTCTCTATATTATACCAACATCCTCTTCCCTTAACCTCATGTCTAAGGACGTACTTCCCTTTCATTTTCCTCCTCTCTCCTCCTCCCATTCATCATTCATGCCCACGTTCAATTCTTGCACCTACTTTAGATACGCGGGGAATATGAAAACACTGCCAAAGTAAGAAGATAATGATTTGCCTCTGAAGAGTTACTCCATTACCCTTTCCTTTACCGACACCACCCCCCCAACCCCCCCCCCCCCCCCCCCCCACTTCCATTCCTCCTTCTCTCCTAATCCTCTTCAAACCTACGAAACCAAAATCCTTAAGTAATAAAACCAAATCAAATTCCTTACGAAATTACAGTCACAAATTCATTAACATTTTATATCGTACTATTAAAATTTTATGCGTGCGAAAGTTTATTTGCGTGGTTGTGACGCGGGCAGAGCTCACCGCGCAGCCTATTATAAACAGCCTCCGCGTAGACAAGATACACAACCAAACATTTACTTAGCTATGTCTCTATTTCTCCTCAACTACTGACTACTACGTCGTCAAAAAGGGGTTCACCATAACACACCAGCAATGATCACAGCATAACACAGCCGCTGTACCCTTCCCAGTGCCTAAATGGAGCATACGTGATGCATATACGGCGAAATGCTTTTTGTGGGATTGAGGGCTTTAGTATTAGAGGGATTGGGGCTTGGATTCTGGGGGACTTGGGGCTTTAGTTTTGGGGAGATTGGGACTTGGGTTTTGGGGAACTTGGGGCCTTAGTTTTGGGAAGATTGGGACTTGGGTTTTGGGGAACTTGGGGCCTTAGTTTTGGGGAGATTGGGACTTGGGTTTTGGGGAACTTGGGGCCTTAGTTTTGGGGAGATTGGGACTTGGGTTTTGGGGGACTTGGGGCTTTAGTTTTGGGGAGATTGGGACTTGGGTTTTGGGGAACTTGGGGCCTTAGTTTTGGGAAGATTGGGACTTGGGTTTTGGGGAACTTGGGGCTTTAGTTTTGGGGAGATTGGGACTTGGGTTTTTGGGGAACTTGGGGCTGTAGTTGGGAAGATTGGGATTGGGTTTGGGAACACTTGGGGCTTTAGTTTTGGGAAGATGGGACTTGGGTTTTGGGAGAACTTGGGCGCTTTAGTTTTGGGGAGATTGGGACTTGGGTTTTGGGGAACTTGGGCCTTAGTTTTGGGAAGATTGGGACTTGGGTTTTGGGAGACTTGGGGCCTTAGTTTTGGGAAGATTGGGACTTGGGTTTTGGAGACTTGGGGCTTAGTTTTGGGGAGATTGGGACTTGGGTTTTGGGGAACTTGGGGCTTAGTTTTGGGAAGATTGGGACTTGGGTTTTGGGGAACTTGGGGCTTTAGTTTTGGGGAGATTGGGACTTGGGTTGGGGAACTGGGGCTTTAGTTGTGGGAAGATTGGACTTGGTTTTTGGGAACTTGGGGCTTTAGTTGGAATGAGTTGGACTTGGTTTTGGGAGATTGCGGGCTTTAGTTTTGGGGAGATTGGGACTTGGGTTTTGGGAGACTTGGGGCCTTAGTTTTGGGAAGATTGACTGGGTTTTGGGAGACTTGGGGCTTAGTTTTGGGAGATTGGGGGACTTGGGTTGTGGGGAACTGGAGCCCTTAGTGTTTGGGAATATTGGGACTTGGGTGTTGGGAGACTTGGGGCCTTAGTTGGGAAGATTGGGACGTGAGTTTTGGGGGACTTGGGGCTAGTTTTGGAGATTGGACTGGGTTGGGAAAATTGGGGCCTTTAGTTTTGGGAAGATTGGGACTGGGTTTTGGGGAACTTGGGCTTAGTATTGAGGGATTGGGCTTGAAGTTATGGGGCGAATGGGGGGCTTAGTTTTGGGGAGATTGGGACTTGGGTTTTGGGGAACTTGGGGCTTTAGTTTTGGGGAGATTGGGACTTGGGTTTTGGGGAACTTGGGGCTTTAGTATTGGAGGGATTGGGGCTTGAGTTCTGGGGGAATTGGGGGCTTAGTTTTTCTGGGCGAGATGGGACTGGGTTGTGGGAGACTTGGGGCTTTAGTTTTGGGGAGATTGGACTTGGGTTTGGGGAAACTGGGGCCTTAGTTGGGAATATTGGGACTTGGGTTTTGGGGAAACTTGGGGCCTGTTGTGGGGACGATTGGGACTGGGTTTGGGGGACTTGGGGCTTTAGTATTGGCGGATGGGGTTGAGTTCTGGGGAATTGGGGGCTACCTCTAGCGTGGATGGGGTCCGTAGATTTGAGGTTAGGGGGCTTGTGCTTTGACGATGAGGCCTTACATAAAATTAGAATCATAGTAACAAACAAAAAAGAAAAAGAAAGAGAATCAGCCAATTAACACCATTCATCACCTTTGACGCATCAATTAAATCACCGCCAATCAAATAATCCGACGGAAACAATCAAAAACTCCAGCAAAAAAAATATATATCATCTAAGTTGCTACGAACATCAAATAAATGCTACACTTCAATATTTTTTCTTCTCCTCTCTCTGGCAACACATGATAGCCCATAAATTAATTACTGTTATGGGTGCCCTCCGTTGTCCTTGGTGTTGCTGTGACAGTCCACTGAAGGGACCATGCACATGAGAAAATAATTACCAACAGTCGGAGGAGGAGGAGGAGGAGGAGGAGGAGGAGGAGGAGGAGGAGGGAGGAGGATGAGGAAGAGGAGGACAGACTAAAGACAAATAAATAATATACTAGATAGGAAGAACGAAAAATATAGAGAAACGAAAGAAAATACAGAAAATGAAAACACAAGAAAAAATAGAATGAACATTAACGTCCTGAGAGAGAGAGAGAGAGAGAGAGAGAGATCCTAGAAAAAGGGAGAGAGAGAGGGATGACGCAAGAGAAGGAGCCGAGAGAGAGAGAGAGAGAGGGAGAGAGGAGAGAGAGAGGAGACCGAGAGAGAGTAACGGTGGGAGAGGAGAGAGTAAGGGGATGAGAGGAGAGGAAGAGGGGAGGAACGCAAGGGAGGTGAGAGAATGGTGGACGGAGAGCGAGAGAGGAGAAGAGGCTGAGTGAGGGAGAGAGAGATTAGACGGGGACGGAGAGAGACTGGGGGAGGAGGGAGGAAGGGGAGAACCGAGAGCAGAGAGGGATTCCTGAGCATTTACGAAAGGGAGCACCACAGAGATGGGAGGGCAGAGGCGGTAGGATGAGGGACGGAGATCGGAGAGAGGTGGACTGACGAGGAGGGGTCCGAGAGAGTGAAGTATGATGAGAGGGACCATGCGCACCGCGAGTAGAGATGAGTATACGCGAATGAGAGGAGAGAGGAGCCCGTAGAGCAGATCGAGAGAGGAACCATGATTGATAAGAGAGTGTCTACGACACGAGGAGGAATGAGAATGGGGAGGGCGAGAGAGGACCGGGGTTGGACTGGAGAATCGGAGGGAGAGAAGAGAGAGAGCGACCGAGAGATAGAGGGCGAGATGAGAGAGAGACGAGGAGAGAGGAAGGAGAGAGAAGAGGAGAGACGAGAAGAACAGAAGACGACTGAGAGAGAGAGAGACGAGAGGAGACGAGAAGAGAGGAGAGCAGAGAGAGAGAGAAGAGAGAGAGAGAGAGAGAGAGGTGGAGAGAGAGAGAGAGAGAGAGACCGAGCGAGAAGAGAGAGAGAGAGACGAGAGAGAGATGAGAGATAACAATGACAAATGTAGTAATTAATTGTAAAATAACAACAATTACTCAAGGATAAGGAAAGAATATAAGTAGTGGAAGGAATAAGTGAGGAGTAAAAAAGATGATAAAAGAGTAAATAAGAACAAAGGGCAGAAGAGAAAACGAAGAGGAAATATCGCAGGGAAGAGAAACACACACACACACACACACACACACACACACGAAAGGAGGGGGTGTATAATTGTGTAATCAGACTCTGTAAAAACGAGGGAAACAAAAGAGTCAAAAAGAGGAAAAAATGAGAGAATTGAAGAGGAAACAGAAAACGAGATGTCACAAAAAGTATAAATGAGGGAAGGGAAGACTAAGGCACAAATAAAAAGTGAATTTGACAGACTTGACAGATATACAAGAAACAATTAAACAAGAGTAATGGAATATAGAAGAAGAAGAAGAAGAAGAAGAAGAAGAAGAATACAAGAAAACAACGTACAGCAAAATATGTACCAATGAGCAGAAGGGAAGAAAGAAGAAGAGAAAGATTAGATAGAGGACGAAAAAGGCTGAAAGAGATGAAATGAAGGGCAGAAGAGGAAGTGGTGGAGGAAAAAAAGAGGGAAAAGAAAGAAGTGACAGAGGAAAACAAGAGGAGGAGGAAGAAGAAAAAGAATAAAGATATGCGGGCAGACGTGTGATTTTTAAATCATTATTCCAAGTTAACAAGGCGATTCAGATTAGTGTTGAAACTTAACCTGGTGTGAATGATCCGGTAAATGACCTTCCTTTCCATATGACCTACAATTCCGCTCCCTATACCCCTAACAACCTTGACCTACTTTATAATTTGTACTCTCTCTCTCTCTCTCTCTCTCTCTCTCTCTCTCTCTCTCTCTCTCTCTCTCTCTCTCTCCTTTACTTGCCGCCCCTTACATTTATGTCTCTCTCGCCATCTCGTGGCCTTGCCTCTCCACCATTTGCTTCAGTTTTTCTGTTTCTTTCTTCCACTTTTTTTCTTTATCGATTCTTGATTTTTGTTTACTTGGTTTGGACTCTTGTTTCCGTATTCACCATTTTTTTTTCTCTCCCCTCTCTCTCTCTCTCTCTCTCTCTCTCTCCACTTTTCACCTTTCCTCCCCTGATATTTCTCTCCAAAACGCTGGAAATAGGAGGTAAAAAACGGCCCCGCCCCAGGGAAGGGTTAGGGAAAGACAACACGCGATAAAAAACAAACGTATAAAAGTGAGAAGGGAATTGCAAAAAGGAAGTTATCAAAATCAACCAAATTTCGCTGAATGAATGAGAAAAATTTGTGGTATGTCAATTCATCAATGACTTAAAAAAAAAGGTTTGATATAGTACTTAGAGAAACTTGAAAAAGAAGTATATAGTAAAATGAAAGTGAGAAGTTTAAAGAAGTTATATACACATGTGCACATAAACAAACACACACACACACACACACACACACACATATACATAGTCACACACACACTCACACACACAGACACACACACATACACACACACACACACACACACACACACACACCAACATAGTCACACCCACACACACACACATCACACACATAACATACAGTCACACACAACACACACATACATAGGTCACACACACACTCACACACACACCACACACATCATACGTCACACACACACACAACAACACACACACACACACACACACAGTCACACCAACACCACCACACACATAAATTACAGTCACACACACACACACACACACACAACACATGCATAAGTACACACACACCACCCAACACACACACACATAATACAGTCACACACAACACACACACGCAGGGAGTAGAAAGTAGGTATAGTAAAAGTATAATGGAGAAGGGGAAGGAGAGCTTAAAGGAAAGATAACAAAGACAAGAAGCAATGCACAGAAAACCACAAAGGATAAAACTATGAAAGAACATGAGATATAAAAAAGAAGCAAAAGAAGAAGCAAGAAGAAGAAGCACTGAAAAAAAACATATTTTTTCTTCACCAATTAACAAAGAAACGTGGATATGGTTCAAATTTCCGTGCGAATAGTTTCATTTGAAGTCTAAACTTAATTTGTTACCTACTCCCTGTCTCTTTTTTTTTCTCTTTCTCTCGCTCTCTCTCTCTCTCCTCTCTCTCTCTCCTCTCTCTCTCTCTCTATGCGACTCTCTCTCTCTTAAGAAAAATGAGAATCTTGCGAACGTATGAATATAAAATATACGAGTTTCTATTTAATAACTAAAAAACGTAGGGATGAAAAAGCTCAAGAAAGAGTTACGAGAGGCTTAGTGAGCTAAAAGTTGTTCAATTGAAAGAGAGAGAGAGAGACGAGAAGAGAGAGAGGAGAGGAGGAGAGCAAGGGAGAGAGATGAGAGAGAAGAGCTCGAGAGAGACGAGGAGGGAAGAGAGAGAGAGACCATGAAGTTACAATTATTATTATCAGAATAAAATTATAACAATGATAACAAAATAACAAAACAATAGCATAGCATATTCCCCAAAATCACCCTCGTTCCCCTCATTGTTCCCCTGTGCCCTCTACTTACCCCTCCCTCACACCGTAACCCCTCTCCCTTCCCCTCCCTCTATACACTAAGGGCTAACCCTCTCCCTTCCCCTCAACACCCTACGCCTCTACCCTTCCTCCCTCACACCGGTAAACCCCTCGTCCGTGCCCTCCCTCTATACACTAAGGGCCTAACCCTCTCCCTTGCCCGTCCCTACTACCACTAAACGCTCTCCCTTCCCCTCCCTCACCGTAACCTCTCTCCCTTCCCCTCCCTCACCCCGTCACCCTCTCATTTCCCCTCCCTCTCACCCCTCTCCCTTACTTCCTCACCGTTTCAAATCCACATGAAACACAAATATATTATATGAAACAATAAAGTGAAGCAAGGAGCGGCGCCGCCTGATGGTTGTGTCCTTTGTGGCGCAGAGCCGAAATAGGGACGTTTATGACGAGGAATGTTTGGGTCTGGCGTTCCGCAGGCTGTAAGAGTAGGGAAGGAGGAGACGTGGGAGGAAGAGGAAGAGGAAGAGTAAAAATAGGGAAAGGAAGAGGAGTAGGAACAGTAGAATAAGGGAGAGAAAGAAAACAATAAAGTAGAGAATAAAAAAGAGAAAAGGGCAGTAAGAGAAGAGGAAAAAATAGGGAAAGGAAGAGAAGGAGGAACAGTAGAATAAGGGAGAGAAAGAAAATAATAAAGCAGAGGAGAAAAGGAAGTAGGAGGATGCGTAGGAGTAAGAGGAAGAGGAAAAAATGAAATAAAAGGTGTAGGAGGTAAAGTAGAATAGGTGATATATATAGAAAGAAAGATAGAAATAAGTGTAAAAGTAGGAGAAAAAGGAGTAAGAGGATGCGTGGGAGTAGGAGTACGAGGAAAATATAAAATAAAAGGAGTAGGAGGAGAAGTAAAATAAGGGAGAAAGAGAAAATAAAGTACAAGAATAAAAAGAGAAAAAAAAGTGTAGGAGGATGCGTAGGAGTAATAGATGGACACAAAATGAGGAGGAGGAGGGGGAGGAGGAGGGGGAGGAGGGGAGGAGGGAGGAGGAGGAGGGGGAGGAGGAGGGGGAGGGGGGAGGAGGAGGAGGAGGATAATGAAGAGAAGGACTGGAAACTAATGACACGAAGATAATTAAAGTCCAGTGGAAGAAACGGACATGAAAAAAGTTTGAGGAGAAGATTTGTGCGAAAGAGGACAAAAGGAAACAAAAAAAAACGTCATAAGGGCAAGCCAGTAAAAAAGAATGAAGAGGAGGAAAAGAAATAGGAGAAGAAGGAAGAGGAGGAGGAGGAAATATTTAGATGACACAGGAGGACAAGGAGGGCAGAGAAACTAAAACAAGACAGATCAATACAGATAAGAGAGAAGGAACAGAAGGAGGGAGAAAGTGAAGAGGAAGAAGAGGAAAGTAGGTCTGCCAATGCAACATGAATAATAGAATGAATAATAAGATGCAGATGTAAAGGAGGAATGAAGGAGGAATAAAGGAAGGAAGGAATGTAAGGCGAGGATGGAGCGAGGAAGCGGAAGGGCAAGGTGGGTTACAGGCAACAGGAAACAAGAAATATGTAGAACTGAGACAAAAAGTTTTAATCTTTTCACGTTTATTTAAAGAAAACGTGAGACGAGTGGCGGAACACGCATGGCAAACTAGGCTAATCAGGCAGTGCGGGTGCAGGGAAAAAGTCTCTGTTAAAAGAAACATTTTTTTGTTATTATTATTATTATTATTATCATTCTTTACATGTGGCTAAAGAATAGAGAAAGAGGGAGGATTACTTTTTCACACATTAAAGTAATCGTCCAGACCCATTTTTGTTTTGCCTAATTATGTTGAATGTACATTCAAAACACCTAATCCACCAAAAATAATTGATTTCCAGGCCTTATTCCGCTAAAAGCACGACTGTGTAAAAAAGCGCGCGAAAATTTTGTTTTTCCCGCCAACAGGGCTACGAATGATATTGATGGACGTCAGAGGAGGAACTCTCTCTCTCTCTCTCTCTCTCTCTCTCTCTCTCTCTCGCTCTCGCTCTCACTCTCTCTCTCTCTCTCTTCTCTCTCTCTCTCTCTCCTTCCTTCCTTCCTTCTCCTCTCTCTCTCTCTCTCCTTTTTTTTTTTCTCTCTCTCTCTCTCTCTCTCTCTCTCTCTCTCTCTCTCTCTCTCTTTTTTTTTTATTTAAAACTTAGTACATTTGGTGTTATTGTGCTAAAAGCTCTAGTGTTTTACACTAGAGCTATCTATAGCTACATATAATATAAAAAGGACATTTGACATTTAATAATAATTAGGCCATCAAGCAGCTGTTCACCCCCCGCTTAAAGTGTTGTAGCGAGGCGTGGTGGTGGAGTTCGGTTTGGGAACTAACGGGTTCACAGACGGCCGTAGCGGGGGCAAGAAGGAACGTAGGTGGTGCTCTGTCCTCGGCGACGGCACAGGCATGGCTCCTGTCGGTGTGGGGCGACACGGGTGGAGTGGAGGGGCGGCGGGGGCCTGGGGAGCTGATGGCTGCCAGGTGGGGCGTGTGGAGATTGAGTCCTGTGCATGAACATAACACCTGCCACATCCCTGCGCTCCTGGGAGGGGTTGGAAGAGTCAGGCGCGTGGTGGGACGTTTATTGCTAACCAGTCGCTGGGCTCTTCTCTGGAGGCGGTATAGTGTGGCAGGTAAGAGGGCGGGCAGGAAGACCAATGAGCCTTAGGGGGGAGTATTCATTAGGGGAAGACGTACCTGAGCCTGTACAGAACCTCAACCCCTTTGGCCATCTAGAAAGGTGGGCGATTGCGCCGGACACAGCTGAGTTCCAGGCAGAGTTTTTAGCTACTGCCCTTGGCATGACTGGTGAAGGTCAGTCCGCGTCAAAAACTCCACCACAAGGATGGAGATGGATCATCTGAAGGTGGATGTGATCTGCACTCAAGCCGTATGTCCGGTGCATGCAGGGGGGGATGGCCGTGCCGCGGGGAGATAAGAAGGAGCCTGGTTGTCAGGGGCCAGGCTGACCTGAATCGACTCTCCATGTGAGATGTTGTCCCCAATGCCAGATTGATGCGGCACACCGGTCCTGCCAGTCACGTCTGTCTACAGGGAAGGGCAAGGGTGCAGTTCATCAGCGTAGGCCTGGCCTCAGGAAAGACATGGAGATTGTCATCGAAATAGAATTCCACAAAGAGCCCGAGTACGTTCCCTGGCTGGGACGCTGGCGTGGAGGGGTTGGTCCCTCTCTCTCTCGCTCTCTCTCTCTCTCGCTCTCTCTCATCCTCTTCTCTTCTATCTCTCTTCTTCTCTCTCTCTGAGTCTCTCTCTTCTCTCTTCTCTCTCTCGCCTCCTCCTCTCTCCTCTCTCTCTCTCTCTCTCTCTCTTCCTCTCTCTCTCTCTCTTCTTTCTCTCTTTCTCTCTCCTCTCTCCTCTCCTTTCTCTCTCTATCCTCTCCTTCCTTTCCCTCTCTCTTCTCTCTCTCTCTCTCTCTCTCTCTCTCTCTCTCTCCTCTCTCTCTCTCTCCTTCTCTCTCCTCTCTCCTTCTTTCTTTTTCATTACTATTTCTCTTCCTGATCCCCTTCATCCTCCACGAGAGAGAGGATGAGAGAGAGAGAAAGGAGAGAGAGGAGAAGGGAAAGGAAGGAGATAGAGAGAGAAGGGAAAGGAAGGAGGAGAGAGAGAGGAGAGAGAAGAGAGGGAGGTGAGGGAGAGGGGAGGGAAGGGAGGAGAGAGAGGAGAGAGGGAGTGAGAGAGGAGGAGAAGAGAGAGACGAGGAGAGAAGAGCGGACAGAACGCAAGAGAGACGGAGAGAGAGTTACAGCGTCTTGCTGCCCCCATAAAGGATGCATGCATGTGGCATATCGCAAAAAAAATCAATCAGAAACACCCAAAAATCTTCAAGTATTTATATTTACTCTTTGTGTTTACGTGCTTCTGATAAGCGGGGGGGAGAGGAGGCTTCCACTTGTGAAGTCACCGAGCGTGGCGCATCGTCTGCCAGTTGCTAGCAGCGTTTTCGAAGTCGGGGAATTAAGATTTGATTGCGGATTATTAAAAAACGGCTGACTGGATGCAAAAAGTGACAACATATTGTTGATACACTCGATAATGGCTATACTCTAACTACATCAAATCAGGAATGATGAAATGGTCTGGACGATTACTTTAATAATCCTCTAGGACTCTAGGTTGTTTTTTTACTCATTAATTTGCAGTTTCCAGTTATCCTGACTAGATTATTACAATTTTTTAAGTAATCGTCCAGACCATTTCATCATTCCTGATTTAATGCAGTCAAAATATAGCCATGATCGAGTATATCAACAATAGGTTGTCACTGTTGGCATCCAGTCAGCCGTTTTTAAATGATCCGCATTCAAAATCTGTTAATTCCCCGAGCTCTCAAAACACAACTGACGACCAGCAGACGACGGACCACGGCTCGGTGACGTCACGGCAGGAAGCCTCACAGCCCGGCCCTGATACAAATACACGTAAACTCAGAAAAAAATATAGAACTTATAGAATTTTGGGTGTTTCTGATTTATTTTGTTTTTGCGATATGGCATATACTTGCATCCTTTATGGGTGCAGCAAGAAAGCTGTGCCTTTCCAGAGAGCTTAGCACCCATTTCGATTATTCGGCCACGTTTATGTGTTTGGAGTTTGAGGGAGGGGGGCAGTGGGAAGCAGATTGTCACGCTGCGCGCCTCTCGCACGTCTCTCCCCAGCGCTCTACAAATATATCGTGGCCGTATAGGTCGGAAATGGGTGCTAAGCTCTCTGGAAAGGCACAGCTTTCTTGCTGCACCCATAAAGGATGCAAGTATATGCCATATCGCAAAAAAATATATCAGCCCAAACACCCAAAATTCTTCATCTATATTAATAAAAGCGAAAGTGTGTGTGTCTGTGTGTGTGTGTGGTATAGGTTCCGCCCCCCGTGGCGGAATCCCATCATATACCACATTTTTGGAACCAGGTTGACCAGGGGAAGGTCATAAGCCCACTTATGAGATGATCCGATCACTTTTTTTCTTTTCTTTTTAGCAGCCTATTAGCGATAATTGTGAAAAAAAGTGGGTTGCGAGAATTGAGGAAGCCTTGATGTAGGGTGATGGGTAATGGGTGAGTGAAGGGTGGGGTGATGGGTAATGGGTGTGGGGGGTGGGTGAGTGAATGGGTGGGGGGTGATGGGTGATGGGTGAGGGAATGGGTGGGGTGATGGGTAATGGGTGGGAATGGGTGTGTGGCGATGGGTAATGGGTGAGTGAATGGGTGGGGGGTGAGTGAATAGGTGTGTGGTGAAGGATAATGGGTGAGTGAATGGGTGTGTGGTGATGGATAATGGGTGAGTGAATGGATGGGGGGTGATGGGTAATGGGTGAGTGAATGGGTGGGGGGTAATGGGTAATGGGTGAGTGAAGGGTGGGGGGTGATGGTTAATGGGTGAGTGAATGGTGGGGGGTGATGGATAATGGGGGAGGAATGGGTGGGGGGTGATGGGTAATGGGTGAGTGAATGGGTGTGTGGTGATGGAAATGGGTGAGTGAAGGGTGGGGGGTGATGGGTAATGGGTGAGTGAATGGGTGTGTGGTGATGGATAATGGGTGAGTGAATGGGTGGGGGGTGATGGGTAATGGGTGAGTGAATGGGTGGGGGGTGATGGGTAATGGGTGAGTGAATGGGTTGGGGGTGATGTGAATGAGTTGGCGTTAATATATACATTTCTACATCCATGATTTCAGGAAAGTTAAAAGGGGCTATCTGGAGAGTCTGTGTTTGGTGGGCCGGCCCACCAAACACAGGTGGTGAGCCGAAGGCCCACCAATAGCCCTCCGCAGGAGCTAGCCAAAAAGTCCGCCCGGATGGCGGCTTTGCGGCTAGTGTACTATATTTTTTTCTGAGTTTACGTCGATTTGTATCAGGGCCGGGCTGCATATTCACCAACTGTACTCTGGTCCCGCACTCCGATTCAAGTGTGGGAAATGGAGGAGTTTTAAGGCAGACACAAAGAAAACGCGCGCGCAGCAACACACCGTATGGTGGAAGAAATTTGCTTTTACTCTGTCCTACGTAAGCATAGCCTGGGTTCTTATATGTTTATTTGTTGTGTATTTACATATATTGTTAAGATAATAGCAGCAAACGGGCGCAAAAGGCGTAAAAGATATGTTTACGGGGATAAATAAGTTGAGAACGGCTCAAAAAGAAATTTCAAAACAATATATCGAAAAACTAAGTCCAGATTCATGATCAGCACGTACGAAAGCTAATGGGAACCAAGTGTCATCAAAATCTGGGGCCAAAAAAAATGTGGCCAAATTTTGAAGGCAAATTATATTTTTGCCTAGGAGCAAATTTAAAAAATTTTACCCTCCGTGGAAAATGTCGTGACAAACACATTTTCATTGATATCTCAAGAACCGTAGCAGCTAGGCGAAAACGGTATTGAGTATAAACGATTCAGCCAGCGACTGTGGTCCCTCTGGTATAAAGTAAGTAAAATTTCATCAATAAATAATCCAATAAATCAAAGTTTTGTAAAGGTCAAAAAGATTATTATATCTCAAATACTTGATTTGCTAAGAAAGAACGGATAGATGCCTAGGGTAGATCTCGTTAAGCTGGACATCATTTATTCCTGTCGATTTTCGTCTAGGCTCAATAGTTTCATTGTAAAATGGATAAAACCAAATCAAGCCAGATTTTTGGTTTATTTTGCAGCCCAAAATGTTGAAAACTTGTATTTGCATACTTGCGTAAAATTCTTGTTAATAAGAATTGTACATCTTTCTTGTTAATAAGAATTGTACATCTTTCTTGTTAATAAGAATTGTACATCTTTCTTGTTAATAAGAATTGTACATCTTTCTTGTTAATAAGAATTGTACATCTTTCTTGTTAATAAGAATTGTACATCTTTCGATGTGCAATAATACTTGTTATGTCTCTTGGAAAAGGACGCCGACCCAGTTGTTTATCAGCGAATACCAAATCAAAACGACCACGAGATTTGTCCACCAACATTGCGGGAAACGTGGCCAATGCCAAGTCGCATGCAAGTGGCCATTATCATAATGTATATTTATCTATACTAAGTGCATGCTGAATAAATATGATATATGTATTTTTACTATGAGAACAGTCATTTATTCATTCCAACACATTGCGATCTGCGTGTCTGCACAACGGTCAACTTTCATGTCACTAACTTAGACAATAGCGCATTGAGACTTAAATATATATATATATATTAGTATATATATACTATATATATATCTTTATATATATCTATATATATATATATATAATATAAATATATATATATATATATAAATATATATATATTATATATATTATATATATATAATAATATATATATACACACAGAGAGAGAGAGAGAGAGAGAGAGGAGAGAGAGAGAGAGGAGTGAGAGAGAGAGAGAGAGAGAGAGAGAGAGGAGAGACGAGAGAGAGAGGACGATGATGGAGGGGAGCGGATGAGAGAGAGGAGAGAGAGAGAGAGAGAATGGAGAGAGAGAGAGGAGAGAGAGAGGAATGTATTAACGTATGTTAAGGCATATGATACATTTTCTAGATAAATAGATATACAAAGTACTATGAGGAGAAAATCATACATCTTATGTAGAAAAATAAGTCGTTGCTATATTCTTGTTTAATAAAATTAAATCTAATTTTTTTGAAAAGTAAGAAGTACTGCTAGAAGTACAAACTGCTATATTTCAAGAGAGAGAGCGAGGATGACGAGATGGAGAGATGAGAGAGACGAGAGAAGAGAGACGAGGAGAGAAGACCGAGAGAGAGGAGATTGGAGACGAGAGAGAGAGGAGAGAGGAGAAGTGTGCAGAAAAAACTATAAGTGTTAGCACCGACGGCACATACAGGAGAGCTTCTCTTTGTTTTGCTTAGTATAGGCAGCTCCTCCCGTTGGTTGCGTCCGTCGTGTGTGTGTGTGGGTGTTGTGTGTGTATGTGTATCGTTGTGTGTGTGTGTGTGTGTGTGTGTGTGTGTGTGTGTGTGTGTGTGTGTGTGTTCTTATTGAAACGTCCATATTGCTGTATCTTCATTATCATTCACTTTCATATTAAAATTATACATTACCATTATTGATTACTATCAGACTATTAGCATGAGATTAATATAAATAGTCATCATTTTAGCATTATCATTATCATCCATAAACAAGCATCAACTGTTACATTCACCATTTACTATAATCTCACATTACTGTCATTGATGTTGACTTTTTTCATTATCAGTATTCAATATTATCCAATGATCATCAATTTGTTGTTGTTGTTTTCGTTCGTGTTCATCCTCTGGAAGCAGGATTGTGCCCGTGCAGGGAGGTGGAGGTTGTGGGTGTGCCACGAGATTACTCCAATATTCACGTGTGTTGTTACTAAGAGGTTATAAGAGTGTGACTATGTTGTTATGGATGTCAGAAGTTAGGGGGCGGGGAGGCAGCTTGAAACACCATCCATAGGGGTAAAAAAAAATATGAAATGCGTACTACATATTATCAAAAGTTTAGCATTTTATATTTTCTGGTTTAATGATACATATTTTATGGCGCATATAGTTTAAAACCCTGTAAAAAGGAAAAATCGTAGGGTACGCTAAAAAAAAAGTAAAGTAAGAATTTACCAATACTTATTAATAATATTAATAAGAAGACGTGAATTAAGAAAAAAAGTAAACTGAAAGTGAGAAAGACTAAGGGGAGTGTTGGAAGAGAAAGAGGGAAGCTGAGTGAACGTAATGATTCGGGAAGTAGATCATTTCATGATAAATAATATGAGGGAACCAGGCGGCTCAAAATATTATTATTTTTTGTTTTTTACATCTTGGCCGTAGGCAGTGACTTTTAAAGTGTTGATGGTAGGGCTCTGGAGGTCCATTGAGGGCTGTGAGGTTGGCCCTCCGCCCGTGTGTAGTGCGTACACACACAAGGATATATAAAGCATGCAATGATCTAAACATAAAGGGATGAAAGAGATATTAAGATAACAAAGAGGAACAGACTGGCGTGGGACACATTTCTTCGCTATGCTCAATCACATTTTTTTCTTTCAAAATAAATCATCTAAAATGGCAGTGTGTGTGCAGGCAGCCATTACTATAACAAAAGATTTTTTTCTTCATTCACTTTAACCAACAAACTAAACGTTCCATTTGTTTATATGTTGCTCCCTCTCTATTGTTTTCTTAGTATTTTTCAGTTTATTTCAGTCATTTCGTTGTTTATTACACAATCTCCAATAGTTTTCTGGCCGCCTAACCTTGCTAGTGCCGCGCCCTGCATCGCTTGAGCCACACACTGGGCACACTGGCGTGGACCGAGTCGGCCCCGCGGACGGCACGGGCATGTCCGGAACTGGCCTCCCACAGCACACCAGCCTCCAGGCAATTACGCAGTTGGTGCCAGGAATGCCGCTGCACCAGTTCACGGGCCCTTCGCCCACCACCTGCTTGCCAGCAACGCCATTCAAGGCCAGGACTTTCCACTGCTGCTCTCTTTCGTGTTCAGTCTCCTGCCAGTCTTCTGTGCATTCCTGCTCGTAAATCCTTGCCACGGCCGCACATAACGCTGGCGGTTACACAGGATGGCGCCGCATGTCAGGGCCGGCGTGGCTTTACCAGGCCATGTTTCGGTTACCAAACACATCAGCGAACAGGAAGTCTTGAAGATGTTGACCAGAGTGACGCTCACAGCTCGTCTTCCCGCTGCTGTACCTTGCTCCAACAGCCACGCCAGGCGGGGGCCTTCCACTGCTGCCTCTTCTCTTCGGGTTCAGTCTCTGCCAGTCTTTCTGTGTATTCCTCCTCGTAATCTTGCCACCGGCCGGCACCATCACGCTGCGTAACGGTGATGCGCGTCGCAGGGCCTGCCGGCGGGCGTCCCAGGCCGCCCGTTCGCCTCCAGCACATGAGCGACAGGAAGTCCTGAAGCTGATCACAGAGTGACGCTCAACAACTCGTCTTCTCGCCGCTTTAGCTGCTCCAGCAGCCACGCCAGGCGGGGGCCTTCGATAGGGTTCCTCGGGCCATAAACTGAGGCCACATCCGTATCTTCACTTCTCTCACATTCCTTTTCTGTCCATTCGGCTCATGCTCCTGCAAACAGTGGCATACCACGCTGCCGAAACTCAAAGCCTCCAGATGCAGCTGGGCCCCAGGCTGGGGTACAACCGGGTGGTGCTGCAGGTCAGGCCTGCGGCGGGCCGTGTCCGTGCTGCCCTCCCCAGCACACAAGCTCCAGGAACTCCCTGCAGCTGGTGGAGGAGTGCCGCTGGATCCAAAGTGAATCAGCCTTCCGCTCTTCACTCTGCCGCAGCAGCCCACTCAAGACTCAATCCTTCCACATGAGAGTGTTCCACGCGTGTCTCCCGGTGGAGTCATCGATCGGGGCTCCCGTTGCTCTTCCTCGCACTGGTGTAACCGTTGCCCATCACCCGCCCAAGCACGAAGCTCCCGACACAAGCTCCTCCTTTTTCGGGTCTTCGACGAAGAGTATATTCATTGTCTTCCTTTTCTAGCTCCTGATGAACGTCCCTGTGACGTTTACGCCCACCATGATGGTGGTGTCATCACTCAGGAAGATGTTCTTTGGTTCTTCCTCATTAGTCCTGCCACGGGCCGCACCACACGCTGCGGAACCACGGATGGCAGCCGCAGGCTGGCCGGCGTGGATTACAAGACCGGGTACGGCCTACCAGAACATTCAGCGATCAGGAAGTCCTGAAGCTTGGTCACAAAGAGGGACGCTTAGGAAGTCATTCTTCCCGCCGCTGTTACCTGCTCCAGGCAGCAACGCCAGGCGGGGGCCTTTTCTATTCGGTTGGTCAAAACTGAGGCACACTCCATGTCCTCACATCCTGCTTACACTATTTTCTTCTTCATTTCGGCCTCGTACGCCATCGCCCGTACTGGGCAGTGGCTCGTCGGTGGCCGCCACTTCGTCCAACTTGGACGAGGCTGGCCGGCGAGGCCACTCTCCCTCGCGGCAGGGAGATCGTCCTAGGTGCTCGCGGCTCACTCTCCTGCCGGTCTCGGGAGCACACAGGGGAAAATTTAACTTGCACAAAGACGATGTAGTGGAGTGAAGGACAACAATCCACCGACAGGTCAACCATCCCTAAAAATTGAGAACACACTTAGTTCTTGTTAAATCTTGAATCAGATGTACCAGTTTGGATGATCTCTTACGCAGGGTGTTACGTCCTGCTTAATCTGATTTAACAAGGGCTTTCGGGCTCAAGGCTATTTATTAATATTTTATTGGTACAGTGTCACGTTACACTGAGCGAATTGCCTTGACATTACCCAAGACTTCACAGCGCTGTGGGGTCTAGCAGGATGGCAGCAATGGGGGAACGGAAGCCACCATTGCTTGCAGCCAAATCCAGGTGCTTACTCTTTCTGCCACAGGTGGATGGCAGTCACTTCCTTGCCTTCTGGGATGCGAAACTGAACAAAGGAGATTCCATTGTCTGGGTATCCTAGTAGCCTTTACTATTGAAGAGGCCAGTGATGCATCGGACCCCGCTAATTTAAGGAAAGAAAAGCCGGTCTTATGGCATCGTTGCCTGTGAGGTTCACCCTCGTGCGGTCGTTTTAAGGAACAAAGACACAGAATACAATTACGAATTATGACTCTATGTAGCGTCTTTTCCTCACGCCAACTCAACATCATGGTTCCAATTGCTGGCCGCCAACCAAACACCTTCATAGCAACAGAATAATGACTCGTATGTAGAGTTGTACTGCAAGCTCTTCCCTCGCCCCATAACTCCAGCTCATCAGGTTCCAACATGCTGCTCGCACCAACACCTTCATAGGGCAATTTCTCTTCTCTGCTCCTCCCCCGTCCTCTGCTCCCCTACTCCTTCATGCTCCTCCTTCTCCTGCTCCTCGTTCGTCCCCCTCTGTCCTCCTTTCTCCTGCTTCGTCCCCTCCTGAACTACTTCTCAATGCTCCTCCTCCTCCTCCTCCTCCTCTTCTTATCCTGCTCCTCCTCTGCTCCTGCTCCTCCTTCTCCTGCTCGTCCCCCTCCTGCCTCCTCCCTCCTTTTTCTCATCCACCCCCCAAAGATAAAAATTTATTTATCTGTTAATAGAAATAAAAAAAAAACTTCCATAGTGGGGTTACGGCTCCTTACCTACCTGTGTTGTCCTCGGCGCAATATCTACACGACTATCGATCCACCAATCAAGCATTTCTTTGCAATAAACTGCTTGACAGCAAATTTTGTTTTTGTTGCATGAATGTACAACATGCAATTGCTCCATAGCTTTTTTTTTGCTGCATCCTGTTTAGTCTCTCTCTCTCTCTCTCTCTCTCTCTCCTCTCTCTCTCTCTCTCTCTCTCTCTCTCTCTCTCTTCTCTCTCTGACATAACCATATATAATGACACCATAGATATAAAGATAATAAAAAAATGCAGCAGTATATGCTATTTACTAATGTAAGTATGTAAATGTCACCATAATACACCACATAATCAACAAATCATTTGAAGAAGGACTGTTCCGAAACGAACGCGTCTGATCTTGATACATTAATGCTACAATATCATGTATGTTTTCTCGGAAGAAAACTATAAAAGAATGCATACATACCCATCCATAATTACAATACTTACATTCATGAACAATGAACATAAAAACATGGACTTCAAGCAAAACGACATAAAACTATAATTCGATTTCAAGGTGTTCAAGCGCGCAGGATTTACAATGTCTGCCTTGTAGATGTACAGGCGAAAATACATTAAAAAGATTCAATTTAATTTCACACCGTATTGTTTACTTTCTGTTTTAGTCCAGTTTGTCCTCAAAGCTTCCTGATTGAGCTTTGCATTTTACGTGAATATTCCTGACAAATCCTCAAACACTTTAATACTTCCCTGAGGGCTCACGCGGCCTCCTGCATGATGCACCAATTAAAGAATCAATAACACGATAGTTTTTTATAAACTTCAATTTTCTTTCAATATTTCATATTCACTTCCCAAAAGCACGACCTGAACTTTGTTCTGTGTGCATATTTAAAGGTCGACTTTTTGGCGTGTGCCTTTAAAGGCTTACTTTTTCATTAGCTTCGTGACTAAAAGGATAGATATTTTCAGTATATATATAATAATATATATATATATATATATATATAGACGCAAAGCCGCCCTCCGGGCGGACTTTTTGGTCTAGCTCCTGCGGCGGGCTATTGGTGGTGCCTTCGGCCCACCACCTGTGTTGGTGGGCCTCGGCCCACAAACACAGGAACTCTCCAAAATAGCCCTTCTTAACTTTCCTGAATCATGGATGTAGAAATGTATGTATTAACAACCTGACCATCCCCACCACCCATCACTCACCCATTACTCATCACAACACCCATTCACTCACCATTACCCATCCACCACACACCCATTCACTACCATTCACCCATCACCCCCACCTATTCCCTCACCCATCACCCCCCACCCATTCAATCACCCCATCACCCAACACCCATTACCCATCACCCACCCCATTCACTCACCCATTATACCATCACCCTACAGCAAGGTTTCCTCAATTCTCGAAACCCACATTTTTTTTCACAATTCTCGCTAATAGGGCATGCTAAAATATTTAAAAATATATGATCGGATCACTCTCATAAGTGGGCGTATAATGTGCCCCAGGTTGAGCTGGTTCCAAAACTGTATCACTATGATGGGATTGTACTACGGGGGGCGGAACCTTAGCGAGGACACAACACACACACACGTTCGCCTTAAGGTATTCACAAGATATTATATAATATATCATATATATATTATATATATATAATATTATATATATATATATATATATATTATACTATATATATAATATATATAGATATATGGTCCATAAAATATAAATAAATAAATAAGATAGATATTTATATTATATATAGATGTATAATATATTATTATATATTATATATATATATATTCAATATATACATTATATATATTATATATATATATATTATGACTATATAATATATATATCAATATATTATATATATATATATATATATAGAAATACTAGATATATATATATAATATATATATAATATATAATAATATAGCGAAAACTGTGTCTGTGTGTGTGTGTGTCTGGTGTCCGCGATAGGTGCGCCCCCAGTGGCGCAATCCCATCCATATCGCACCAAGTGCGGAAACCAGATTGACCAGGGGTAAGGTTTTGAAGCTTAACGGATGGGATGATCGATCACTTTTGTGTTTTTGTTTAGCAGCCTAATTAGCGAGAATTGTGAAAAAAGGGGTGGTGAAGAATTGAGGAAACCTTGATGTATGGTGATGGGTTAATGGGTGAGTGAATGGAGTGGGGTGATGGGTAATGGGTTTGGGGTGATGGGTGAGTGAATGGGGTAGTGAATGGGTGGGGGGTGATGGGTTGGGGGTGATGGGTGATGGTGTGAGGGAATAGGTGGGGGGTGCGGGTGAGGGTAATGGCGTGAGTGAATGGTGTGAGGGGTGATGGGTGAGGGGTGATGGTAATGGAGTGAGTGAATGGGTGGGGTGGTGATGTGAATGTCGTGGTGGCACAGGTGGGTTGGGGCCCACCAATAGCCCTCCGCAGGAGCTAGCCAAAAAAGTCCGCGGCGGCTTTGTGCTAGTATTACTATATATTATCTATATATATTATTTTATATACTGTTGGTGATATTGTGTTTTTTATATTGGAGGTTATAAAGTATATTGTTATAGTGATAGACATGGATATATATATATATATATATATATATATATATTTATATATTATCTACTATAGATATATATATATATAGATATATAGTACTAATATATAATTATATATATATAGATAGACAGTATATTATTATATAGATATAATTATAGGAGCGCTAGATATAGATAATAAAGATTACAGTATATAGATTTATATATATCTATAAATATATAGATATATCATAAATATATATGATATGATCATAGTAGACATATATATATAGTAGAGAATATCCAACAGGATTAGAATATATATATAAGATTACTATATAGAGATATATATAATAGATATAGATAGATATATATAAATACATGATATATATATATATATATATATACAGTGATAGATATATATATAAAAGAATATATATATATAAAATATATATATCTATATATAATGATAGATTATATATAACAGTGATATATATATATAATATATTATATATATATATATATAATATATATATATATATTAAGATATATACAGTATATATATATCTATATATATAATATTATATATATATATATATATAATATATATATATATATATATAATATATATATATATATATATATATATAGATATATATATACACACAGGACCACAGGCATGTCAATAAACAAAAACACATAATTTCAGTACACAAGACTATCACGAGTAATGTTCTGTGGTGCAAGCTTTTTAAAGCGGCCACAGCTACACGTGGCGTCACGGGAGAGTACACACTGCCACACGTGGCATGATGTGTTGTTGCAAGGCTTAAAGCGCCCACAGCTTACAAGTGGCCGTCACGGAAGCACACATGCACACATGGCATGATGTGTGGTGCAAGCTTAAAGTGGCGCCCCCACAGCTTACACGTGGAGTCCACGGAGCACACACTGCACACATGGATGATGTGTGGTTGCAAGCTTAAAGCGCCCACAGCTTACCAAGTGGAAAGTGACGAGAGCAACACACCTTGCACACATGGGCATGAATGTGTGGTGCAAGCGTTAAGCGCCCACAGCTTACACGTGGAGTCACGGAGCAAACATTGCACACGTGGCATGATGATGTGGTGCAACGCTTAAAGCGCCCACAGCTTACACGTGGCGTCCGGAGCACACCATTGCACAAACATGGATGATGTGTGGTGTGCCAGCGTAAAGGCCCACAGCTTACACGTGGCGTACGGAGCACCACATTGCACACATGGATGTGTGTGGTGCAAGCTTAAAGCGCCACAGCTTAAGTGGAGTCACGGAGCACACATTGCACACGTGGGCATGGTGTGTGGTGCAATGGCTTAAAGCGCCCACACTTACACGTGGAGTGACGGAGCACACATTGCACACGTGCATGATGTTGTTGGTGCAAGCTTAAAGCGGCCCACAGCTACACGTGGCGTCAACGGAGCAGCACTGCACACATGGCATGATGTGTGGGCAAGCTTAAAGCGCACACTAGCTTACCACGTCAGGCGTCACGGCGCACACATTGCCAACACGTGGCAGGATGTGTGGGGAGGGCAAAAATCACAGTAACTAAACAATCGATCGACTCAAAAGGGCAGGAAAAGGGAAATTTGAGGGAAAACCGAAAGCTGAGATAACTTGTTATGCTCATAGGGGAAAAAAACCCCACATATTTGAGAGGAGAGAAAAATAGCATGACATCATAAAAAAAAACTAGAACAAAAAAAATGAAGATTAGTTACAACATATGGTTAGAAAAATCATAACATGGAATGGACAGTTAAACTCAATTGAACAACAAAGGACAACAGGCGGAGTAGTGGAGAGAAACTATCCAGGAGGGGGAAGGAGAGATGTACACTTCTATTAACAAGAATTTTACGCAAGTATGCAAAATTACAAAGTTTCAGCATTTGGGCTGAAAATAAACCAAAAATTGGCTGAGTGGTTTATCAATTGTACATTGAAACTATTGAGCTAGACGAAAACCGAACACTAATAAATGATGTCCAGCTTAAACGATATCAACCTAGGGCACCTATCCGTTCTTCTTAGCAAATCAAGTATTTGAGATATAATAAGTTTGTACCTTTACAAATACTTTGAATTTATTGGATTATTTATTGATGAAATTTTATTTATTTTATACCAGAGGAGACCCCGTCGCAGGCTGAATCGTTTATACTAATACGTTTCGCCTAGCTGCACGGTTCTGAGAATCAATGAAAATGTGTTTTTTTCACGACATTTTCAAGATTCACTTGCCTTCAAATTGGCCACATTTTTTGGCCCCCCCCAGATTTGATGCACACTTGGTTCCCATTAGCTTTCGTACGTGCTGATCATGAATCTGGACTAGTTTTGCGAATATTGTTTTGAAATTCTTTTGAGCCTGTTCTCAAACTTATATCCCCGTAAAACATATCTTTTACGCCTTTTGCGGCCACGTTTGCTGCTAATTATCTTAACCATATATGTAAATACACAAACAAATAACCAGATAAGAACCCAGGACTATGCTACCGGAGGACAGAGTAAAACATAAATGTTCTTCCACCATACGGTGTGTTGCTGCGCGCGCGTTTCTTTGTGTCTGCCTTAAAACTCCTCCATTTCCCACACTTGAATCGGAGTGCGGGACCAGAGTACAGTTGGTGAATATGCGGCCGGGCTGGGAGGCCGCCTGCCGTGACGTCACCAGCAAGTTTCCCGCCACGGCTGGAATGGGGCTGTTGTTTTTCCCGCGCTTTTTACAAAAGTCATGTTTTTAGGAAAATAAGGCGTGGAAATGAATTATTTTGTGGATTAGGTATTTTGAATGAACATTCAACATAATTATGAAAAAAAAATGGGTCTGGACGATTACTTTGAGACTCCAAATTTCGACTCTACATTGTGAAAGAATCGAAATTCAGTAAATCGTAAAATTCATATACAAACCACAAACTACATGAAGGACAATACCTATATTTCCCCTTGTAAATTCTGTGAAGGATTAATAACTTCGTTTGAATATTAACATCTCGTCCTCGCTAATATCACGCTCAAGAATGAACTAGTTTCAGACGCGGACTATTCCCACCAGAT
Organism: Chionoecetes opilio; assembly: GCA_016584305.1. Classification (NCBI taxonomy): domain Eukaryota; kingdom Metazoa; phylum Arthropoda; class Malacostraca; order Decapoda; family Majidae; genus Chionoecetes; species Chionoecetes opilio. The sequence goes on along the minus strand of JACEEZ010009337.1, from coordinate 163,637 downwards.
GGCAGCACTGAGGCACGGCAGCTGGGCGGCGGCGGCGGCGGAGGAAACACTCACGCATCCTCCTCCCTCCTGCCCACGCATTCATGCTTTGTATTTTCTTTCCCTATTTTTTTCTTTAATCTTTCCGCACAACTTTCCCGCAAAACGCCGCTTGTTGAGGAACTTGTGCTAATATTTGTCTCATTCAAGAATTGAGGTTATGGTGTCACTTATATTAAACTTTTAGCGTGAAAAAATCGGATTAGCCAAGAAATGTGGCGCCAGTGTAAGCAGTAGCGACAAAAAGTTAAGAATGAACATAATTTACTACACTCAAGCATGTGTGAAATTATCATACATGAGCTACTATACACAAACTTAGACAAATAAAAATACACACTAGTATGAATCTGAAGTAGGTCATAACTAGAAAGGTTTGCATAAATTGGCTGTTAAGGAAGAGCAAATTGCAGACACACGTGTATTTAAGAGCGAGTATTTAAGAGTTGAACAAGGCGTGTACAGGCGGTACGGACCTTTGTCATATATAAAAAAGATGTTGTGATATGAATGTTATGTTATTTTGTATTTTTTCAGTTGTACACGTATCAACTTTAACTTAACCACAAAAATCGACGAATATCCATATTCACTTACTGTTATTTTTCAATCTATATTATATACTTTTTGGCGACCCGTTAAGTAGATCACAAGGTAGGAAGGCATCACAGCAAGGTAGCAAGTTGTCCTATGTCTTTATTTTGCCCTCTCCCTGTCTCCACACACACACACACACACACACACACACACACACACAATGAGAGACACACACATACACACACACACACACAATGAGAGAGACACACATATATACACACACACACACACACACAACAACACAACACAAGCAGGAAAAACACACACAACACACACAAACTCTCACACAACAAACACACAAACAACATATTTTCACACACACACACACACACCCACACACACACACACAACACACACACACAAATACACACACACACACACAACACCACACAGTTTACAGTTAAAAAACATCACAGAATCAAGCATAACACGCACTCAGTGACTCCCTACTTGCTGATGATTCTACATAATTCCAAATCCCCCAAGATAAAACAGGCATAATGGCGATTTTTGTTTTACCATTGCAAAACCATTTATGTGCGAAAGGATTGAAAAAAAAAGTTACTGCATTTACTATCTTGCCAACTTTCCTGAAAATCTTTTTGGTGCTGGCTAGCGACGACACATGACGATTTCACCAAGATTGAAGTTATGGAAGACGTTACCATGGTAGATGCGGATGTGCATAGGATGGCTGACTGATTGTTGGAGCCATCAAACGCGATAGTCCTCAAGTTGAACACTCCAACAAAGCTAAAACGTAAATTTTTACCTTAACCTGCCACACAATATAGCCTTATCCATTTCTAAAAACATGATAATGTTAAATAAACATTCTGTATGCCTATTTCTTTCAGTTTCATTGTATGTTAACATTTGCAAACTTTTTTATAAAATAAGCACGGTACGTTATGCTACAGTATTTTCATATTTTAAGAAAACGAAAATCCTACAGTTCAAAAACTTGACGTGATAGAGAAAAACTGAGATCAGTTTTGGATTCAGCACCCAAAAATTACTTAATAACAAGTGTCAGACCTAACTCAACAAAAATTTGTTCCCCAGTGTTATCTATTTTTTCATGGATTTTTTTTTAATGTAGGTACTGGAATACTTGGGGAGTGTGGCAAGGGAGAGGGTGGAGGAGTGGGGAATTAAAGGGCTGATGGAGTGGAGGGGAGATGTGTGTGGGAGGATTGGGGTAGTGGGAAGGAGAGGGGATAGGAAAAGTTGTAGTGTGGGGTGGTAGGCATTTTTTTCGTTCATTTTCGAGAAACAAGGAAATCAGGTTCATGGTGCATCATCTCATTAGCATAATTATCCTGGTCATTTACTCTTCTCTCTCTCTCTCTCTCTCTCTCTTCTCTCTCTCTCTCTCTCTCTCTCTCTCTCTCTCAACTGGATAATTTTGCTTACCATTTTACTTATTTTTCGCATACAGAATCAGGAATATTCTTAATTTTCTTGACACAAACTTTTTGCGTAAAACAAGCCCTTAGTGAGTAATTAGCGTAATGATTTAAATATTGTCAGATTGAGCTGAAATTTGACATGCATCTAGTGCTGTCAAAATAAATGGGGGTCTGTGAAACAAACTTTTTGCGTAGAACAAAGCTTAAGGAGTAATAGCGTAAGATTTAATTAGAGCTAAATAAACTTCGGATTTTACAATAACGCTGTTGCTTGTTGTAGACTTCTGTAACTTCTGTAGACTAGGTATTTTAAAAGCACTTTGAGCTCGCTGCCACGTTCCAGCCGCAAGAACTGAGCCAAAAGCAAAGGGGCCAGAGGCTGGACGCCTATACTTGATATAAATGATACTACACGTAGTACTGATAAGCTAACATTTCTACTTTTTGCTGACGACACAACTATTTTCCTTCAAGGACAAGACCTTAATAACATCAAAAATATATTAAATACAGAATTACTTAATGTTTCAAATTGGATAAAAAGTAACAAATTAAGTTTAAATGTCACAAAAACACATTATATGATATATGGTCCCCTGTTGACGCAACCATTACATGTTGATATTTATATGATAACATTAGGCTAAATATAAAGTTCATGGCAGGCCAAAGTCTTAGGGGTAATAATTGATGACAAAGTAAAATAGAAGTCTCATATATCTGGAAATTAAGACTAAACTTTACAAAATCACTGGTGTAGTACATAAATACGTAATGATATACCCCATTGACTGCTTGAGACAAAATATGATTTTAGCATATCCGGCAACATTATTATGGTTAGCTATATGGGGAGGATATTCAAAACTTTAATCAATAAGTCTTTATACTAAAAAAAAAATTGATGAGTTGTTCTGACTGACAGCCACGTTATGCCACACTAAAGACGGTTCCCAACCAAGCACGCTTGTACGGCCGCGCATAAACAACAAAGACGTCCACAAAAAGGAAGTCACAAAGTGTCGACCGCACCGCCGTACCGCTGTACGGCCGCTAATACAAAGTTAAATTCAAGTCTCTCTCCCGCTCGGCGTGTGTCCGCTCGAGCGGAGTTGCAACTGTGCCAGTTACCACAAATAACACTCAAGCGGGATGATGGTGGAGGCCGTGTTGTATGGCGGCCCGTACAAGCGGGCAGGTGGGGACCGAAGCTTGTAACACATTGTTTAAAGATTTGACTTACTTAAATTGCCTGATGTTGGTATCCCTCCAAACCAATATATTTGTTCATAAGGCACTACACACGACATTTACGTATGACCACTGAATTCCAATTAGCTCTTATAAGCCAGGACAGTCGCGACCACATGATCTGAGACTCCCATTATGTAGAATATCCCATGCACAGCACAGCATCACCGTTAGAGGTGTTAGATGTTGGAACCAACTGCCACAAATTCTTAGGAGCATTGTACCACTAAACCCTTTCAAGTACAAATTAAAACAAAAGCTATATAATGACTACTAACATTTAAATGATTGTGAATATTTTCTTTTCTTGCGAAACTCAGAGCGTAGTGACAAATCACTACTATAGTATAGCTTGATTTTTATTTTTTTTATTATTATTTCCTAAATATATGTGATTATTTGCATATATAAAAATTGACCTTCTGTAAGTATTTATTATAGGATCGCACTTCGAGTTTATTTATGTATATTTTGTTTACTGTATAAACTAACGTGTTGGGTGTATATATGGGAAGTTAGATTTAGGTTTATTTATGTAAATTATTTTGGACTCTAAAAAATATGACGTCTTACGATTTAAAATATATACTAGCACAGGTCTGTACAAGAGCCTCGGCTCAACGGACCTGGTCCTCAGATATGTACTGTAAATATATTTGTTTAACAATTGTAACAAGATGTTTTTATATATTAGGGGAGGCGGTAGCGGTTAGCCGGAGCGGTGAGAGTCTCACGGACTGCGTTCTCCGGTGAAATGAGTTCGATCCACGAGGAAACCCAAAAACCTTTTCTTGCATCCGTCGGGTGGCCAAGACACCCACATGCCCCTGCCTATCAACTCTACTTTTCGATGTGAGTGCATCGGAGGACACAGGGGGGGCGGCATGAGCCTCTTAATCACAGGCGTCACTATAAGAGTCCTGCCTGCGCCACCAACGGGCGAGGACCAACCATCAGAACCCTCAAGCGAACCTCCAGAGCCTACCATCCGAGCTCTGGATCACCACTGCCTACAGGCGCTATAGGCACAGATGTAAAAAAGAAAGAAAAAAAAGAGGTAAATAACTATATCAATATCAATATCAATATCTCAACTCCAGTGCGTCTGAAGCTGAGATTGTAAGAGTAAATAGCTACGTAATATTCTTATGTTTCGTTGGTTGTCGAAAGGTATGGTAAAGAAAGTGTTATATGTTGAGTGAGTTGTTTGTTATCTTAGCGATTAACTTGCATGTCAATATTGCAGATTCAGATCAATAGCAGGAATATCAATGCAATGTCAATATGTAACTTTATATTCGGTATTAAAGATAGTTTCCTTATGACATAAAAACTACCACAAATTAATATTGTTGTTATTATTGTTACTGCTATATGCACCACTTGTAATGATGATGATGATGATGATGATAAATGACAATAACAAAAATAAAAAGTTGAAATAACAGCAACAATATATTCCGTTCTATATATAACAATTCAATAACAGCCTACGCCACATTATGCTTCAGTGAAAAACACATTAGGAACAAACAAACAGGTAAATTTATACATCATCATTATTACCATCATCATAACTCCATTATCCTCCTCGCGGGATTTAATGCATTCAAAATCTTTCGTTCCATTTACATTAATGCATTATCAGGGATTTTACTTTCCATATCTTTTTCTTTAATCTTTATCGCTTCATGGCAAGGGATTATTCAGGTGTTGCTGATGTACTACTTGTCTTGCATTACACCTGCACAACACTTTCTTTATAGCTAATATCTCTCTCTCTCTCTCTCTCTCTCTCTCTGATAAACGAGAGAGAGAGAGAGAGAGAGAGAGAGAGAGAGAGAGAGAGATAGGAGGAGGAGGAGAGGGAGAGAGAGGAGAGGAGAGACGGAGAGACGAGAGAGTGAGAGAGGACGTCGCGAATGAGAACGAGAGAGAGAGAGAGTACTACTATTACTACTACTACTACTACTATTACTACTACTACTACTACTACTGCTACTCCTACTGTTACCTCTATCACTGCTGCTGCTATTGCCATTACTACTCCTGCTATGAGGAGTTTTCAAAGTTAACGCCGCCAGATGTCTCTCGCGCTCTCACTTCCTCTGCCCCTTTGAGCCTAAATGCTCTATCATTTACCGTAAATTTCCTGTACTTCTTCGGGAATTATCAAAATTTCCCAAAATACAACAACTGAAAGTTCTTAATAAAAATGTAGTTTATCATTTTATTTTTCTGCACTTGATGAAAATATTGGCATAACAATTGAATACTTGAAAACTCAATCTTTAAAAATCGTTTTTTCATGAAAATACGCAAGTTCAAGCAGAATGAGGCTTCAGGAAATATCTACTTATACAAGTAAATATTTAATAAGCATTAATAGGTAAGCATGTCGCCCCGGAGTACCTGTTGGGGTTGTCGGATAAGGACAAACAGGCAAAAAGAGAAAAAAAACAAAGTGGGGAGGGAAGCATCTAAAAAGAAAAAAAGTAAAGAGGGTAAGGAGCGGGGGAAAAGAAAGTGGCGGGGAGGAAGAACAGAGAGACGAGGAAGACAGAGAAGAGAAAAAAGAAGACCGGAGAGGAAACAGAGAAGATGTAAAGCCTAAGGAAACAGATTAAAGGAAGAGGAGAAAAGTACGAAAAAAGAAATAACAAAGAAGGCAGTGGAAGGCAGTAGAAGAAAAAGGGGATAGGAAGAGTAAGGAAATAGAATATGGAGGAGGAGAACGAAGACGACCTGGAAAGAGTCGAATGGCAAGCACAGAGAAAAAAATGAAAGATGGAGGAATGCGAGGCGAAATTAGTGATGTGCGACAGCGAGAGATTGAAGAGTTGACTGAGCAATCAGAAAAAACAGAAAACCCCCAATAAGACCGAATGGGTAGAGAAGTAACAGTTGCGGGATTTTAACAGACGGGTGCAAGATTGCCGGAAGACTAAATCACCGATAGCGGAGCATCATCGTCCGAGACACTAGTTTAGACAAAAAAACTCCCCACATGCGCAACCACCTTTTTTTTGATGCGGACCCCTACCGTCTCATATGTGAGTGAGGAACAAAGAAGAAGACTCCGAGCGCATGCGCGCAAGAAGCAACTGAGCATGAGACACATGATACATACTACTAAATAATTAATGACAAGTAAACCGAAAAAAAAATAACGATAACAGTAAATAATAGTGAGATAAAAAAGGGGTAATGATAATAGATAAATAATAATAATAGCAATAATAAATGTTAGTAATTATATATGACACATAACAATGATAAGTAATAAGAATAATATTAATGAGAAAGATTAATCGTAATACCCAACGACCGTTTAGACATCCACTAACGTTAGCTTGAAGAATGATTATATTGTCCAAACTCACTTTCTTTAATTAAACCTCCTCCCCTCCTCCTCCTCCCCTCCTCCTCCTCCTCCTACTTCCTCCTCCTACTCTCCCCTCCTTCCTTCCCTCCTCGTCCTTCCTCCGGCCTCCTCCTCCTCGTGTTCAAACATTTCTATTTTTGTTATTTTTTTGTAGACACATTTACCGCCATTAAACAAACTTAAACATCTGTTCTCGGTGAAGAAAGCACTTCTTCTCTCTCTCTCTCTCTCTCTCTCTACTCTCCTCTCTCTTTTTCCTCTCTCCTCTCTCTCTTCTCCTCTCTCACTCTCGCTCTCTCTCTCTCTAGCTCTCTCTGCCTCCTACTTCAGCCGTATAAATTTAAAATTCCCGCCACGGCTGCAATGGAAATTAAAGGCTTCAATCTCCATTCAATTTTCAAGTTGCTAAGAACCGAGAGGGTAAGAGGGCATATGAAAAGGGAAGAGGCAACGTAAGATAAGAGGAAGAAAAAAATTCAAGCAAGAATGAACAAAAACAAAGATAAAATAAAGAAAGATTTGCGTTCGTACGTTTCCTGTTTAAATTTGGAGGAGGAGGAGGAGGAGGAGGAGGAGGAGGAGGAGAGTTGACTGTTTGTGATTTGTGAGGGTATGTGATTAGAGTTTGAGTGTAGTGTGTGTGTGTGATTTTGGGGTACTTTTTGTTTTGGATTTGGCTTTAGGGGTGTGGGAGTCAGTCTTTACTTTTCTTTTTTCATTTAACACTAGTTGATTTTATATGAAGAAGCCGTCAGGTGTGTCTAATTGTATTCCAGTGCGAGAAGAAAAAAAAACCAATATCTTGAGGGTAATTGAATAATTAGAACGAACCAATGGGCAGGCGGATTTTGCCCCACACCACCACCACCCTTCTTATCTCCTTTAACCCTTTCACACCCAGATCTTACCTTTGCTATATGAAACTGTATGTTGTCGAGCCATAAAATTACGAAAACTAACTTAATATACCAAAATTAGCTAGTGGATGCATGGATACTAAACAGGTCATATCTATTAACTATTGCTTATATTAATTATAATCATCAAATGGTACCCAAATTATGTACTACAATGTAAATTACGTTCTGGGCCTCAAGGGGTTAAACAAGAATATGTAAAAAAATACCTCCGATTAAGAGACGCTGATAAACTCAACATTTGAAATTAGTGGTTTTGTTTTCACATCAGTAACTTTTAAGCTTCGAGGCGACTCTTTTTTTAAGCTTCTTAGTCACAGAGCAGAGAGAAACTGGTCTATTTTTAAGTGTTAACGTCTTATTTACTTGTCCTTTTACTATTTATTTTATTCATTAACTTATTATTATTTTAACTTTTGAGCGGTGAAGCGACTTTTAAAACTTTTTTCTTAGTCACCGCACCGAGAAACTTGTCGTAATTGTGATGTGAGTCATATTCTCTTGCCCTTCGTTATGCTTGAAGTATCCTATTGTCTTCTGAATATGTGGAAGGGTTAGGAGAGTATGTATATTGAGTGTCTATAATGGTTTGTATATTGGGTATCCATAATGGTTTGTATATTGGGTATCTATAATGGATTGTATATTGGGTATCTATAATGGTTTGTATATTGGGTATCTATAATGGATTGTATATTGGGTATCTATAATGGTTTGTATATTGGGTATCTATAATGGATTGTATATTATGCATCTATAAGGATGTTTTAGTGTGTCTCATAGAGTATATCAGTAACTTATCATTACTCACATTATTGTTTATTTTTCACGCTACTCCTCATCTAAGTTTTCATCCGGGTCGCTTTTATTTTTTCTCCCATGCGCTGCCTGTTTGTTTCTCATCAGTAACATAAACAAATATATAACGCGTGGTACATACACACATACATACATACATGGCTTGGTGTGTTTAGCAAGGCCATATGTGTTCCTCTCTCTCTCTCTCTCTCTCTCTCTCCCTTCTCTCTCTCTCTCTCTCTCTCTCTCTCTCTCTCTCTCTCTCTCTCTCTCTCTCTCTCTCTCTCTCTCTCTCTCTCTCTCTCTCTCTCTCTCTCTCTCTCTCTCTCTCTTTCACCATACGTCTGTAGTACAACTCTGGTTTGCTTCGCTGGGAAATGCAATCTTCCCAGGCATGCAATGGGGTGGATGATGACGCGAGTGAGACGAGACTGCCAGAAAAGGTCGCGAGAGAGACCACCCCACGATCTGTATGTCACGCCGACCGCCCACTAGCCTTACACACACACACACTTTACACACTCCCACACACGCTTTACACACACTCACACCCACACACACACACACATACACCCACACAGTCACACCCACACAGTCACACCCACCCACACTTACACACACACCCACACACATACAGTCAGCCCAATACACGCTTCACACACACACACACACACACACACATACACACACACACACACACACACACACACACACACACACACACACACACACACACTCCACGCAAGAAAGTCCTCTCTCATAATCGTGACTTGATATTCTTCGATCTCAATTTACACCATGGACATTATTATAAAGATTGATATTACAACCGCGTGCACCTCGTTTCTATTATAAGTGTTTAAATTAAAGTTCTGCGACGGACGTCATAAAAAGAAAATTGAGAGAGAAAAGTATTAATAATGTTTCTAGTATCTTCATTCTGGATTTTGGCGGAATTTCACGTACGTCTCATTAAGTAGTGATTACCGGCCACTCTTTTTCTATTTGAGCATGTATAATGAGGAGGAGGAGGAGGAGGAGGAGGAGGAGGAGGAGGAGGACAACCTGGTATTAGAGCGTAAGTGGCAAGGGTGAGAAAGAGCCATTGACACCATAACTACCACCACCATCACCACTACAACTACCACCATAACTAACACCACCATCACCACTACAACTACCACCATTACTACTACTACCACAACCACCACTATTACAACATCATCACTACTACACGTGACACGTCATCACCACTACTACCACAATTACAACTACAGTAAACCATCTCTAATTCGAACTAATTTGGGGGAGACCTGGGTCGAATTAGCCGAAAGTCCGAATTATCTGATGGTTATCTCATTGAACGGCTTGCAATACAGTAAACCCTCTCAAATTCCCTCTTCAATTCAATTCTACATGATGTAGTAATCGGTTGGTCAAAACACCTCATGGTTGTCGAGAAAATTGATATTTTGTATAAATGTACGAAAATGCTATTTTCTCAGTTATTTTCCAATCAATATTATTTTGCTTTGCGCCAAAGGATAGCCCTTGATCTATTTCATATTTACCTATCTATACATGTTGCACGTATCTGCCATAGTTTTTTAGTTTTTGAAAAAAACGTGATTTGAAAAAAAAATAAAGGCAGATACCCCTTGCAAAATTTGCTATTATAAAAAAAAAATTGATTTGCTTGAACATTTGTTCCTAGCAGTTTTCGGGCATGCTGAACACGAATATGGAGTCAGTTTTCAGTTAACCTGATTAAAAGTCCCTATTTCAGCCAATTCACCATGACATGATATTTCCAGATATTCCTTAACAATCACAAATTTGACAAAACTTACTACAAGACATAAAAATATGACAAGAATTGCTAGATTAATCATTATTCAATATAATAATCCGTATTAGTATTTTTTAGTATTAGTATTAGTATAATTAATCCCTATTTGAGCCACCCATGCGATTGTCAAAGTACTTATAAAAACGTAGGAATACTATATCAATCCTGTGGGACTTCTAATGCCCTCCCATGACTCCTGTAGGATGCGTGAAGGAGCGAAGAGGCCCGTGAAGAAATTTGAAGGATTGTATACACAGCGAGGGATACTGAAAAAAATAGTTCTTCCTCCTCCCATTTCTTATCCTCCTTCCTTCTTCTCCTCTCATCCCTTCCTTGTCCCACCTCCTTCCTTCTCCTTCCCCTCTCCCCTCCTCGTTCCTCCTTCCCCTCTCCCCCTTCCTCCTCCTCTCCCCTTCTTCCTCCTCCCCCTCCCGCCTTCTTCCTCCTGCTATAGTATTTATACGATAATTATCATATATCAGATCACGCTGGGCAGCCACGGCACGCACCGCATGGGAGAGGTCGGAAACCCACTAGTAGGGCTAAGGTTAATTCAAACTTGCTCAAATTATGGAAAGTTATTGAAAAATTCGAACTGGCCTGAAACAGGTCGAATTATCTGGTTTCAATTATACGGGTTCGATTTAGAGAGGGTTTACTGTATTACAACACCACCATCACCACTACAACTACAACCATTATCACTACTACAACAACCACCACTATTACAACACCACCATCACCACTACAACTACAACCATTATCACTACTACAACAACCACCACTATTACAACACCACCATCACCATTACAATTACAACCATTACCACTACTACAACAACCACCACTATTACAACACCACCATCACCACTACAACTACAACCATTATC
>JACEEZ010009337.1:142500-145000 GCA_016584305.1 Chionoecetes opilio | reverse complement strand
CTTTTCGCTGACAAGCGGACAATTACTGTCCTCTTTCAAGAATGGGATATGGGGTGTGTGATGTGTGAGGCTCCAGCCTTACCCAGGCACCTATGAGCTCTAAGCTCTTTTTGGGAGGTAATAGGTGGATGTAATGAGTCCAGAACGTGGAATCAAGACCATGGGCTCTTTCCAGGAGAGTAATAGCCTGCGATCGCGAGTTTAGCTCGCGTGGGCAAGACCGTGAGTGAATTACACACACACGCGGCAGGTGACGCCAACCCTCAATCCACCACCCAAGGCTGATTTGTGTTTTCCCATGTTTAAAGGAGTCACCCGATGCACCTGCTTACCACAGGGGGAGGGAGACCCCACCCTACCCACCCCACCTTACCTTTCACCCACCACACCCTTCCTTCCACCCACTACACACGCATCATCCCACCCCACCCACCTAACAAACAAGCCAGCCCCACTCACACCACGCACACCCGGCCCTGCTATAGGAGCCCCCCAGCCCCTCTCAGCGCCCCGCCAGCTGCCCAGTCCCAGCCAGGCCGCCAGCACAGCAGCCAAGACTAAACTTAGGCGCCGTTCATCGATGGCGGGGGATTCACTACACCACGAGGCCCTACACACACACACACACACACACACACACCACACACACACACACACACACACACATACACACATGTAGTGATAATGATAATGATCGTAATAATGAAATAGTAATAACAGCACTAATTATACTGATAACAATACTACTAACAACGACAACAAGCACGTATTTCTGACATGACGTTCTTCATCATTTTCATTGTCATTACTATTACAACTCTTATTGTAAACGTCATATTATGAAGATTTAATGTTACTATCATTATGCATGTATATCATGTTGGTTGAGAGCGCGTGTATCACCAGATTATTATGATAGTTGATCAATCCGACAAATGTAACAGGGAACAAATAGAATAATACATATTGACAAATATATGGTGGCATTAATTGATGTATTATGTATTTGTCTCATACCTTTATAATCTAATTATTCTTTACGACGTATTCGAGCCGCACGGACGGAGGACGCCGTATAAGAGGGAGGCAGCCTCACATGTGAGTGTTGTGGTCGAGCATGTATAGGGGGTTTGAGTCCCATAATAGGGGGAGAGAAAGGTACTTGTAGGCTAAGGGGGGGGGGGGATGAGTGCAGTATCAGTAGCATGATCGGGGGGGGGGATTTGTGATCATTATTATTAGTGGTAGTTGTGGTAGTATAACGGGCGTAGTAGAAAAATCGTGTGTTGTAGTACCCTCAATAACCCTAGTCTCCGACTGGCGACTAATGTAACCAGGGCGCCATATATTACAAATTTTTAGCATCATAGTTTGGTACTGATTTTGTATGTGAAACTAAAGAGGCCATGCCACAGTGTCTTTTTATATTATGTACCTGTCTTCAGTGCACATACAAACATAGTGTGCTAAAAGTGTCCGTAATATATGGCGCCTACGAATTATGAGTGGCGTACTATGTGCTGTTTTTGACGGTAGAGTAGTAGTGTAGTAGTAGTAGTAGTGTAGGTAGTAGTAAGTATAATGGTAGTAGTGGTAAAATAGTAAGTATAATGATGCCATAAGTATTCATAGTCGCAATGGTAGAAGTAATGTAACATACAACAATAGCATTGGTGTGGGTATTACTAGTAGTAGTACAGTAGTAGAAGTAGTAATAATGATAGTAATAATTATCGCAACAACACAAGTAGTAGCAGCAGTAGTAGCAGTAGTAGTAGTAATGGTGGTGGTGGTGGTAGTAGTAGTAGTAGTAATAGTAATAGTAGTAGTAGTAGTAGTAGTAGTAGTAGTAGTAGTAGTAGTAGTAGTAGTAGTAGTAGTAGTAGTAGTAGTAGTAGTAGCAGTAGTAGAAGTAGTAGGAGGAGCAACGATTGAACCAACAGTAATTATAAGTAGCAATGTTGAACTAAAGAGGAAAGGAACTTAGGAGTGTGGTAGCGATGGTGAGCTGCATGGGCTGGGATGAGGGATGGAGGTAGCGTAAAGGGCGGTAGTGGGGTGGCATGGGCAGCGTGAGTGGACTTTAGGGGCACAGGTGACACATAAGGGCACCTACCGAACCCTCCTGACGGGGCACTACTACTTCTACTACTACTACTATGTATACTACTACTACTACTGCTGCTGCTACTACTACTACTGCTGCTCGTGCTGGTCTATGCGTACTTAGCTTGGTGCTCGACTTAGACGACAGCCAGACCACAGAGATATGTGCGCGTGGGATTCCGCTTACACTCTCCTCTCTCTCTCACAGTCATCGGTCTTTTAGGGGGGGCTTCTTGTCTCCTCTCTGTCCCTCGTCTCTGAGCTCTCACTCTCTCTCTCTCTCTCCATATCCTCAATCTCCCTCCTGTCTCGCATCATCTCTCTCAATCTCCGTCGTGCACTCTCTCTCTCTCTCTTTTGTTTTTTTTTTCTTTTGTTTCTCTCAATCGCTCCT
>JACEEZ010009337.1:127500-137500 GCA_016584305.1 Chionoecetes opilio | reverse complement strand
ACATCAATTTTTGTCTTATATTTTTACTTATTCTGATGTTCTTCTATTGTTTAATTTCTTTATAAATCTCTTCTCTCTTAATGTAATCTTGACTATCTCCTGTCTCTAAATTTAATCTTGACTATCTCCTCTCTTAAATTTAATCTTGACTATCTCCTCTCTCTAAATTTAATCTTGACTATCTCCTCTCTCTTAATTTAATCTTGACTACTCCTCTCCTAATGTATCTTGACTATCTCCTCTCTCTTATGTAATTTGCTTCTCCTCTTCTAAATTTAATCTTGACTATCTCCTCTCTCTTAATGTAATCTTGACTATCTCCTCTTCTTATGTATCTTGCTATCTCCTCTCTCAATTAATCTTGACTATCTCCTCTCTCTAAATTTAATCTTGACTATCTCCTCTCTCTAAATTTAATCTTGACTATCTCCTCTCTCTTAATGTAATCTTGACTATCTCCTCTCTCTAAATTTAATCTTGACTATCTCCTCTCTCTAAATTTAATCTTGACTATCTCCTCTCTCTAAATTTAATCTTGACTATCTCCTCTCTCTAAATTTAATCTTTACTATCTCCTCTCTCTAAATTTAATCTTGACTATCTCCTCGCTCTTAATTTAATCTTGACTATCTCCTCTCTCTAAATTTAATCTTGACTATCTCCTCGCTCTTAATATAATCTTGACTATCTCCTCTCTCTAAATTTAATCTTGACTATCTCCTCGCTCTTAATATAATCTTTAATATCTCCTCTCTCTTCTCTCAACCCTCCAATATCGTTAACAGTATGACAGTCACAAATTTCAAGGAAAGATTAAATAAGTACTTCGACGCCCGCTCATCTCTTATAAATGTATAGATTTAAGATCAGTATAAATTTGTAATGTAAGTTTATCAAGGTTGTATGTAAGGCTAAGTAAAATTTGGGAGAGATGTAAATAAACTTAACTAATTTAAAAACTTTGATTCCAACCGGGAATTGTAATATTATCCGTTATCTCAAAGAAATATCCAAATCGTATCAGAGAAATATAACTTTGTTTGCGTTGTTGCGGCGGTTGGTCTACCACTATTTTGCATGGGTAGTAGAAGGAGTGATAGCTTTTACCTTTTAATCCTAATTTTCTTTTCTTTGATCTCTTATATTTCTTTCTATTTTCATTTTTATATTTTCTTTCTACCATGTATCAGATAAATATAACTCTTTGGGGTTATTGTTGTTGATTTGTCACCATTGTTTTGCATGGGTAGTAAAAGTAGTAGTGATATATTCTACCTTTTTTCCTGCATTTTTTTCTTTTATCTCTCTTATTTCTTTCTATTTTCATTTTATTTTATTTTCTTCTATTATATTTTCTTAATTGTATTTTCTTATTTTTATTTCCAAGTGGCACGTTCTTTTTTCCTTTCCTTTGGAGGTTGGAGAGGAGCCTTTGACTTTACTAGCCACATCTTTAACACTGGACTAAATAGTCCTGTGTATCACAAAACCGCTTCGTGAGGACATGCACTTCTGTTGTTGTTTAGTGTTCTTTTGTTTCTACTTTTCTCTCTCTATCTCTTTGCTGTTCCTTTTCCTCCTTGTTCTTTTGTTTCTTTAATTCCTTTTCTCTCCTTAATCTCCTTTGCTGTTCCTTTTCTTCCTTGTTCCTTTGTTTCTCCTTTTATCTCCTTAAACCCGTCAGGGTGGCTCGGTTGGTAGAGCTGCGGGCTCGCGTGTATCGTCCCTGCATTCGGTCAGCGGTTCGAGCCCACCAAGTTCGTCCTGGCGTGGTGGCGCTTTGTATAGTCAATAACCTTGTAGTTGGTACTTGCAAAGTGTCTAGATAGGATCAAAGTATCTTATATCTTATTTCTCTCCTTAATCTGCTTTGCTGTTCCTTTACCTCTTTGTTCTTTTGTTTCTTTACTTTTCTCTCCTTTATCTCATTTGCTATTCCTTTTCCTCCGTCATCAAATCTCCGCACTTCTACTTCTCCATGGCCTTCAGCTTTCTCCCTCGCAGTTCCTCCTCTCCCAACACCATCCTGACCCCATCTCGCTCCTCCCTACGCAATCCTACTTAAACTATTTCAACCTCTTTCCTATTTTGGTGGGAATTATCATCACTATCACTTAACTTTCATTGACTTCCTCTACCCCATCTATTCTTGGACATTATTATTTAATCTGATGTTCTATTATTGTATCTTTGTGTTCTATCTTTTCCATTTTTATCTTTATCTCTTACAAGCACGTAATTGATTGCCTAGTTCTTTGTAATCTCTCTCTCCTTTTCTCTTCCCCTCTCCTCTCTCTCTTCTCCCCCTTTTTTCT
This sequence comes from Chionoecetes opilio, assembly GCA_016584305.1. Lineage (NCBI taxonomy): Eukaryota > Metazoa > Arthropoda > Malacostraca > Decapoda > Majidae > Chionoecetes > Chionoecetes opilio. The sequence goes on along the minus strand of JACEEZ010009337.1, from coordinate 135,185 downwards.
TCCCCCCTCTCTTCTTCTCTCCCCCCCTTTTCCTTTTCCCTCCTCTCTCTCCTCTCTCTCTTTCAGGTCAACCCCTCTAGCTAGGGCCCCTTCCCCCCGTTTCCCAAGCAATCATCCTCTCTCCTCTCTCTCTTTTCTCTCTCTCTTCCTCTCTCTCTCTCTCTCTTCTCTCTCTCCTTCTCTTTTCCCCCCTCTCCTCTCTCTCTCTCTCTCTCCTCTCAAAAAAGAATTCGTCTTTGTCTTAAGGCTTTTTCTTAATCTTGTTCTTCCTTCCTTCTTTCCTTCCTTTGTATATTCTCACAATCCCTTCTATTCATTTATTTTGGTATAAATTTGTCCATTTGGAACACCCTTATTGTCTTATTCTATTTTAGTTCATTTTCAAGTTTGTTTAGTGGGTTTTTTTTTCTTCTCTCTCTCTCTCTCTCTCTCTCTCTCTCTCTCTCTCTCTCTCTCTCTCTCTCTCTCTCTCTCTCTCTCTTACTCTCTCATCTCTCTCTCTCTCTCTCTCTCTCCTCTCTCTCTCTCTCTCTCTCTCTCTCTCTCTCTCTCTCTCTCTCTCTCTCTCTCTCTCTTTTCCCCCTTCCCCCTATCGGCTGCGCACGTCTGATAAAGCCATCGCCATGCTCGCTTCTCACTCCCTTGCGTCCCACTTGCTGTTGGGAAGATCTCGACTTTACTGAAACACACACACACACACACACACACACACACACACACACACACACACACACAAACACAATAATTACTATTACTATTATTGCTACTTTGAATTAGTATTAATAAGAATCAATGAAAGGTGTTGTGACGAGGGTTCCATGTATTTGTTAGACTTGTCATTAATAAAGCGGACACAGTATAGGTGAAGGTTAGTAGACGTGGGGCAGCGAGGCAGGAAGGGTGTAAACAAATCTTAAAGCTTACGTAGAAAATATCCACCAAAATGACACAGAGGTACACTATAGCAAAGGTGCAACACTGGAGGTCAATACTGAAGGGATGATGAGATATGTAAAGCGTTTGACCTGTTAATGTTTGGAAGTTCTTAGTGAATAGAACTCCTTTACACATGCGAATTGAACGTCTATATTTATGGGCAGATCAGAATAGGAGTGATTGTAGTGGTGGTGACTGTAGTGGTGGTGACTGTAGTGGTGGTGACTGTAGTGGTGGTGACTGTAGTGGTGTTGACTGTAGTGGTGGTGACTGTAGAGGTGGTGATTGTAGTGGTGGTGACTGTAGTGGTGGTGACTGTAGTGGTGGTGGTTGTAATAGGGGTGGTGGTGGTGGTGGTGGTTATGCTGGTAGGAATAGTAGTAGAAAAGGTGGTGATGGGGTGGTGGTGGTGTACGTAGTAATGGTGTTAGTGTAGTGATAGGTGTAGTAGTAGTAATAGTAGTGGGTTATGGATTTTGGAAGGGGGGGTGGTGTGGTTGGGTTGGGATTTAGGTGGTGGTGGTGGTGGTGGTGGTGGTGGTGGTGGAGGCAGCAGCAGACACGACTGTACCCATAAGAAGTGTATCAATACCGCTAGTAACAGGAGCAGCAGAAACAGCCACTTTAAGAACGACTACAATGCAAACTTGATCAATAAAAGCAACAATTATGATAAAGAGAGCCAAACTAAAAGAGGCAATATAAAAAGTGTGAGCAAAGGTGGTGTAGGAATTAGTAGTTACGGAGGTTTTTTAGTAGTAGTAGTAGTAAATTAATAATAGTAGTAGTAGGAGGTTATATGATCGGTTCGGTTAGTATGTGTGTTTGTTTGTTAGCAGGATTACGCAAAACGTTATGGATTGAAAATTTAACTAACGGCGGCGCATGGCCCAGTGTAGAAGTGATTAACTTTTGGAATATATCTGGATCCTGATCTGGATCCAGGAACTTTTTTAAGGATATTTTGAGGGCTTGGTGTTCGCCCCCCAAGGTGGAGCCCAACACCCTTTGGGGCGTCTCTATAGACTTTTTGTCAATCCCCATCAAGCTTCTACGTCCCCCTTCTCTTGACACCACCCTGGAGGTTCCAAGTTAATTCCTAAGACAAGCCTCTGGTTTCCAGCGTCTATACTTATTCTCTGCATTCAACCTCCCCATCCCTTCTGTTTCCATCAGTGTAGAGGTTCTAAGATTTCGCATACTTTTCTAAAAATGTCTTGAATAATACTGCTGTCAACAATGCTAGAAAGAGAGAAGACACATGGAGAACCTAGAAAAAGATACCAATCACGCCACGATCCAAGTCAAGAAGTGCAGATGTGAGAAGAAAGCAGACTCTGCCAAATCCATGAAAAGAACTGAACTTTTTGGATTAACTTTAGGAGGTGTAAGGATATCAGGAACTCAAGTAATATTGTGTACATTAGAAATCGCATTTTATTTCGCTCGTTCAGCCTTAGCGGAGATATGCGCTCTCGAAGAGTTCTTGTTTTCACTGAATTATTGTGGTAGTGGTGGTTCTAATGATAACGAAAGCAGCTGGAGTTGCCGTTAGGATTACTGGTAATAATCAGTAGTGGTATCATTACTATGAAGTAATAAAGATATTACAGCAGTAGTCGTAGCATAGTGGTAGTAGTATTAGTAGTATTAGTATCATCAATAATTGTAGAAATGTTGGCATTATTAGTATTAGTGGCATCAGTAGTCTAAGTGTCATAAATAGCAGTACGAGTAGCTATAAAAAAATATATGACTAATACTGGTCCAGGTAATGCCTACTATATTTTCTCTTTAGTATTAGTAGTAGCAGGATCAGTATTAGTAGCAGTGGCAGTGGGTGGGTGGCAGCGGCGGCGCAACAGCCCAGTCCCTCACGCGCCGCGGCGGTGGCCAGACACGGTACAGACAGATTGCAGCGTTGACACAGATTCCAAAAAAATTCATCCTGACTTTAATGAGTTTCCAAGGCGAGAGAGAACGCAAAATTCGGGTGGGTCTCTTGCCGCTTGATCTTTGACCCTCGTGTGTGTACATGACCTCTCTCTCTCTCTCTCTCTCTCTCTCTCTCTCTCTCTCTCTCTCTCTCTCCCTCTCTCTCTCTCTCCTCTCTCTCTCTCTCTCTCTCTTTCTCTCTCTCTCTCTCTCTCTCTCTCTCTCTCTCTCTCTCTCTCTCTCTCTCTCTCTCTCTCTCTCTCTCTCTCTCTCTCTCTCTCTCTCTCTCTCTCTCTCTCTCTCTCTCTCTCTCTTCCTCCAGCTAATGTTGTCGAAGCCAGCACAATAACTTCATTTAAAAACAGACTGGACGCGTACTGTAAAGTAATGGGTTTTAAATTGCTTGGAAAGTTATATTATATCGTCCCCCGGATCGATTAGTGGTAGTTGTAGTTAGCATACTTCATAACCTCTCATTCTTCACTACGAAACTTCACTACGGCATGGTATCATTTTCCAACTGTCCACTTACATGTACTTTGATAGCTAGTAGTCTGTAGTTCAGCAGATACCCTTGTTATAGACCAATAGGCCTCCTAGAATCTGTTCTTCCTATGTATCCCTTTGTATTCCTCCTCCTTTCCATATTCCTTTTCAATTTCACTGTCATGCAACATTGCGCCTCCTTAGTTTCACAACGACGCAATATGTGTGTGTGTGTGTGTGTGTTGTGTGTTGTGTGTGTGTGTGTGTGTGGTGTGTGTGTGTGTGTCTTTCGGGAGGGGCAGGGGGGCATGATTGCATATGGGTTAGTCTCTCTCTCTCTCTCTCTCTCTCTCTCTCTCTCTCTCTCTCTCTCTCTCTCTCTCTCTCTCTCTCTCTCTCTGTTGATTCTATTTATCTGTGTATCTGAGGTGTTAGTGAGAAGAGAAGGGAAAGGAGGAGGAAGAGAAGGAGGAGGAGAAGGAGGAGGAGGAGAAGGAGGAGTGGAAGGAGGTCTTAACTTTTTTTCCTCTTCACCACCTCGGAAACTCTCTCTCTCTCTCTCTCTCTCTCTCTCTCTCTCTCTCTCTCTCTCTCCTCTCTCTCCTCCTCTCTCTCTCTCTCTCTCTCCTCTCTCTTCTTCTCTTTATGCAAATTAAAGATACCGCGCGCCACTGCTTCTTTCATTATTATCATAAACGTCTCTTTCCTCTCATCTGTTTTATGGGATGCCACGGGCCACTTCCCTCCCCCCCCCCCTCACCGCTGCCCTCCTTAGCACTAGTGGAATCCAATGCCTCTTCCTAAGCTTTCTAAGAACCTGTAGGACTACGTGGAACTTTATTTTTTCTTATTAATAATTGGTCGTTATTTGTATTCTCCTGTATCATATCATTATGCTCTTTAATTTTTGGTGTTTTTCATTCTCAAGTATATTTAAAGAGCGCAAGGAGTTTATAGGGACAGGCGACTAGTTCCTCTGTTTGTGTTCCTCTTCAGGCTATGGGTTGCTGCAAGGCTAGGGTTTGGGGGCATGGGGCTAGGGAAGGGGTGTGCTATGGGTAGGGCTAGGGAGGGGTGTGCTAGGGGTAGGGAGAGGGAAGGGGTGTGCTAGGGGAAGGGGTAAGGGAAGGGATGTGTTAGGGGTAGGGCTAAGGAAGGGGTGTGCTAGGGGTAGGGGTAAGGGAAGGGATGTGTTAGGGGAAGGGGTAAGGAAGGGGTGTGCTAGGGGAAGGGGTAAGGAAGGGGTGTGATAGGGGTAGGGGTAGGGAAAGGGTGTGCTAGGGGAAGGGGTAAGGGAAAGGGTGTATAAGGGGATGTGGTAAGGGAAGGGATGTGTTAAGGGAAGGGGTAGGGAAAGGGTGTATAAGGGGAAGGGGTAAGGGAAGGGATGTGTTAGGGGAGGGGTAAGGAAGGGGTGTGCTAGGGGTAGGGGTAGGGAAAGGGTGTATAAGGGGAAGGGGTAAGAAAAGGGGTATGTTAGGGGTAGTGCTAAGGGACCAGAAGGGGAGGTACATACAGTGTGAAACAACTTGGTGGGAAAATAGTGTCGAGAGGGATGGAGACTTCGTGTGGGGGAAAGTGAGAGCGATGCAGTGTGAGAAGAGGAAGGCCTATAGGAAAGGGACGGGGTGAGGGTTAGAGGGGAGCATACATAGCAAGGCCTGTTGTTGGTGGTATGCTTGTGATGATGTGCGTGTACGGCAGGGCATTGTAGATCGCGGAATAGAATGGGACGAGGCCGGTTTGAGATGAAACTGATTTAGCAACATCACCACCACAAACACCACCACCAACAACAACGACTGGTGGCAGCGGAGGGATAAGTGGTGGCGCGCTACCCTTCAGACCACCGACTATAGCGGGTCCACCTTGTTTATATCAACCTGATTGGAGGTTCCTCAGACCATGTTCTTCCGAAGTACTTTACTGATGATAAGTTATACACACATACCACGGTTCCTCCTCCCTACCTCTCTCCCTCTTTACTCTTGACCTCCTCGCTCCATCCTTTCCTCCCTCTCTCTCTCTCTTCTCAGGCGGCCCCAGCGCTAACCCGCTCACCCTCATTCGTGGCAATCGTGGAGGGAGGCGAGATCAAAGGAGGATAAATGAATAAGTGAAACCAGCGAGGAATGGAGGAGTAGAAGGAAAATGAGCGAGAGAAAAAAAAAGAGAGTGAGAGAGAGAGAGAGAGAGAGAGAGAGAGAAGAGAGAGAGAGAGAGAGAGAGAGAGAGAGAGAGAGAGAGAGAGAGAGAGAGAGAGAGAGAGAGAGAGAGAGAGAGAGAGAGAGACTTATAGAAAAGCAGAATATACAGCAAACACTACAACGAGACGCACGCAAGTAATGCAAACAGACAACACTGTGTACATACGTAAATTCTGCATAAAAATGATCATCGGAGAGACGAGTGAAAGGAGAGAAGGACGACTTTCTGAGAAGGTCCTTCAGCTTGTGTATATGTGTGTGTGTGTGTGTGTGTGTGTGTGTGTGTGTGTGTGTGTGTGTGTGTGTGTGTGTGTGTGTGTGTGTGTGTGTGTGTGTGTGTGTGTGTGTGTGTGTGTGTGTGTGTGTGTGTGTGTGTGTGTGTGTGTTCATATTATATCCATCTATCATTCTCTCTCTCTCTCTCTCTCTCTCTCTCTCTCTCTCTCTCTCTCTCTCTCCTCTCTCTCTCTCTCTCTCTCTCTCTCCTCTCTCTCTCTCTCTCTCTCTCTCTCTCTCTCTCTCTCTCTCTCTCTCCTGCCTTACACAAGCATATAGTGATGGATGCCACTTCACACCTGTCTCATCAGGTAGCGCCCACCCTCCTAAATTCCCCTCTCCTCCCCTTCCCCCTCCTTCCCCCCCTTCACTCCCTCCATCCCTTCCCACCATTCCCTCCCTCCATCCCTCTCTCCCTTTCTCTCCATCCCTGCCCCCTTCACTCCCTCCATCCCTCCCCACCATTCCCTCCCTCCACCCCTCTCTCCCTTTCTCTCCATCCCTGCCCCCTTCCCTCCCAAGCGCCAGGGACGAGGATGACACCAGGCTCAGGCACGCCCAGCTGGCGGACACGTGTGGCGCGGGTGGGGTGGAGGGAGAGGCAACAGGAAAAGATGTGAGAATGTGTGAAGGGCGAGGGAGATGGGGAGCAGGAGGCAGGAGTTATAAAGGTAGAAAGACACCTGTCGCAGCCACATCTCTCTCTCTCTCTCTCTCTCTCTCTCTCTCTCTCTCTCTCTCTCTCTCTCTCTCTCGGCATTTTCACTTCCATGCAATCTGAAGTTGTTTATACATTATCCTTCATTCTCTCTCTCTCTCTCTCTCTCTCTCTCTTCTCTCTTTCTCTCTCTCTCTCTCTCTTCTCTCTCTCTCTCTCTCTTCTCTCTCTCTCTCTCTCTCTCTCTCTCTCCTCTCTCTCTCTCTCTCCTCTCTCTTCTCTCTCTCTCTCTCTCTCTCTCTCTCTCTCTCTCTCTCTCTCTCTTATCTCCTGGTTTTCATCCTCGTCCTCTCTCATATCTCGTATAGTTGGTGAAGTAACATCTTTTCCGCTTCTTGGCTATACAAGTAATTTCCGTGTCGTCTGTCATCTCGGCTTAACTGCCTCCTTTCCCTCGGCAAACTTAACACATCATCCCGCGTGAAGCCTGAAGACACGCGGGAGACGCCTCGGCAGTTCAAGAGTGAAATTAAACAGTAAGATAAATATAGCAACAGAGTATGATGAAAGAATAATCCCTCTGAGAACATAATATGCTACATGTCACACAAACACACGTATGCACACACACACACACACACACACACACACACACACACACACACACACACACACACACACACACACACACACACACACACACACACACTCAGACAGAGACAGACAGACAGACAGGCGCACGCACACACACATACAGTATACATATAATATACATATAACACAAAACATGTATATTATCACCAGGATATCTGTAGGAGTGTTGGCAGGGGGTTAGGTAACGCAGGTAATCTGATGAGATAAGTCATAAACACAGGAACGAATTAAGCAAATAGTTTTGTTTCAGGAACTGGTGTTTGAGGAAGAAACTGGCATATGCACCGCACGATTATGAAATGTACAGCTATATTCATCACCAATTATATATCTGTTGACTTATCTGGTCGGCGTCTTTACTCTTTGCAGGTAGCTTGGCAAGACACAGGCGTCCCGCGAACCACAAGACCGAGGGAACGGGTTGCACTAAATGAAGGACAACCCTGATTCTGAGCATACAAATAAACATCCTACACAAGTGAGGGAATCAGCAAATAAACATAGCGGTAAATTTATAAGCAACATTACTGAGG
>JACEEZ010009337.1:120000-125000 GCA_016584305.1 Chionoecetes opilio | reverse complement strand
TCTTCCCATGGGATAGAAGCCACGGATAACATTTCTTCGCTGACACTCTCCTCTCCGTCATATATTGCTGCATTTGACGTTATAAGCCACCTATAACACAAAATAGTTGTTATGCCCATAGATAGATAGATAGATAGATAGATAGATATTTATTGACCACAGCTTTATACATAAATTACACATAATTTTTACATCCCACAAATTTTGAGTAACAAACTGTAGTCCAACAAAAAATAATTACTAAAACTACTACTACTACGATAAACAGAAGCCGATCACAGTGAACAAAATTTCCAGTCCTTTATTTGGCTTACGAATAAGTTGTCCTGCTCTTGTCTTGATGTTTCAATTTTGAGCCTTAAATACGTGTACCTCATCATCTTAAACACTGTGTCTCGCCATCAGTATTCAGCGCAAGTTGTATTTGTTGCAGCTCCAGAAACATCTAATTTTTTCATTGTAAATTTCCTGAGCTACAATTTATTCCTAAAACGAAAATTCACATGTTACCACCAACACCACGGGCAGCCATTTAAGCCATTGCGATGCCTGACTTCATTAAAAAAACAACTATTGTATCCCGAGTAAGAAATATAATAATACCAACGTGCACAAGACTCATAAGACCATATTCATGCAAAATTATAAGTCGTTCCGAGCAGTGGCGAGTAACGGCGATGATAATTATCTTCCTCACGTGGCCAAGTCTAACGCGATATATTGCACAGACCTGACTTATTTTCTTAAAGAGACGCCACCGCCGCTGCCTTTAGACCCGCGGTGATAGCACGTTGAAAGGATTTACACACGCTGATACCGGTAACCTTTTTTTGCTACGCGTACGCCAGATAGCATGCGAACGAGGAGTAATGAGAATAAACTTACACGCTCCCAGAGAGAGAAAAAAAGAATTAAGATAAAAGAAGTAAAAACAGAAGGAAATGCACGACTCAATAAATATATATACATGGTTTTTCGTCTATAAAGTACAATGAAGGATAAATGACCTAATAAAAATGAACAATGTAACATAAACAACACGTACAAATAGAAAAAATAGAAATATTATTCTGTATACGAGGTGAGAATCTAACATGGAAGCAAGAAACACGTATGGAAGGAAACAAATAACTTAGAATGAACAGAGATGTATATATAATCTCTCTCTTTCTCTCTCTTTCGCTCTCTCTCTCTCTCTCTCTCTCTCTCTCTCTCTCTCTCTCTCTCTCTCTCTCTCTCTCTCTCTCTCTCTCTCTCTCTCTCTCTCTCTCTCTCTCTCTCTCTGACCAGATATGACTAATTAAGGAAAACCATCATGAATAAAGCAATAGGAAATAGTTTGCGTGTGTGTGTGTGTGTGTGTGTGTGTGTGTGTGTGGTGTGTGTGTGTGTGTGTGTGTTGTAATGAAAACGTATATATCCCTCTTGACACAGCGCACGGTAGTTCTTATGCGCGCGCGCACACACACACACACACACACACACACACACACACACACACACACACATGTTTATTGAATGAATAAACAATAAAAGATCGTGAGATTTCTTAATAAACAATCAATCTCCCTCTCTCACCCCCCTTTTCTCTCTCTCTCTCTCTCTCTCTCTCTTCTCTCTCTCTCTCTCTCTCTCTCTCCTCTCTCTCTTCTCTCTCTCTCTCTCTCTCTCTCTCTCTCTCTCTCTCTCTCTCTCTCTCTCTCTCTCTCTCTCTCTCTCTCTCTCTCTCTCTCTCTCGTCACGGTCACGTTGTCATTTCGTTTTGCTATGGCACTGATTTTTCCGTGTGTGTTGTGTGTGTGTGTGTGTGTGTGTGTGTGTGTGTGTGTGTGTGTGTGTGTGTGGTGTGTGTGTGTGTGTGTGTGTGTGTGTGTGTGTGTGTGTGTGTGTGTGTGTGTGTGTGTGTGTGAAAGAGAGAGAGAGAAGAGAGAGAGAGAGAAGAGAGACGAGAGAAGAGAGAGAGAGAGAGAGAGAGAGGAGAGAGAGAGAGAGAGAGAGAGAGAGAGAGAGAGAGAGAGAGAGAGAGAGAGAGAGAGGGGGGGGGAAGATCTAAAGCTAGGTGGTGTATACAATATGGCGCGCATATATGTCTCTCTGGCATACATCACAATACAACCACCACCATCACCACCACCATCACCACTACCACCACCACCATCACTACCACCACCACCACCACCACCACTACCACCACCACCACCAATACCACAACCACCACCACCACAACCACCACCACCGCCACCGCCACCACTACCACCACCACCACCACCACCACCACCACCATCACCACCACCGCTGCCACCACCACCATCACTCATTAGTCGCATCACAACCTTAATAGAAAGTATGTCACAGGCAACCTCTTGCAACACATACCTAGGTAGGAGACACACACACACACACACGTCGACTAATTTATTTTATCCATGTCTAATATAATCACATGTTCACCTCTTTCCTTTTATTTGTTTCCCTATAAACCTATCAATATAGCTACATATTTACTTAATCGTACCTATCGTCTTATTTGCCTGTTTTATATGTTTTCTATTAATTTCGTTCTTAAAGTATATATATATACAGAACCTCTGATTGGTCTTTCAATAATTGCTGCTTAACAAACTTGCTGCCTGTTATGGAGAAAACTTTTTTTTTTTTTTTCTTCATATATATAATTTTATTTCCGACGTGATTTTGTCTTAATGTTGATTGGTGGTGGATTTCCTTTTAATCTCACTGTATCCATATGTGCCATTATATCCATCTATAGGTCCATATTTATCCTTTTTTTTTTTTTTACACGTATAGGATATTGGCCAAGAGGTACAGAAACAATAGATAAAAATGTGCTGAATCACGGTTTCTTATAAATGCAGACGTATAAAAAAAAATCAGCTTAATTCCCTGTTCTTATATATTCATACGTATAAAAAAATATACTAGGGAAAGGCAAATTAGGTTCTAAAGATGTATTCATACCCCTATTTTAACAGCTTATCTGATAGGAAAGAGAAAAAATAACAGAAAAGACAGTGTGAGTTTAGAATGATAGTGAAAGGAATGAGAAAAAAATACTGGGAATATACTGGGAATATACTGGGAAAATACTGGGAATATACTGGGAAAATACTGGGAATATACTGGGAATATACTGGGAATATACTGGGAAAATACTGGGAATATACTGGGAATATACTGGGAAAATACTGGGAATATACTGGGAAAATACTGGGAATATACTGGGAAAATACTGGGAAGATACTGGGAAAATACTGGGAAGATACTGGGAAAATACTGGGAAAATACTGGGAATATACTGGGAAAATACTGGGAAAATACTGGGAAAATACTGGGAATATACTGGGAATATACTGGGAATATACTGGGAATATACTGGGAATATACTGGGAAAATACTGGGAATATACTGGGAAAATACTGGGAATATACTGGGAAAATACTGGGAATATACTGGGAAAATACTGGGAATATACTGGGAAAATACTGGGAATATACTGGGAAAATACTGGGAAAATACTGGGAATATACTGGGAATATACTGGGAATATACTGGGAATATACTAGGAATATACTGGGAATATACTGGGAAAATACTGGGAATATACTGGGAATATACTGGGAATATACTGGGAATATACTGGGAAAATACTGGGAATATACTGGGAAAATACTGGGAATATACTGGGAATATACTGGGAATATACTGGGAATATACTGGGAATATACTGAGAATATACTGGGAAAATACTGGGAATATACTGGGAATATACTGGGAATATACTGGGAATATACTGGGTAAATACTGGGAATATACTGGGAAAATACTGGGAATATACTGCTTTGTGTCATTTTCTCGTGCTATAATAGGACGCCTGGGATCTGTCGTGGGTGGGTTCCGGGTTCTCAGGGTGAACATTTGTGACGAGACAAGGGAGCCATCCAAGGAGACCCGTGTTTGGCGCGGCGACTGATATGGCGATCCTTGGCGATGCATTGATACCACAGTGTTACCGGAATGGACAACACTGACGCTTACATTTGTTTGTAGGATTTCTATTATGCCAGGTGTGTCTGTTCTCTTAACCTCTTGAGGCCCAGAACGTAATTAACATTGATTTTAGGTATACCATTAGACGATTTTAAAGAATATAAGCAATATTTTATAGATATGACCTGTTTAGTATCCTTGTCCATTAGCTATTTTGCATATTAAGCTAGTTTTCGTAATTTCATGGCTCACAACAGACGATTTTATACAACAAAGGAAAGACCTGGGCGTGAAGGGGTTAATGATCAGTTGTGTTTCTTTGGGTGTGTTTTGCGTTCCCTGATGGATGGTGATGGAGGGTATGCTGCTATTACATATTAGCAACATATCCGTCTGATACTACATTAATTAAACGAATTTGATATATTAAACCAATTACGATGAATTAGAATTTTTTTTAATTATACTACACCTTTTCACTCTCAAATTAAAACAACTGATATTCAAATGAAAACAACTGAACTTCAAATTAAAACAAGGGATTCTAAAATTAAAACAACTGAAGTTTAAATTAAAACAACTGAAGTTTAAATTAAAACAACTGAAGTTTAAATTACAACAACTGAAGTTTATATTAAAACAACGGAAGTTTAAATTAAAACAACTGAAGTTTAAATTAAAACAACTGAAGTTTAAATTACAACAACTGAAGTTTAAATTACAACAACTGAAGTTTATATTAAAACAACGGAAGTTTATTTAAAACACTGAAGTTTAAATTAAAAGTAATGAAACTTCAAAATTAAAATAACTGAAACTTCACATTAAAATAACTGAATGTCAAATGAAAAGAAAAAATTATCTATTATATTTAAATTAATTTTTTTATTTTGAAGTCTGTTTTTCAATTTGAGAGTGAAAAGGTGTATTATGAAAACCCCCAGAAAAGTAACATATTTCTTCCTGCAAACTTTTTCTTATCTTTACCAGAG
>JACEEZ010009337.1:110000-112500 GCA_016584305.1 Chionoecetes opilio | reverse complement strand
ATAATGCGGGGGATGTTGGGAGGGAAGGGGGATGTGAGGGTGTGTGTGAGTGTGTGTGTGCAAGACCTGTCTGTCCCTCTACTACTGAAGACCTCCCCCTCCTCCCCACCCTACTACCCCCTTCTCTCACCTTCCCCTCTTTGTAGGACCCGCAGACAAAAGGTGTGAATAAGAGATAGGGAACGTGACACCTCCATGTGGGCTGAGTTAGTGATCTGTGTTTGGGCGGCCACACTATACTGTACTAGTCTCCCTCCTCCTCCTCCTTCTACCCTCTTTGTCACCACCGCTGTCGTTGCTACCACCCCCAACCCTTTCACCCCCATCCCCCACCACCACCTCTACCATCCCCACCACCTCTACCACTCTCGCCACCCCCACGATAAAAATAAGAGCTCCTCGCAGACTCTCCTATCCAAGACGCTCCTCACTGTACCCTCGCACTTACGTTTCTATATCTGTCCCATGCATTCGTGAGGGGAATATTTGGGTGTCTGTCGCATTTTCACAGCTGCGTCACTACTACGTACTTAAGTCGCATAACAACTCCATGTCTGTCTGTCTGTCTTGCAACTAAACTCAACAGCTCCGTCTGTCTGTCTTCTTGTAACTAAACTTAACAACTCCCTGTCTGTCTGTCTGTCTTGCAACTCAACTTAACACCTCCTTGTCTGCCTGTCTGTCTGTCATGCAAATCAACTTAACAACTCCCTGTCTGCCTGTCTGTCTTGCAACTCAACTTAACACCTCCTTGTCTGCCTGTCTGTCTGTCTTGCAACTCAACTTAACAACTCCCTGCCTGTCTGTCTGTCTTGCAACTCAACTTAACAACTCCCTGTCTGCCTGTCTGTCTGTCTTGCAACTCAACTTAACAACTCCCTGTCTGTCTGTCTGTCTGTCGTCTTGCAACTAAACTTAACAACTTCCTGTCTGTCTGCCTGTCTTGCAACTCAACTTAACAACTTCCTGTCTGTCTGTCTGTCTTGCAACTAAACTTCTTCAGTCATTCATATAAAGATAGTCATTAAGTTTTACATTATTTATGCCTCGCCCGATTCTCATCCTCTTATGAATTCTAACTATACCGAATATTAACTATAGCTATTAACTTAACTATTAACTAACCCCTTGAGACCCAGAACGTAATTTCCATTGTAATTTGGCTACCATTAGACGACTTTTAATGAACATAAGCAACATCTTATAGCTATGACCTGTTTAGTATCCTTGTCCACTAACTAATTTGGTATATTCAGTTACTTTCCGTAATTTTATGGCTCAACAACAGACAATATTTTTATAACAAAGGAAAGATCTGGGCGCGAAGAGGTTAACTATATATCAAAAGACTTGTTTAGCTACCTACCTGTGTCTATACGTGAGATTATTTCACGTACTGTTGATGTGTAAATGAAGGTTTCTGAAGACAGTTGTTCATTTCTTTATTGTTTTCTTGATGTTTTATGGTAGATAATCGAACGTGTACATTTATTTCCAGCCCAGATTATAATTCTCATTCCGTAAGACCAAAGTTATCGCGACAGTCCAACACACCTAGTCTTATAAAAAATTAGAGTGTATATCTCCTTTTACTCTATCTGTCTTAGCAACCAGTGGTGTGTATGTATATCTCTCTCTCTCTCTCTCTCTCTCTCTCTCTCTCTCTCTCTCTCTCTCTCTCTCTCTCCTTCTCTCTTCTCTCTCTCTCTTCTTTCTCTCTTCTCTTCTCTCTCTCTCTCTCTTCTCTCTCTCTCTCTCTCTCTCTCTCTCTCTCTCTCTCTCTCTCTCTCTCTCTCTCTCCTCTCTCTCTCTCTCTCTCTCTCTCTCTCTCTCTCTCTCTCTCTCGTTTCTTCGTACCCATTTCCTGTACCGCTTCCTCTATATTACCACTTTTTACACACACACACACACACACACACACACACACACACACACACACACACACACACACACACACACACACACACACACACACACACACAAGGTATGTATATATATATATATATGAGTACGTGTGTGTGTTTATATAGATAGTATACGCTAGTTTGAGCTTAAGGATATTTACAGATGTTTTGTATGAATACTACATAGAGATGATATAATAGTCTTCGCTCTGGAATGTGCACATATTACCTTGCTTAATAACTGGGTCTGCTAATGAGAGTTTTCTCAGCAGACTTTTCCACGAAAGGTTAATGGTGGATTTAATATTTATGTGTGTTCTTATGGCAATAAAATGTTTGAACTTGAACATGAACTTGAACTTGAACACACACACACACACACACACACACACACACACACACACACAACACACACACATACACACAACCACATACACACAACACATAAACACACACACACACACACACACACACACACACACATACACAACACACACACAACACACACACACACACACACACACACACACACACACACACACACAAGACCCGCCAGCTACTTCACATACACGTGTCTGTGGTAAGGACGGTACGCT
>JACEEZ010009337.1:85000-92500 GCA_016584305.1 Chionoecetes opilio | reverse complement strand
GAGAAATATGGGAAAATATGGGCGAGGGGATGAGGAAGGGGCTTGGTAGCAGAATATGTCAAATCAGTGCAAGGCGAACATTCCATGTGTGTGTGTGTGTGTGTGTGTGTGTGTGTGTGTGTTGTGTGTGTGTGTGTGTGTGTGTGTGTGTGTGTGTGTGTGTGTGGTGTGTGTGTGTGTGTGTGTGTGTGTGGTGTGTGTGTGTGTGTGTGTGTGTGTGTGTGTGTGTGGTGTGTGTGTGGTGTGTGTGTGTGTGTGTGGTGTGTGTGTGTGTGTGTGTGTGTGTGTGTGTGTGTGTGTGTGTGTGTGGGCGCGCGCGTGTGTGTCCTACTGGGCACATGCACTTCTGACCCACCTGTGGCTGCAAAACTAAAAAGGCTATGTTGTAAAGGAAGGAAATTTCTCTCTCCCCCCTCTCTCTCTCTCTCTCTCTCTCTCTCTCTCTCTCTCTCTCTCTCTCTCTCTCTCTCTCTCTTCTCTCTCTCTCTCTCTCTCTCTGAACGGGTGTACAATACGTTGATATATCATAACTATTATCATTATTAATATTATTGTTATTATTATCATTACTATCATTGGTATGCCTATAATAGTGAGGTGCTCTGACAAGTGGGATGTGCAGGTGTTGGGGCAGAAGCAGCTGTCAAGGTGTGCTATTTGTGGCGGGGGAGGTAAGAGAGGAGGGAAGAAGGGAGAGGAATGAGGAGGAGGAGGAAGAGGAGGAGGATATAAATCTGATACGGGATTTGCAGTGACATCAGATTATAAACATATTTCAGCTCATTTATATTCTCTCTCTCTCTCTCTCTCTCTCTCTCTCTCTCTCTCTCTCTCTCTCTCTCTCTCTCTCTCTCTCTCTCTCTCTCTCTCTCTCTCTCTCTCGCACACTACACTCTCTATGGGGTTAAATAGCGGGGTCCGGTTAACAATGGGGTAATGGGTGGGGAACGTAGGGGGCGGAGGGATGGGTTGGAGGTGGAGGGGGTGTGGGTGGAATGGGTGAAAATAAAAGCATAATCTGACTTTTGTTTAGGGTGGGGTGGGCGGTGTCTTCCGGTCACTGCTGTCCACCCCTAGCTGACTCTCCTAATTGACGCCCATCAGTGATTAGAGAGAGAGGGAGGGAGAGAGAGAGAGAGAGAGAGAGGAGAGAGAGAGAGAGAGAGAGAGAGAGAGAGAGAGAGAGAGAGAGAGAGAGAGAGAGAGAGGAGAGAGAGAGAGAGAGAGAGAGATATTGATATTGATATATTTATTTGGCATTACATATACATCGTGGAGGTTAAAATTTACAGTACAAGAGAGAGAGAGAGAGAGAGAGAGAGAGAGAGAGAGAGAGAGAGAGAGAGAGAGAGAGAGAGAGAGAGAGAGAGAGAGAGAGAGAACGAATGAATTATATGGTTGTTCTCTCTCTCTCTCTCTCTCTCTCTCTCTCTCTCTCTCTCTCTCTCTCTCTCTCTCCGCCAAACCCGCCAAGGTGGCCTGGTTGGTAGAGCGCTCGGCCCGTGTGTAGAGTGACTAGAGTCCCTGCATTCGGTCAGCGGTTCGAGTCCACCAAGTTCGTCCTGGCGTGGTGGCGTTTTGTATAGCCAATAACCTTGTAGTTGGTACTTGCAAAGTGTCTAGATAGGATCAAAGTATCTTATATCTCTCCTCGGCATTTAAACTTTACTGAAAAATTAATAAACTTTATTAAAGAACGTATGTAGTAAATTTATATTGGGGAGAGAGAGAGAGAGAGAGAGAGAGAGAGAGAGAGAGAGAGAGAGAGAGAGAAGAGAGAGGAGAGAGAGAGAGAGAGAGAGAGAGAGAGAGAGAGAGAGAGAGAGAGAGAAACGAGGGAATTCTACGTGGTTTTTTTCTCTCTCTCTTTCTCTCTCCTTGCCATTTAAACTTTAATGAAATATGAATTAACTCTGAAAGGACATATGTTGTGAATTTATCTTGGAGAGAGGAGAGAGAGAGAGAGAGAGAGAGGAAGGAGAGGAAGGAGAGAGAGAGAGAGAGAGAGAGAGAGAGAGAGAGAGAGAGAGAGAGAGAAGAGGAGGAGAGAGAGGTGTAGCTATGCCTAAAAGACTCTCACCACGATGACCTTGAGACACGATCGAGTTCATCTTCTTCATCGAACTGACTATCCTTTCAGACGCCACCACCACCACCACCACCACCATCACCACCACCACCCACCACCACCACCACCTTCCCTCCCACCCTGATGCTCGTCTGCCCAGTGTCTAGCGAAGGTTCACTGACGAAGCGCTTTTTCTCTATAGCAACACTACACTACACTTCTCCTCGCGTATACCCCTCCTCTGCCTCCTCTCCCCCCATCCCTTTCTGCCTTCTCTGCCCCCCTCTACCTCCTCCTCTCTCATATCCCTCCCCTCCTGTGTCTGAACTATCTCAAAACGTTCTTTCTCTAATAAAAATTAACATCAGAGAATAGAGAACAGAGAACAGAAGTGAGACTATTTTTAGATAATGCTACACAAACAAACACACACACACACACACACACACACACACACACACACACACACACACACACACACACACACACACACACACACACACACACACACACACATATTTAATTCTATAAAAAAGAATGATAACATTTTCCAGGTGCAAGATCATGCTCATAATACCAGAAGAAATCAAATTAATTTAGTATGTCCTCCATTTAGAACAACACTATACAGTAATTCTATCCTGCGTTTCGGTCCTAAGGTGTGGAATTCCTTACCTAGTCTAGTAAAAAACAATATCAATGTTTGTACCGTTAACAGATTCAAGTATAGAATAAAAAAGTATCTTTTGCATTCACAAGCACAATGAAAGAATACATATAATATCTGAGCTCTTTTTTGCTGCACATATGATATCATATTGTAAGGGTCAACTTGTATACTTTGTTAATATTTACATCATTCAAGTAAATATCAATGATTATGTTGTGTATGTGTACATAGTGTGTGTGTGTGTGTGTGTATGTGTGTGTGTGTGTGTGTGTGTGTGTGTGTGTGTGTGTGTGTGTGTGTGTGTGTGTGTGTGTGTGTGTGTGTGTGTGTGTGTGTGTGTGTGTGTGTGTGTGTGGTTTCATCTATTTTATATGTATGAATATGTTTACTGTATGCTCGTATGTTTATATGTTTGTGCATATGTATGGTATGTATATATGTATGAGTACGTGTGTGTGTTTATATAGATAATATACGTTAGTTTGAGCTTAAGGATATTTACAGATGTTTCGTATGAATACTACATAGAGATGATATAATAGTCTTCGCTCTGGAATGTGCACATATTACCTTGCTTAATAACTGGGTCTGCTAACGAGAGTTTTCTCAGCAGACTTTTCCACGAAAGATTAATGATGGATTTAATATTTATGTGTGTTCTTATGGCAATAAAATGTTTGAACTTGAACTTGAACTTGAACACACACACACACACACACACACACACACACACACACACACACACACACACACACACACACACACACACGCACACACATACACACACACACACACACACACTTGCACACACACACACACACACACACACACACACACACACACACACACACACACACACACTTGCACACACACACCCTTTAGTCTTGCCTTACACATCCCACTTGTCTCACCTCTTACAATAGCTTAGCGAGACCAAGATATATATTTCCATGATAGAGATATGTACATAAACACACTCCTCCTCCCACCACACACTCTAAGGTTCCCAGACGAGTAATAATCATTTCTGCGCTTCCTGATCCAATTGATAACGCAGACTCAAGGCCATTCATTCCTTTGACTCCTGTAGCACTCACAACGCTTTCAAGGCCATCACCGTTTCCTTCCTTCTTCCCTCATTCATCAGTAATACAGTGTGATTTTCTATACAAGATTTCACCTAATTCACCTAAAACAGTAATCATTCACCTAAAACAATAATAATTCACCTAAAACAATAATAATTCACCTAAAACAGTAATAATTCACCTAAAACAATAATAATTCACCTAAAACAGTAATAATTCACCTAAAACAGTAATAATTCACCTAAAACAATAATCTATCTGAGAAAATCCTTATATGCCTTCTTCATCAATAATATAGTATGATTTTCTACACAAGATTTCACCTAATTCACCTAAAACAATAATCTATGTGCAAAAAATCCTATGACTAAAATCCACTTTTTCTTCTTTTTTTAGGTTCCAAGGTAAAAAAAAAAAAAAAAACTAAATATTATCGAAATGACGAGAAAAAATGTCACTTTTCTATCATTTTTCGCCATTCATCATCTCATTTCGCCTCATCTCTCTTGATCTCTCACTATAGTACAAACGTTTATCATGGAAATATTCGTCTTCATTTAGTACAGTTGTAATGGCGTATAAGGCTTCATCAAAAACGTTTTCAAGTGATGAGGGCTTCTTCATTTTTACCTTTCGGGTACTAAAAATTATATACAAAGCAGAAGGGACATCACCACCCTCCCCTACCACCACCACCACCACCACCACCACTACCTCAATATCCTGGGCGTCTGTACTATTTCCTTTCATTGAAGTCAGACTGAAAAAAGAAAAACTTCCTATAATAAAAGATAAGCTGGGAAATAAATACATGTAGGATAAAGCTCTCTCTCTCTCTCTCTCTCTCTCTCTCTCTCTCTCTCTCTCTCTCTCTCTCTCTCTCTCTCTCTCTCTCTCTCTCTCTCTCTCTCTCTCTCTCTCTCTCTCTCTCTTTCTAGCTTCCCTTCCTGTGTCCTTGCCTATTTCCTTTCACTACCTTTACTAATCTTTCTACTCACTAATCTTCATACCTCTTATTTATGCTTCTAATATAAAAAGCATATGCATTCCTAATACTCCCACCACAACACACCAACAGGCAGGCAGAGGAGGTAAAGTTAATGCTGATCAATTAACTCAACACACACATACTACCAACCATGACTTTTTTTTCGGGTTATCGTAATGCATAGGGGAGGGAGGTAGGTAAGGGGGAATAAGGGGAGTACGTTTAGCACTGCCTCCTTCCCTTCTCATTTAGTAACGCGCATCCCCTCCTTTCCCTTCCCTTCCCCTCACTCTCCCTTCCCTTCCCCTCTCTTCCCTTCCCTTCCCTTCCCCTCCCTTACGCTCACCCTCCCTTCCCTTCCCCCTCACATCCCAGCTTCCTCCTCTTCCTCTCACTCTGACAGCCACTCTTCATTCTAACTCCGACACGCCTTTCTCTCCTCCCCTCATCCTTACTTATTCTCTCTCTCTCTCTCTCTCTCTCTCTCTCTCTCTCTCTCTCTCTCTCTCTCTCTCTCTCTCTCTCTCGCGTACTGTGACACACCCTACGTACCTTCACTCTCTTTCCTCCTCCTTTCCCTTCTCCTCCCACTCCTCCCTTTCCTCCTCCTCCTCCCACTCCCTTTCCTCCTCCTCCTCCTCCGCCTCCTCCTCCTCCTCCTCCTCCTCCCACAGAAGCACAGACGGGAAAATGACCTCCCTAAGAAGAGACGCCCAGGAAGTTAATGTACCTTCCTCTTTTTCATCCTCTTTTTTGTTTTATTCTACGTTGTCATTTATTTCCCTTACGTCCTTATTCCTCTTTGTTTATTGCCGTGTGTGTGTGTGTGTGTGTGTGTGTGTGTGTGTGTGTGTGTGTGTGTGTGTGTGTGTGTGTGTGTGTGTGTGTGTGTGTGTGTGTGTGTGTGTGTGTGTATTCTATTTGTTTTTGTTATTCTTTTTGTTTCATGTGTTGGTTTCTGATGATATTTACACTCCTGTTTTTTTCTTCTTTTTATCAATCTATTAACTTTTATGTTTTTGCACGATTAGTTTTATTGCCAGATTCGATCAATGGAATGTTTGTTTCTATATTAATGTTTACCTATTGTTTTCTATTTTTTTGGGTGAATTATTATATTTAATTGTTTATCTGTTGACACCTATTCTCTTTGTAAATCTATCCTTCTATCTATCTATCCATCTATTGTTATTATTCTGTATTATGAGGCATATCACATTTTTCACATCTTAACATTAACCCCTTGAGGCCCAGAACGTAATTTCCATTGTTATTTGGGTAGCATTAGACGATTTTAATGAATATAAGCAACATTTTATAGATATGACCTGCTTAGTATCCTTGTCCACTAGCTAATTTGGTATATTCAGGTACTTTTCGTAATTTTAGGGCTAACAACACGATTTTTTATAGCAAAGGAAAGATCTGGGCGTGAAAGGGTTAAATGGTAATCTATTATTCTATATTTGATTTGATGATTCCTTTCAACCTCTTCCTTCTCCTTCTCTTCATCTGTCTTAATAACTATATATAATTAATACACATCTTCTTATGCTCTTTCCTTTATCATTCCATTAATTCCTATCATATTCCACTATTTGTTTATATAATCTAATTGTTTGATTTCTTGTTCAATATATAAGGCCAAAAAAATAAACTTAAACGAAGAGCCCATTTCATTCTCATGTATAGTCCTACGTGCGTACATTAAAAAACCTCATTTTTTTGTACCTTACATACTATCTATCAATTATCATTCTCGTCGTCCCTCTATTTACCGATCCATCTACCTTATTGTTTATTGTACCATATTTTCTGTGGTATGTGATGCGACTCCTAAATAACCGCGATAAAAAGTCAACCACCACCGCCACTACCACCACCCACCACTACTACCACCGTCACCACTACTACCACCACACCACCACCACCACCACCACCGCCACCACCACTACTACCACCGCCACCACCACTACTACCACCACCACCACCACCACCACCACCAACGCCGCCGCCACTACCACCACCACCACCATCACCACCGCCGCCACCACCTGCATCTCCACCCGTGTGTAGCGTTTTAGCCGCCGCTCCGCCTTATCTAAAACAATTGTGTCCCCGGCAATAAAGCGTTCGGCCTGCCCCTACGTGATGTCCGGACCAATGAGAGAGAGAGAGAGAGAGAGAGAGAGAGAGAGAGAGAGAGAGAGAGAGAGAGAGAGAGAGAGAGAGAGAGAGAGAGATTGCAACCTCTCTCTTTTCTCTCTGTCTGTCTCTCTCTTTTTTTTTACTTTATTGATGAATTCTTATAAGTTTTACAGGCAGGAGCTTCAACTAGACTACTGAAAACTATCTTTGACTTAACAGGAATATGTAAGATCATTCCTATCTTAACGTACTACATATGTTACTTTTCTAATTTTATATTTTTTTTTCTCTCTCTCTCTCTCTCTCTCTCTCTCGGCTCTCATCACTTACTTAACTTATAACTCTAGACAAGAAAATAACAAATAAACATGTTCTTGCATCGCTTGATAAATATTTCCAAGGGTAGGTGGGGCGGGGCGGGGTGAGGCGGGGCGGGTCACATATTCCCGTTCTCTATGCAAGTATGTGGTTTCCTCGTGAAGACGCTTGGCTGTAGCTCCGAAACTCCGAAACTAACCATAGGATTCTCTCAAAAACC
>JACEEZ010009337.1:77500-80000 GCA_016584305.1 Chionoecetes opilio | reverse complement strand
CCTGGTCACCACCACCAGCACTACCCAGCAAACACACAACATGCAAGTGTACGAGGCCCGGCACACGGCGGAGCCCCGGGCAGGGCGAGGGTTGCCACTGGCCCGCTCTGGGGGGCGCGGCAGGGCAGCCGCCCCCAGGAGACAGCAGGGCGCCTTCATGGCAAAGGTGAGGAGAGGCGACAGCAGTGAGGGACGGGAGGGACGCGGGACAACGTGCAGCCACTCATGCTGCTCACACCAAACTGAGGGTCGGCCCAGCCCACTGCCTCCCTACTGCCAGCCAGTCACCACCCGCCCAGCGCACCAGCGTTCGGCAGTCACCACCCACCTAATGGTTCTCCTACCCCGCCCATTTCCCTCAAACCTGTCTACTAAGCCCATGCACAAGAGAGAGAGAGAGAGAGAGAGAGAGAGAGAGAGAGAGAGAGAGAGATGGGTGAAGGGGTTGTGCCCAGTGAGTGGTCAGTTGATCATTTCCTTGGATAACGCAACCTGTCTGTGGCACCGACGCCTACCTTGACAGCCTGCCTTACACCTGACACTATCCCTCAACCTGCACACCAACTACCTATTCCAGTCAGCCGTGCAGCCGCCCAACCAACACCGTTCTGTCTTTACCACTGCTTTCCCAAACACTAAAATAATAAGCAGAAAAATGCAAATAAGAGAGCAGCAAAAAAATATGTATGAGAAATCAATATTGTGAGCAAGTTGCAGGAAAATGTGAGGAGTTTAGGGGTGGAAGGGAGGAGGGGGAGGAGGGTGTGTGGAGATGCTTGGTTAGGGTGGAGGACCGAGGGCGTGGAGGACTATTGGCGACTAAGGCTTCCACCCACCCCCTACCAACACGCCCCCACCACCCCCACCCTGGAAACAACCACAACATCACAACAAACAAAAGGTGGAAGGGGCGCCACCTTGCACGATTTACCGCTACCACCTTTAACACTGTCACTACTACTACTACTACTACTACTACTACCACTACTACTACTACCACTACTACTAATACTACTACCACCACCACTACTACTACTATTTCTACTACTATTAGTACCACTACTACTACTACTACTTCTACTACTACTACTACTACTACTACTTCTACTGATACTACTACCACCACCACCACTACTACTACTACTACTACTACTACTACTACTACTACTACTACTATTACTACTACTACTACCAATACGACTACTACTACCACCACTACTACCTCTCCTCCTCCTACTGTTACTACTACTACTACTTCTACTACAACTATCTTACTACAATTTTTATCATCCTTACTATCAAATTTCATAATTTCAAGTTTCAATGTCATAATTATCATTGGTATCATAATCTTTGTCATTATCATTTATATTATCATTGACAGTATAGTAGCAATGAGAAGGAGGAGGAAAATGAGGATAAGGAAGGGAGGGATTAAGAGAAAGAGGAGGAAGAAGAGCAATAGCCATAGTAATAGTTGTAATGACAGCAGCAGCATTGACAGTAGAAGTAGGAATGATAGTAGTAGTAGTAGTAATAATAGTAGTAGTAGTAGTAGTAGTAGTAGTAGTAGTAGTAGTAGTAGTAGCAGTAGTAGTAGTAGTAGTAGTAGTAGTAGTAGTAGTAGTAGTAGTAGTAGTAGTAGCAGCAGGATTGACAGTAGAAGTAGAAATGGTAGTAGTAGTAGTAGTAATAGTAGTAGAAGTAGTAGTAGTAGTAGTAGTAGTAGTAGTAGTAGTAGTAGTAGTAGTAGTAGTAGTAGTAGTAGTAGTAGTAGTAGTAGTGGTGGTAGCAGTAGTAGTATAGGAAAGGAGGACGAGAAGGAAGAAAAACACCCCCGTAGTATCAGTATGAGGTGACATAAATTATTTAGATGAGGAGAACAGCACAAGAACAAGAAAAAGAGTAGAAACAAAGCGATGACAGCACGAAATAGAACACATTGGTCGATCTACCACTTATAAAAAAATCACCTTAATTATCTTAAAATACATCCCTAGATCGCACACCATGAACTCTACCTCAACACACACACACACACACACACACACACACACACACACACACACACACACACACACACACACACACAGACACACACACGTACCCTAACCCGCTTTACGACTAAGAGCAAACCTCCCATGTATTTATTTCCGCTCTGATATACTTGTATGATGAAGCTCCCCATCTATCTCTGTATCTACACACAGTTATAACCATTCCTCCTCCTTTCCTCACTCCTCTCCCACCGACCTGCCTCAGCTTCATAGAAAACGGAGACCTGCCAAGTAGAATCAGGACACACTGCGCTAAAATCTAAGACTCGAGCGACATCGATTATTTTCTCCCGCAATAAGTCGAGCCAAGAGCTACATAGCCTCGTCAGCCACAGGAGGAGGCGCGGAGGGATGTCTGTGTGGCGGGTCTGCAGGCGTAGGGCGTGGGAGCTGATAAATAAACCCATGGTAAACAGGGAGGAGAATGTTGCGCTTGTGGAAAA
>JACEEZ010009337.1:65000-72500 GCA_016584305.1 Chionoecetes opilio | reverse complement strand
AGAGAGAGAGAGAGAGAGAGAGAGAGAGAGAGAGAGAGAGAGAGAGAGAGAGAGAGAGAGAGAGAGAGAGAGAGAGAGAGAGACATTCCTCCCTCCTCCCCATTTATCGTGACTTCTCCCTTAATTCCTGTCTTCCTTATCACCGTTGTTCTTGTGCTGTTTTTTTCTTCTTACTTCTAATTTTCGACATTTTTTACTTCCTGAAGTCTTCCAGTACGTGAACAAGGATAAAGCAGTGTTAATTCTTGTCTTTATTTATCTCCTCCCTCTCTCTTCTTCTCTTCCTCCTCCTTCTCCTCCTTCTTATCTCTCTCTTCTTCTCTTCCTTCTTCTTCTTCTTCTTCTTCTATCTCTTTATTTCTATTCAGAGCATAATTATGTGTGAGGCAAATGAACGAGTTACAGTCTAGTATTTATGTCCAGCTTCCCCCATTTTCTCTCCTTTTTTTAAGTGAATTTTTACCAGGCAGTATAAAGTATGGTGTGAGGGTTCAATTGAGTCTTC
The DNA here is from genome assembly GCA_016584305.1 of Chionoecetes opilio. Taxonomy (NCBI): domain Eukaryota; kingdom Metazoa; phylum Arthropoda; class Malacostraca; order Decapoda; family Majidae; genus Chionoecetes; species Chionoecetes opilio. The sequence goes on along the minus strand of JACEEZ010009337.1, from coordinate 71,995 downwards.
AGCCTCCGTCGTGCATTGCGGTGTGAGAGAAGACTTCAAGAACCACCTCGACCGCTGAATGAGTGATGCCAGATGGGTAAGTACTGTTATTGCCGCTCTTTTGCATGTGGTTATGTAGACAAATCGCTGCCACTGAAGCTATAAGGCCGGTTTAGTTAATGAATGTGTGTGTGTGTGTGTGTATTTGTGTGTGTGTGTGTGTGTGTGTGTGTGGTGTGTGTGTGTGTGTGTGTGTGTGGTGTGTGTGTGTGTGTGTGTGTGTGTGTGTGTGTGTGTGTGTGTGTGTGTGTGTGTGTGTGTGTGTGTGTGTGTGTGTGTGTGTGTGTGTGTGTGTGTGTGTGTGTGTGTGTGTGTCATGTATCAATTTTTGTAATTATCTATCGCTACACATATCTTTTGTAATTATCAATCTATCAATTTGTCTACTTATCAATGTCTATCTATCTATCTATCTATATAGCTCTCTCTCAGTCAGTCAGTCAGTCAGTCACACACACACACACACACACACACACACACACACACACACACACACACACACACACACACACACACACACACACACACACACACATACACACATACACACACACACACACACACAGACCTTGGCCTTAGCTTATTATCCTCGCATTAAGTATAAAAGATGATATTCCTTTCGCCTGGAGTAGCTCGTCATAAATAATCTTTCTTCTCTCCTCAAGAAAGATGTAATGCGCATCTTAATTTCTTTCTCCCTTCCTCCCTTCCTCCCTCCCTCCCTCCCTTCCTTCCTCCCTTCCTTCCCTCCTTCCCTCCTCCATCCCTTCCTCCTTTCCTTCCTTCCTCAAATGATATATGCGATAGAGAGTAGTCCCTAGTTTCTCGTTGGGGAAGAGGAGGAGGGGGGAAGGGGAAGATGGGATGGGGGTGGAGGCTGGAGAAAGTGTGTGTGTGTGTCTGTGTGTGTGTGTGTGTGTATGTGTGTGTGTGTGTGTGTGTGTGTGTGTGTGTGTGTGTGTGTGTGTGTGTGTGTGTGTGTGTGTGTGTAGGAATGATAAGATGCTTTGTAATTAGTGTTAGCAGAATAGGTAATACTATGCCATTAAAGATTAACAGGTATATCTTAAGACGTCATATTATTCTGCAAGGATGATTCTATGTTTTTTTCAGTCCAATTCCCTTGAGTTTGCAAGGTAAAAAAAAAAGAGAGAGAAGTGTGAAAAAAAACTGCTCAAAACACAACAAATCACTTACTGGACAAACATGAACGAAAATAATATATATATATATATATATATGAACTCTTGTCTTGGGAATGCGGACACAAAATAAAAGAAGACTTGCAAATGAGTACCGAGTCGAGAGCTATGAATTCTCTACTGACAGAAGGATGCAAACACTCACGACATCAAAGAACCGCCGACCTTGGTGACTCCAGTAAAATGCAGTAAGTGTGTGGCGAGGATATAGAATTATAATGCCGCACGTTAACTTGGCAAAAATGGGGCATCTTCACTCCCCCCTTCCGAACGCACGGGATTGGCTGAGGTGTTGGGTGTTGGGTGAGAATGCCGTACTCAAAGTTCCGCCCTAAAGCCCCAACACCCAACACCTCAGCCAATCCCGTGCGTTCGGAAAGTGGGAGTGAGGTGGTCCTATTTTCGCCAACTTAACGTGCGGCAAGTATACGTGGGAGTCGTGGGTGCGTGGAGAGCCATTATATGACTCGTATAGTTTTACTTACTACTGTCTAATTGGAAGGGAAGGAGATGGTTACGAGGAGGTAATAGTGACGTGACAACGACTACGTCACTCTAAACAGGAGGCAATGCAGGCTAGAAAATGAGGCTGACATGAGTTTAACCCCTTGAGACCCATAACGTAATTTCCATTGTAATTTGGGTACCATTAGATGATTTTTAGTGACTATAAGCAATATTTTATAGCTATGACCTGTTTAGTATCCTTGTCCACTAGCTAATTTGGTATATTCAGTTACTTTTCAAAATGTTATGGCTAACAACAGACAATTTTTTATAGTAAAGGAAAGGTCTGGGTGTTCACGGGTTAAAGGTAAGGTAGGAAAGAATGAACTGCTTAACTATTGATCTCGTTCCTAAAGAAAAAATATGAAAAGGAAGGTCATTTACACTCATTTGTTTAAATATCTTTTCAGAGTACGAGGCTGACGCTGAGCTCTCTCTCTCTCTCTCTCTCTCTCTCTCTCTCTCTCTCTCTCTCTCTCTCCTCTCTCTCTCTCTCTCTCTCTCTCTCTCTCTCTCTCTCTCTCTCTCTCTCTCTCTCTCTCTCTCTCTCTCTCTCTCTCTCTCTCTCTCTCTCTCTCTCTCTCTCTCTCTCTCTCTCTCTCTCTTTCTGTGTTAATTTCTAAAACTATAAAATTAATGTTATTTCCTTCCAGCCTGTAATTCCACGGCTTTCCATATAATTTTGCTGCCGCCACGCTGGTTATTGTCAGCGATAAACTGCAACAGATTTCATAGTAACCGTTGTTTTATGTTTTCCTGTGTATTTCTCTTCCTTTTTCTTTTCTTGTTTAGCTACTGACTGCTTTCTTTCCTCTCCTCCTTCTCTTCATCTTCTTATTTTTTCCTCCTCCTCCTCCCTCCTCCTCCTCCTCCTCCTCCTCCCTCCTCCTCCTCCTCCTCCTCCTCCTCCTCCTCGATCTGGTATATATATCAGCGATCTGGACTGCGGACTTGTATCTAAAATATCGAAATTTGCAGATGACACCAAATTAGGCGGTAAAGCATATACTAGAGAAAACTGCGAACTCATACAAAGTGACCTCGACAAACTATCAGATTAGAGTGATACATGGCTATTAAAATTCAATTCCGATAAATGTAAAGTAATGCATATAGGCAACGATAACCTCAAATATAACTATCAAATGCAAAATAAATCGTTAACTGAAGTACAGCAGGAAAAGGATTTAGGTGTCATCATCAGTAATGATCTGAAAACAGTCCGCATTGTCTAGCTGCCAGTAAAAAGGCAAATATGATGTTGGCTTTATTAAAACGCAATTTTGAACATAAAACTCCGAAGTAATGACACAATTATACACGTCCTGGTTAGCCGCACTTGGAATATGCCGTTCAATTCTGGTCGCCCTGTTTCGTAAAGATCAAGCCAAATTGGAATCAGTGCAAAGAAGAGCAACCAAAACAAATTCCATCTCTGCGAAATTTCATCTTATGAAGAGAGACTGCGGAAACTTAATATATTTTCTTAAAGGATCTTTAGAATCCGTGGGGACTTGATAGAAACCTTTAAGATCCTAAAAGTTTTTGTGTCATTAATCAAGAGAACCTATTCGAGCTTTCAACTCAAGTGACAACAAGAAATAATGGTTTAAAACTAAACGGTCAACGTTGCATCACCGATCTCCGTAAAAATTATTTCAATGTTAGAGTCGTTGATCGATGGAACAAGTTACCAGCAAATGTTGTCGGAGCCAGCACAATAACTACATTCAAAAACAGACTTGACGCGCACTGTAAAGTAAATAGGTATTGATAGTGCGAATTCGTATCTAGTCCCCCGTATCGATTAGTTGTAGTGGTAGTGGTAGTTGTAGTTAGTATTTTTCATATCCTATCATTCTGCACTATGAAACTTCCACGTTCCTATCCTCTTTAGGGACATGGTATCATTTTCCAACTGTTTTCTTACAAGTAGTTGATAGTTAGTAGTATGTAGTTCAGCAGATACCCTCGCTATGGACCAATAGGTCTCCTGGTGTCTGTTATTCCTATGTAATCCTATGTAATCCTCCTCCTCCTCCTCCTCCTCCTCCTCCTCTTCCTCCTTCTCCTTCTCCTCCTCCTCTTCCTCCTCCTCTTCCTCCTCCTGCTAAATAGCCAAAGGGTCAGTTGTAACGAAGAGACCACAGTAAAAACATAAGAACATAAGAAAATGAATAGGCAGCAAAAGGCCAGTCGGCGGCCACACGGCAGCTCCTGCAAACCTAATACCACCTGCCATCCTCACCCATAAATCTGCCCCAACCTTCCATTAACGCTTTCTGCTATATTAACACTTACTGTCTCGCTGCTCAGCTTGTTCCACTTAGCCACTGCCTTACTTGTGAACAAATTCCTGCCTATCCCCTTTCTTCAACTGATATTATTTGGAATTATCACTACAAGTTCTATCTTTCTCTTGAACAATAAAGGGCTTACCGACATCACCTTTGCTAAGCCAGCGTACCTGTGCAAGACCAGGTCACCCGCAGTCTTTGTCCTTGTAAGGCATGCATTATTTAGGTACGCCTCGCAACCCCCTGAATCACTCTGTCATCCTTCCCTGTATTGACTCTAACGAATGGTTGGTCACTCTGTACAAAAAAATCTGCCATAATTGTATTGCGCAAACAAGATACGAGTATGAGCTGACGAAGCCAAATATAAAGCAGCCCAGAGCTTCTGCGTCGTAAAAGTAAATAACTTGTTTGCTCGATTCCCAGAGCTGCGATTATATCTAGTAAGTAGCAGGTCGATATTTACTTACATTGTTCGGCTTCTATTTAATTGTGATGTACGTAGAGTGGCGTCTTTCAAGATAAATACCCTGAACAGGTTGTATTCTTCAACATTAATACACTGTGCTACACTTGCCCACCAGCTACTGTGCGTCTGCCATTCTCCGGCCACTCACACTGTCTGTCGCGTGTCCCTTGTAACATGTCAGCTTCATGTTTAGTTAGCTCACCTATCTTGGTGTTACAAAGGACGACATCATAGATCATCATATACAGATCGTGTAATAATAATAGATGGTTACCTATTTTATTTTGTCCCGAGGGTAGTTTAATCAATAATAACAGACCCACTACACTCTTAGAAAAGATGGGTAGAAAAAGGGTAGAAAAAGGGTGTTTGTAGTGATGAAATACTGCTACCCTTTTTCTACCCTTACAAATATACCCTTTCGGATCGACGCAAATATACCTTTTTCCAACCCTCTCGTCTAAAAAGGGTAGATAAAGGGTAGATAAAGGGTATAATCGGCAGCATCTACCCTCCAGCCTGGACATAGGGTATAAAAAGTGTAGTGATGGTGCGATGTAACAATTCTACCCTTAATATACCCCTTATTTCTGTTGAGTGTACTGCTGCACTCGACTAGCTCTCACACCAATAACTTGCTTTGCTGAACACATCTACTATAGCAGGTCTCAGTTTTGATGAGGTACTGATTGCTGAATGATTTATTGACAGCAAGTTATACCATGATCAATAGTCGAACGCCTCATTCACAAATTACAAATAAATATTGCGGCAATATAACCTAACATTTGTAGGATCCTACTGTGAAATATGCTCGTGTAAATAATAGTTTGTTATGATACTATAGTCGTCATTTTATACATATTGTAATTGTATTGTCATTGTGAACAAATTAGCCAACTTTGGTTTGAAACTATGGATAAGGAATGCAGTAAGGAAAAGACACACGAGCTTATAGAGGAGTATTTAAGGTCTTAATGTGGTTGTATTTCATTGATGTACATTACTCTCTATATTTCCTCCTACAGATAACCAATTGCTGTCCCGTCAGATCAAGTGTTGGTTATAATTATTCACGGAGCACTTTTTATATGATTTTCTGCACGTCTTAACCCCTTCATGCCCAGATTTTTCCTTTGCTATAAAAAATGTATGTTGTTACCCATAAAATTACAAAAATTAACTGAATATACCAAATTTGTTAGTCGACAAGGATACTAAACAGGGCATATCTATAACATATTGCTTATATTCACTAAAAATCGTCTAATGGTAGCCAAATTACAATGGAAATTACGTTCTGGGTCTTAAGGGGTTAAATCATTGCTGTCCAGTTCAGTACTTTAGTGTCATCTTTAGAACTCAAGACACTGATTTTTTTTTAATCGAATTAAAGCTCAATTTTGATTGCTTACATCCTATATGTATTTGGCAAGATTTACTTCTATATAGAGAAGATACGTACACTGATGCTGACATTCCACAACAGACAAAATCTCTCATTAAGCTTAACCTGCAAAACCCCTGTTATGTCCCTCTTCCTCACTTCCTCTCCCTTCCCCTTCCCTCACACTCTTCCTATTCTTCCCCTCCCTTCCTCCCCTCAGCTATGGCCTACGTCTGTATCTCCCACAACCAGACATCACGTGCTAGGGATAAGGAGGGAGGTGCCGAGGGAATGGCAAGGGATGCGGGAGGGAAGGAGGCTGGTGGGGACTACAAACCATAGTGAAATATAAATAAAGAAATGGCACAACCTCACAAACGCAGCTTTCTAACCAACCCAAGAGAGTGTTACGAACCTAAGACAATACTCCAACTGGAAGCTATAAATAGAGTGAAGAGAATATAATAACAAGAGTGTATTTCCCCGGCAGATGGAGACAGATGGTGCGGTGCCACGGTGTAGGAGAAAGTGATGACGCACAGCACGCCACACACACACACACACACACACACACACACACACACACACACACACACACACACACACACACACACACACACACACGCACACACACACACACGCACACACACACACACACACACACACACACACACACACACAACCCTTACACAGATGACCACCTGGCTGTTCTTTTTTCCCCTTGTGTGTTTCAAAGCTGCTCATAAGGAGATGTTTAGCCGCTGATTTAATGCTCGACAACCTCCATTATACACAGTTTTCGGGCGGGACATGGATGGCTGCTGCTTTACATATACCTAATACCTATACTTATACATATAGGAAGCTGCAGATTACTTTTTACCATCACACGCCAACACACACACGCCAACACGCCTCCTCATATTCCTGTATTTCATTTATTAATTTTTTTACATCACAAAGGACTGGTCAAGGGCAAAAAAAAAGAGGTAACAAAAACCCCGCTTAGTTGCCAGTCCCTATAAAGAAGACAGTAAGAGAATAAAGAAAGGGGAGTGGGCCAATTTATGCTCTGGACAAATCGGTTTTTTTTT
>JACEEZ010009337.1:50000-57500 GCA_016584305.1 Chionoecetes opilio | reverse complement strand
TATATTATTATAGTAGATAACAACAGTGTAGCCAGAATGGTGGAGTCTTGCGCCCTCTTCCTTGCTTCCCTCTTTCCTACAGGCCTCCCTCTCCTCCTCCTCTTCCTCTGTGAGCACAAATTGTTACCGTTGTGTTCTGGTGACTGTGCTCAGAGCGCGTCAACAGACAATAGCGATACATGACGGTATAACAGTACATTATTAACAGTATTAACATGATCTTATAAATGTATGTAATATTACTTGGCTAAATATTGCCAGGTGATGCAAAACACAAACATTGTGACTTCGTGCTGCTAATCTCCGTGGTGCTGCAGGTCACCCTCCTCCTGCTGGTCAACGTCCTGGAGGTCAACAAGCTCCGGCAGGCAGCGAGGGAGTGGCGGATCGCCGGGCCCCACACCACCCTCGCGGGCAAGCTGCGGGAGCGCCTGATGGCCGCCTCGCTGCGGGCCCCCCCACGGGACCCCCTGGCCGGGTGCGGCTTTCCCGCCGGTGACAGCTGGCGGGAGGCGCTGCCCCTGCTGCTGGACAGGAGGGAGCGTCGTGCCTGCCTGCAAAGGCAGGTCCTATTTGCCGAACAAGAACACAAGGAGTTTGTGTTCTGGGTGGTGACAGGCGTGTGTGTGGTGGTGGTGGGTGTGCTGCTGGGTTACACCCTGGCGCGGCGCCACCGCCACCACGAGAAGGAGGGCAACGTAATGTTGCTGGAGAATAAGTTGTCTCTGAGAGAGGCACAACACTGTATAGTGGCATTACATTATGTACATTGTCCACTGGAGCGACGGCTCCTTGCTGTGTTGTTCCAGGCAGTGACCTGCGACGGCACGATGACCATGCGGGGCCGTTTTGTCCACTTCAGTGCTGACGGACACGTCATGACGACACGCAAGGCACTGGCCCTGCCCGCCACGGACCGCAGTCACCAGACCTCAAAGACTAAATGTGACGCAGAAGAGACACCGCCGCGGAGTAACAGCCTCCACCACTTCATTCCCGCGCTGCTGTCCACACCCCGCCTTCAACACTGCATGTTCCCAGCACCGCTGTGGAAGGTCTGCCTCCACCACTTGATGTGCCCCGCACCGCTGTGGATGGAGCGCATCCACCGCTTGATGTTTCCATACCCTCCCTGGATGGATGGCATCCACCACTTGATGTATCTCGCCCCGCCGTGGATGGATCGCATCCACCGCTCGTTTCTCGGTTCCCGCCCCACTGTGGATGGATCGCATCCAGCATTCGTTTCTCGGTTCCCGCCCCACTGTGGATGGATCGCATCCACCGCTCGTTTCTCGGTTCCCGCCCCACTGTGGATGGATCGCATCCACCGCTCGTTTCTCGGTTCCCGCCCCACTGTGGATGGATCGCATCCAGCATTCGTTTCTCGGTTCCGCCCCACTGTGGATGGATCGCATCCACCGCTCGTTTCTCGGTTCCCGCCCCACTGTGGATGGATCGCATCCACCGCTCGTTTCTCGGTTCCGCCCACTGTGGATGGATCGCATCCAGCATTCGTTTCTGGTTCCCGCCCCACTGTGGATGGATCGCATCCACCGCTCGTTTCTCGGTTCCCGCCCCACTGTGGATGGATCGCATCCAGCATTCGTTTCTCGGTTCCCGCTCCGCTATAGATGGATCGCATCCACCACTTGATGCATCTCGCCCTGCCGTGGATTGATCGCATCCACCGCTCGTTTTTTCCGTTCCCGCCCCGCAGTGAAGTGACTACCAAAAAAGTGAGAAAAATCTTTGTACACTAGTATTTCTTTTTGCTATTTCACAAACAGTAACGGATTATACAAACAATTTTCGAATTTTCTTGTGTTTTTTGTTTTGCTTATGATATGCGGATATAATAATAATAATAATAATAATAAATTTATTATTGCCCGGAGGCATACAGTTATGAAGATGATAGTTGGGTCAGTTTTCCTAACATCCTGTGGTTGTTTCATAATCTCGGGTAAGAGTAGGGTAGAGTGGGGCAAGAAGCCCCCTTTAAGGAAAAATCCCTATTGCATTTACAATATTTGAACTATTGGTATAAAACAGGTTTTGCTAGAAAGCTTTATTAAGGAGCTACCATTGCTGAAAAGGACATATGCCCGCTAAGTTTTTGTAATGGTGAAAATATGAGTTTCTTAAGAAACAAGAAAAGGGCCTTTTACCCCATGCCTGGGGTAAAAGGCCCAGGGCTTTTTACCCGATTATTAAAGAGTATTTGGTTCATCAAGAAAACAACATTGAATATAGAAAAAAATACTTTTTTTCTGTAGAACATAATGCAATAGTATTTCGTACCCAAAATATTAAGAAATAATTCCTTACTAATTGGAATCGAAACATATAAGATAAGATACTTTGATCCTATCTAGACACTTTGCAAGTACCAACGACAAGGTTATTGACTATACAAAGCGCCACCACGCTAGGATGAACCTGGGTGGGATCGAACCGCTGATCGAACGCAGGGACGCTGCACGCGAGCCCACAGCTCTACCAACCAAGCCAACCTGACGGGTGGAATCGAAACAGACTTGTGTACTCCTATTAGAAGAAATGTGGTCAAAAGAGAAAAACACGTGCTGCTTGCTCCCCCGATCTTCTGCCACTGAGCAATTAGTGTAGAGCCATGCAGATATATGGCGTTAACACCCTGATCAGGTGACTGGGATAAATAAGTATATAAAAAGGGAGAAACAGGGGGGAGGCCTTTTACCCCACGGGAGCCTTTTACCCCACCGTACCCTACATGACAGTGAGAGTATATAGACGGTGCATGTACTTCCCAGTCCTCTTCCTGCCTCGCTTTGGAAGTTTGTTAATTTTTTACCGCAATTTTGGTTGAAATTCATATAAACATAATCCATGTGATGCAGTACAGTAAACCCTCTCTGATTCGAACTAATTGGGGGGAGACCTGGGTCGAATTAGCCTTAAGTCCGAATTATCCGATGGTTACCGCTAGCCCCTCCACACAATAATAAGTCACTCAAACATGCCCAAACAGCACAGATTGTATTACTTGTACTCACCAAAAGCATTGTATCTAATATACTATAGGAGTAGCCGTGTGTCTGTCTGTCTGTCGTCTGTCTGTCTGTCTGTCTGTCTGTCTGTTTTGGGTACCCGAAACTGTAAATTCAATTTTAATTAGAATAGGTTCAAAAAATCGCAAATAAATCGTAGATGGTAAGCGGCTTGGTCCCATGTCGATTGAATCCTTTTGAAGGGGGTTTTTGGGCTAAAAACACTTTAAAGCGTATCAGATTACAGGAAGAAACTCTGCGGTAATGCCTTGCCGCATTTGACTAACTCCGTAGACTCATAGACTTACCGTTTCTGTGAATGAGTGTGTGTGTGTGTGTGTGTGTGTGTATTAATCTAGTTGTATTCATCTAGTTGTATTTTACAGGGCCAGAGCAACGCTCGTAAGGCCCCGTCTCCATATCAACATTTATTTTTCTCATTCATCTTTAGTGTTGGCCGAAGCCACCACATCGGGAGGGGGGTCACAAGCCCCCGGCTAACACACGGTACCCATTCACTGCTGGGTGGACAGGGGCTCGGGTTTTAAGAAGACCGCCCGTCTGTCTTCGCTCCGCCCGGGGATCGAACCCGGGACTTCTCGGTTGTGAGCCGAGCGTGCTAACCCTTACACTACGGAGTTCCCCTGTGTGTACATGTGTGTGTGTGTGTGTGTGTGTGTATGTGTGTGTGTGTGTGTGTGTGTGTGTGTTTGTGTGTGTGTGCGTGCGTGCGTGCGTGCGTGGGCGTGTGTGTGTGTGTGCTTGCAGGACAGGCGTGGGGCTGGGGAGAGGCAGGCGTGGGGCTGGGGTGAGACAGGCTACGGTGGTGGTAGGTGGTCTACCCCGAGGCACTTTGACCAGTGACCAACGACGACAACAACACGATTGGAGTTTGCACTCATATTGTTGTTTAATACATACTACTACTACAAACATCAATACATGGGTCCGACGGGCCCACAAACACTTGTATTCTACTAATTCTGTAATGCGCTCTCTGAGTCAATGCCGGTTCTGCTCTGGCTGCTGTTGGGGGAGGAGGGGGGAGAGGGGGGGAGGAAGGGTCGCCGCGGTGCTTGGAGTCAGGATCTTAGAACCTGTACCCTAATTCTAAGATCAATTTACTAAAAAAAAGATCCTTAATACCGGAGGGGTCCCTGCTGGCGAAGCATTGGGTAAGTCATCTTTCCCCCTTTTGGTATTCCATCAAGTAAGTCTATTGATTACCATGAACCCAAACCCTTGTGCAGATCACCAGAGCCAAGCGATGAGCACCTTGGCCTCCATGGCAGAGTGTTGTGAGGGCGAGGACTAGCCGGAGCAGGACTCGTGGGCCGCAATGGGTGTCTGGGAGGAAGAGATGGACCTCCTCGAGGACCTCGAGGAGGAGCACGTGGGGAGCCAGCCTCTGGTGCTGTCTGTGGAGGAACTTTGCGACCTCCCGGTGACGGCGAGGCTCGGCAAAGGCTCCTACGGCTGCGTGGATCGCGTCCGCTTCAGGGGCCGAGACGTGATCAAGAAGCGCGCGAAGGGCGGCAACAACCCCGCCTGCTCCATGTGGGAGACGTGCGTGACCCTGGCGCTGGAAGGTGCGGGGGTCGCGCCGCGCATCCACGCCCTGAGCACCGGCGACGCGTCTGTCCTAGTCATGGACTACGCCGGCGTGCCCTTGTATCGCTACTGCCAAGCGAGGTGCAGCGTGGGAACGTTCCTGCGCGTGGTGGCGGGCGTGCACGCTGGAGTAGCCAGAGCACAGGCCTTCCCTGAGCACGGTGCAACTAGAGGTGGAGAGCCTGCTGGCCAGCCTGATGGAGGAGCAGCTGGAGGAGATTCTGTTTGTGGAGGAGTGAGCGGTGACGCAACACCCGGCCGGGGGCGCGGCCCGCCTCGCCTGCCTTCCTTGCTTTATTGTTTACTTGGTTACTTTGTTTTCTAGGCGAAGTGTTATGTGAAGAATGTCTTTTGGTCTTTGATAGCTGATTCTATGAAATATATCTATATCTATATATAATATCTATCTATATCTATATCTATGAAAAAAAGTATAAAAAAATATCTATATCTAATATATATCTATATCTATGGAAAAAAGTAAAAAAAAACTATACAGCTTTGATTCACAAATAATATGATGTATTGTTAAATAAAGAATTACAAAGTTACATTCTTTGAAGATTTTTATTGAAAAACTTACTGAATTAATGGTTTTCATGATAATTTCTCTAATCTGTACCAAAGCCTCAATGTGTTAATCCTTCCCAGCAATGACAGTCAATGAAGTGTGTGATGATGCACGAGTGGATTCTTGAGTCATTATAATAGTTCATGTGTGCCAATGTCACGAACAGTTCTTGCTGTGTTCAGTGGTCGTGGCTCCATAGCGGGCCTGATCATCCTTGTTTATACTATAATCATAAGTACGCACACTTATACACTTATAATACCATATGATAATAATAATAACAATACAGATTGCAATAAATCATATCCACTTAAGAACTCATAAACCATCAATTTCTTGCTACTTAAAGATTAGATTATACACCCATACATATTTTTCACCTTGTAATTCTTCTATCATACTCCTAAGTTAGTATATACCTTCACACACACACACACACACACACACACACACACACACACACACACACACACACACACACACACACACACACACACCCACACCCACACCCACACACACACACACACACACACACACCCACACCCACACCCACACACACCCACACACACACACACCCACCACACCCACACACACACACACACACACACGCACACAGATTGAATTATATTCATCTCTCTCTTTTTTTCTCTCTCTCGTCTCCTTTCTGCATCTCTCGTTTCTCTCTCTCTCTCTCTCTCTCTCTCCTCTCCTCTCTCTCTCTTCTCTCCCCTCTCTCTCTCTCCTCTCTCTCTCTCTCTCTCTCTCTCTCCTTCTCTCTCTCTCTCTCTCTCTCTCTCCTCTTCTCTCTCTCTCTTTCTCTCTCTCTCTCTCTCTCCTCTCTCCCCCCCCCCTTCACCCTTTCTATTTATTGTAAGAGTTCTGTTATTGCCAAACTATTTCATTTTTAAAGGAGTTTTTAATGCAGTTATATACTTTATAATTTGAGCATAATTTTTTTTTTAAGGAGGCGGGTATTATAATGGAAATTTCAAGGTATGTATGTATGCATGTAAGTATGTAGATGTTGATAAATTATGCTGGGTTGCAATTTCTATATTTTGTTCTTAGGTTCAGTCTAACTTGCGATTTTCAAAGTAAAATTGCTTTAAACTAGAAGTATGATACGTCACTATGCTTGAAAATCATATAGAGTTATTCCCGTCCCTTACACTGAGGTGGCAACGCTGGTCTCGCGTCTACACTGACCTATCATGAACGGTTTCTGAATTATAAACTTATATATTTACTATAACGCGTTCAGCTCACAACTTGCTTCTCACACAGCAACACTTACCCATCAAAAGTTATTGTAAATGGATGGATCTACAATTGCATCCTCGGCATTTCTAATTATTATCGAAAAAAATATTTTCGGATATCTGGCTGTTCAAAAACATTCCAAAATTGACGACGATCAGGTTTTTGTTATTTTGCCGCAAAACTATGAGTCACAGAAGAAAACTTATCGAAGAAACAAATATTCATCTTGAGGTGTTCTACATGATGCAGTAATCTATTTGTCAAAACACTTCATGGTTGTTGAGAAAATTGATATTTTGTATAAATGTACGAATATGCTATTTTCTCAGTTATTTACCAATCAATATTTTTTTTATTAACGCCAAATGATACCCCTTGATCTACTGCATATTTATTTTCTCTATACATGTTGCACGTATCAGCCATAGTTTTTTTAGTTATTGAAAAAAACGTGACTTAAAAAAAATAAGGCATACCCCTTGCAATATTTGCAATATTTTTTGAAAAATAGATTTGCTTGAAAATTTGTTCCTAGCAATTAATGGGCATGCTGAACACTAATCTGGAGTCAGTTTTCAGTTACAATGATTAGAAGTCCCTATTTCAGCCAATTCACAATGACATGATATTTCCAGAGAGTCCTTAAAAATCACATACTAGACAAAACTTACTACAAGACATAAAAATATGATAGGCATTGCTAGATTAATCATTACTTTAATACAATGATCAGTAATAGTATTTTCAATATTATTATTATTATTATTAATCCCTATTTGAGCCCCCCATGCGATTGTCAAAGTACTTATAAAAACCTAGGAATACTATATCAATATTGTGGGACTACTAATGCCCTCCCATGACTCCTGTAGGATGCGTGAAGGAGCGAAGAGGCCCGTGAAAGACTTTGAAGGATTGTATACAAAGCGAAGGATACTTATAAAAAATAGTTCTTCCTCCTCCCATTTCCTCTCCTCCCTTTCTTCTCCTCCTTACTCCTCCTCCTCTCCTCCCTTCCTTGTCCCA
>JACEEZ010009337.1:32500-42500 GCA_016584305.1 Chionoecetes opilio | reverse complement strand
GTGGAGGAGGGTGGAAGGGGTAGGAACAGGGGTGGGTGGTGCAAGTTGGCAGCAGTCCAGTTCACCAATTCCACCGTTTCTCAAGAGTCAGGTGCACGCCACTCCACCCCTCCACCAAGACACCCTCTCCCCCCCTCCCTCCACCAAGACACCCCCTCCCCCCTCCCTCCACCTCCACCTCCCTCCACCTCTCAAATCACCTCCACCCTGCCTTGCAAAACACTCCTTCCCAACATTCCTTCACCTCCCTTGTCTCAGCTTTCTCTCCAATAATCCCTTCGTTTTGCAACACCTTCATCTAATTTTTCATCTATTTTTGCTCCATTTCGTAACCTAACCTGACCTAATCTACCCTAACCTAACCTAACCTAACCTAGACTAACCTAATCTAACTTTCTCTCCAATAATCCCTTCGTTTTGCAACACCTTCATCTAATTTTTCATCTATTTTTGCTCCATTTCGTAACCTAACCTGACCTAATCTAACCTAACCTAATCTAACCTAACCTAACCAAACCTAAACTAACCTAATCTAACTTTCACTCTAATAATCCCTTCGTTTTGCAACACTTTCATCTAATTTTTCATCTATTTTTGCTCCATTTCGTAACCTAACCTGACCTAATCTACCCTAACCAAACCTAAACTAACCTAATCTAACTTTCTCTCCAATAATCCCTTCGTTTTGCAACCAACACCTTCATCTAAATTTCCATCTGTTTTATCACCATTTCGTCAATTCCCTCGAACTGTAACCTTACCTCCTCCCTTCCCTCCCTTCCTTGCCCTCCCTTCTATCCTTCTTTTATCGCTGTTGCTACATTCTACAAGTACATATACATATTATATTACTTTTATGTATGCTTCGTCTGTTTATGTTTAATTTCAAGCAGTAATAATGTTGTGTTGTGTTCGTGTGTGTTGTTTGTGTGGTAATGTGTTGTGTGTTGTGTGGTGTGTGTGTGTGTGTATGTATGTGTGTGTGCGTGTGCGTGTGTGTGCGTGTGTGTGTGTGTATGTATGTGTGTGTGCGTGTGCGTGTGCGTGTGTGTGTGTGAGCTTGTGTGTGTGTGTGTGACGAAGTGGAGGAGGAAGAGCCTTGACCTTTTCCCGCCTTTAATGCTAACCTTGACCTACACATACATAATATACGTACACACACGCACATCAAAATATTCCAGCACCTTTAAATATATAAATACTAAAATGATAAATCACTCAGCACAAAAACCCAACAAATATATACATACACAGATTAAATAAAATATTATATGATAAAATAAAATCAGCAAAAATAGAAATAAATTGAGAAAATAAATATGATGAAACAATATATTCTTCCCACATCTCTCTTCGCAAGCTCATGACGCCTGACACACATCTCATTGCACTAGTAATAGATAGAAAACCTTACCCATACCCACCATTGTGAATATCATACACAGTTCTCCATAACCATTGCGATTGATTGATTGATTTAAGGCCAAAAAAGGTGAATGTGCCAGACATCAGAGGTCATATGGCACTATGACAAAGCATATAAAGGGGAGGGTTAAAGAAAATTGCGAAACGGTGAGGGAAGGGGAAAGAACAGAATGTTACAGTAGCAATGGGGAGGCGGTAGCGGAGTGGTTAGCGTCTCCGACTGGCGTTCTCGGTGACCCGAGTTCGATCCCCGAAGAAACCCAAAACCTTTCTGCACCCTCGGTGGCCTAAGAACAAACCCCCATGCCCTGCCCATTAACTGTACCTTCGATTGCGAGTGCATCGGAGGACACAGGGGGGCGGCATGAGCCTCTAATCACAGGCGTCACTATAAGAATCCTGCCTGCGCCAACACGGGCGAGGACCAACCATCAGAACCCTCAAGTGAACCTCCAGAGCCTACCATCCGAGGAAGGAGGTTAAATTGTCCAGGGAGAAGGAGGGGGATTCCGGGAGAATGTCCATTGTCCATGTCCATACCATTGCGAATCCCATCAAAACCATGTAAAGGTCGTAATGTCTAATTATATTTCAAGAAGTCTCAGTTATAACCAAATCGTTTACCTATACTTACATTTTAATTGATTGTGTTTTACCTTTAACCTTCAATACCCACCCTTCTCATTAGGTCCTTTGATACATGATAGTCTACGTCGATTTTCTACGTCATGATTGTGGGCCGACGTAGCAGATATAATAAGTAACAATATCATGATGTAATAAATATAATGCGTATAAAGGCAAGTGAAATAGATTGATGTGATTGAATAAGATGATGAAAATTACTGTAATGATTGATAGGATTGAGTGATTGAAATTTTGCAGGGTGGTCGAGAAGTTAATAAAGTGCAGTGGAGAGAGAGAGAGAGAGAGAGAGAGAGAGAGAGAGAGAGAGAGAGAGAGAGAGAGAGAGAGAGAGAGAGAGAGAGGAGAGAGAGAGAGGAGAGAGAGAGAGAGAGAGAGAGAAAGAGAGAGAGAGAGAGAGATGAGAGAAGGAGAGAGAGAGAGAGGAGAGAGAGATGAGAGAGAGAGAGAGAAGAGAGAGAGAGGAGAGAGAGAGAGAGAGAGGAGAGAAAAAAAGAAGAGAGAGACAGAGAAGAGAGAGAGAGAGAGAGAGATGAGAGAGGAGAGAGAGAGAGAGAGATAAAGAGAGAGAAGAGAGAGAGGAGAGAGGAGAGAAGAAAGATGAAGACAGAGCAAGAGATTTCGAAGAGAGAGAGAGGACGACTGAAGATGAGAGACGAGAAGAAAGATGTGAGAACATAGGAAAACAGTAAAGAGGGAACACAGAGACAGAGACAACCGAGGAGAGGGAAGAGAGCATGAAGACGGAGATGAGAGAAGATGAGAAAGAGGAGCAGAGATGGCGCTGTTAAGAATGACGTACAAGCAGAGGAAGAGGTAGAGAGGGAGAGGAGAGAGAGAACGAAAGGAGAGAAGAGATTAATGACGCAAGTTTGAGACGAGGGGAAAAAAAAAAAAAGGACAGAAAAGAGAGAGAGAAAAAAGGGAGGAGAATGAGGGTAAGAAGCGAGAGAGAAAAAAAAAAGGGGTGTGAAAGAATGATTAACATAATTAACAAACAAGTTAAAAGTAAAAGAGGGAAGGAAGAGTATGGGTGAATTTCTCTTATTCACTAAAGTCGAACTGAGCAGAAAAGATAACGGGAAAATAACACACAAAAACACATTTTTGGGTTTAAAAAAAAGGGGGGGAGAGAAAAGGGAAACAAACAAAAAAAAAAAAAAAAAAAAAAAAAAAAAAAAAAAAAAAATAAAAAAAAAAAAAAAAAAAAAAAACCCAAAAAAAAAAAAAAAAAAAAAAAAAAAAAAAAAAAAAATTGGGGGGGGGGGGGGGGGGGGGGGCCAAAATTTCCAACACCATCACCCCTATTCCCTGACGCACACAACACCAAGCACTGCTCTAACCCTCACCACCACCACCATCACCCTCAACACCACCACCACCACCACCGAGGGAGGGGCAGGAGGCATGAGACGGGTGATGAGGGAAGTGAGAAATGGGTTGTCAAGTGGCGCTGGTTAAGTGGCGTCAACAGCAGGGAAAGGTAGACGCGAGGGAAGGATGCGGAACAAATGAGCAGATTAATGACGCAATTTAAGCCGGGGAAAAAATAAAGGCCAGAGAGAGGGTAAAAAAAGGGTATGTGGACTATAAAGCTGCTGGTAGGAAATAACAAGGGTGTGAATAGATATGATTAATTAAGGAACGTGAGAGTGAGAAGGAAGAGTATTGTTCACACACACACACACACATACACACACACACACACACACACACCACACACACACACACACACACACACACAAGAATAGAAAAATTATTATGCCAGAATATGAATGGATAATTGTATATTTGCAGCTGTACACTTTTTTGCTTTACACTTTTTTGTTTTGTTTTTTATTTTTTTGTGTGTGTGTGTGTGTGTGTGTGTGTGTGTGTGTGTGTGTGTGTGTGTGTGTGTGTGGTGTGTGTCCTTACGTCACGGGGCAAACTTTTGTATACGTTATTCCCTTGCCACATCCACACACATCATGGACAACATTACACTCCAACCGCTTACTAGTAGGACAACACAATAATGGAGTTAGAGATGTGGGGAGGCACGAGTTAAATAGTGGTTGGTTACCCATTTATATATATAGGTTACAAAGGCATCTGTAGTTCTTGGGCTGAGGTGTGCTATTGTGTTCTACCGAGGAAACAATGGGTATACAGGTGATTCAAGTAAGGAGGATGAGTATCTGGAATGTAATTAACAGGTCAACTCTGGAACTGTATGTTTACCCTCCTATGGTTATGAGGTCTTTGTGAGAGGAGCTTTAAGTATCTTTCTTTTAAATTTCCGTAAGTTGTTTCTTTTTATGTATAGAATGAGAAAAATATACCGCGATCTGATGGAAATACAGACAGTTGTTGTAATAAAGTAAAATAACAGTTTCAAGATGTACATACAAAATATATTGTGTAAGGTCAGGACTGCAGCGATTTTCCTGGCATGATTCTTGACATTACGCACGCACGCACACACACACCCCCACACAACACCCCACACACACAACCACACCCCACCACACACCACACACACACACACCCCACACACACACACACAAAAACCCCCCCCCCCCCCTGTAACAAGACGCTGGCCCTGACATCACGCCAGCTGCTGGGCGTTCACTGCAAAACAAAGACTTCTTTCAACTTTCCATTCATCTTTGTCTGCTGTTTGTCAATACCAGTTTGGTTCGCGGCAATTCCTATGTGATCCCCGCCTTTCAGTCTCATTCCCTGTGCCTCGGCTCTATATCTCTTGACTGTAATGTTATCCTAATGACCGAACGTTTTTTTTTCTCTTTTTTTTTTTACATCACAAGGACTAGCCAACGGGGAAAAAAAGAGAGAAAAAAAGAATAACAAAAAGCCCGCTTAAAACAATCTTGGTTCTGTGGAGAGCATGCATGACACACCCGCGTCTGTTCTCTACTCCTTCCCACGTCATCTGTCTCCTGTTTCCCAGTCTATGAGCCCCGTGTTTAACATAGTTTCACTCGTATGCCCAAGGACAGTATTCCCTTTATGTGAGAGATTCTTGTTTGTGTCCTGCAACACTGAAACACTGATCACCTCTTTTGACATGCATGTAAATAATCGTATATAATGAAGTAATGTGATAAAAGAAACCCTAAAAAATATTTCCTTTTTATCAACAATTAATTTCCTGAGAACATTGATTCTCCTTGCAATGCCATAACCTTTATTGTTCTATTCACTGACAGAAATATCTGGACCTACACCTTCCACAAATCTAAATAAACAATGCCCGCCGTGTTTATATTATAATAATTACATTGATATTCAAAACAATGTTTCTTGGCTTTCGATTACTTACGAAGTTCATTATGATAATTATAACAAAAGGTGGAAGTCATCAGTGCAGTAAAATAAATGTCTAAATTAGAATAGCCAACTGACAATAATCTACATATTCAGCAAGAGAAACCTGTATAAAAAATCAACAACGTGTTAAGATTTAAGGCACATTATATATATATATAAAAATTATGATACAAGACATCATATGACTGTACTTTTCTAGACATTCAAAATTAGGTGCCCATTCAAAGAGCCACCCCAAAAAAGTGACTGGTAATCCCTTCTTTTAATATACGTTAAAAACCTCTTTAGCTACCCATTACAGTAACAACTAGGGGGGGGGGGGGGCACTCAGTAGAGCGGCATACCTCCGCCCGATATTTCATCAATTGGTTGCTATGGCAACAGTTGGATTTATATATATATATATATTATATATATATATATATTATATATATATATATATATTTTAAAATATATATATATATAAAATATATATATATATATGCACTCAGTATGAGCGCATACTCCGGCCGAATATTATCAATGGTTGCCATTTGGGAACAGTTGTCAATAGATTTCATCCAAAAATTAGCTCAGTTCTTTTTTATACCAAAAAAGACTTTGGGTTTCTGAGTTGGTCCAAATCTATTGGTAACTTTTTGAGAAATCCTGTACACTAACAAACAGACAGACAGACAGACAGACAGATCGGGGTGAAAACATAACCTCTCCAACTTCGTTGGCGGAGGTAATAATAGATGCTGTAATGCCATTCTCCTTCACTGATTTTATATCGGTGTACGCCCTCAGTCCCATGGCTGAAAGATTGATCTGAAATTTCCTGAAGAGTCGACAGTAGCAACAATAACAAGAGTAAAAAACAGAAGAAGTAACAGCAGAGGTACCGTCAATAACATTATAGTCGTCACTGCACTAATGTCGCCAGTCGCCATATATTACGAATTTTAGCATCACTACAGACTTGTATGTGCCACTGAAGACATGTAGGATTAGATAGAGGTATAAGAAATTGGTACAAGGATGAATATAGAGTAGGAGGAGGAGAGAAAAAAGGAGGAAGTATAGGGTTCAGGAAAAAAAGTAGGTAACTGGGATGGGGGCAATGTATGGGAAGGGATGGGGAGAAGAGAGAGAGAGAGAGGAGAGGGGAAGAAGAGAGGGAGAGAGAGAGGAGAGAGAGAGACGAGAGAGAGAGAGAGAGACGAAGATGAGGAGAGAAGAGAGGAGAGAAGAATGTGGAGAGAGTGAGAGAGAGAGAATGGAAGAGATGAGAGAGAGGAGAGAGAAAAAAGGGAGGGTAGAGGAGGAAAATGACAGGCGGGGGGGCAGAAGAGGTGGTTTAAGAATAAAAGATAATGTATGCAACTTTTTTTTTCATCTCTGACTCGCTTCTCTCTCACTCTGTCAAACAATTCTCCCTCTCTCGTCTCTCTGATCTCTCTCTCTCTTCTCTCTCATCTCTCTCTCTCTCTCTCTCTCTCTCTCTCTCTCTCTCTCTCTCTCTCTCTCTCTCTCTCTCTCTCTCTCTCTCTCTCTCTCTCTCTCTCTCTCTCTCATTAATTCAGAATCTACCCCTTTCTCATCTTCATTCCTCCTCCTCCTCCTCCTCCTCCTTCGTCTCCCCTTTTCTCTCCTCTCCTCCTTTCCCCTCCCTTCCCCTTCCTGCTCCTCGACCTCCCTACCCTCTTTTTTCGTGAGGTTGGCGGGGCAGGGGATGGCTTGGCAGGGGAAGGGAAGACCGTGCAGTGATATTCAGAGAAGACGAGGGAAACATTTCATTGCAGGGAAATTTAGATAAGATGCAGGAGATAAACTAGATAAACGAGTTAGAGAGAGAGAGAGAGAGAGAGAGAGAGAGAGAGAGAGAGAGAGAGAGAGAGAGAGAGAGAGAGAGAGAGAGAGAGAGAGAGAGAGAGAGAAGAGAGGGGAGAGGAGAGAAGAGAGGAGAGAGAGAGAGAGAGAGGAGGAGAGAGAGAGAGAGACCAAATAAACGGTAACACACAAATCAGGAAGGGGATGGGGTAAGAGGAGGAGGAAGGGAGGAGGGAGGAGGAGGAGGAGGAGGAAAAGGGGGGGAGCTTGTGGGTGGGAGGATGTCAAAGAGAGGCAGGTGTTAATGGAGAGGAAGAGGAGGAAGAGAAGAGGAAGAGGAGGATTAGGAGGAGGAAGAGGAGAGAAAACTAGTGTGATATATTTGGCAGGACTTGCATTACGGATGACAGACACAGGGGGTATAAATGAGTGAGTGAGTGAGTGAGTGCATGAGTGAGTGAGTGCATGAGTGAGTGAGTGAGCAATTGGATGGGTGGGTGGGTAGGTGAGTGAGTGAGTGAGAGAGTGAGTGAGTGTAGAGAGAGTGAGTGAGCGTAGAGAGAGTGAGTGAGTGAGTGCATGAGTGAGAGAGTGAGTGAGTGAGTGAGTGAGTGAGTTTTTAGTCTCCTAGTATACACGTGAATGCTGAATTATTTCCCTCACCTGTCAATCTTGAGAGGCAAAAAAGTAGCAATAGTAAAGTCTGAAATTCTGAAACTCTCTCCCAGACGCAATTTTTCAACCTTCCATACGACTTAATATTCTTTTAAGAGAGTTTAGTAGTATCAAAACACGTCCTGAATTGAATTGGGTAACTCTAGGTTATCTCTTAGTATATTTGTCTATTTTTTTTCAAGAGGGACTGGTGATTTATAGTTTGCATTTTTATTTTATCATTTACTACCTTTGGTCAGTCTTCTATTGTGAAAAAATAAGAAAATGCTCTCTCTCTCTCTCTCTCTCCTCTCTCTCTCTCTCTCTCTCTCTCTCTCTCTCTCTCTCTCTCTCTCTCTCTCTCTCTCTCTCTCTCTCTCTCTCTCTCTCTCTCTCTCTCTCTCTCTCTCTCTCTCTCTCTCTCTCTCTCTCTCTCTTTCTCTTTCCTGTTATCACTTTTTCTCTCTTTCTTGCTCTCTCTTTTGCTTTCTGTCTCTCACTCTCACACACACACTCTTTCTTGCTTTCTCTCTTTCTTCCTCTCTCTCTCTCTCTCTCTCTCTCTCTCTCTCTCTCTCTCTCTCTCTCTTCTCTCTCTCTCTCTCTCTCCTCTCTCTCCTCTCTCTTCTCTCTCTCTCTCTCTCTCTCTCTCTTGGGGGTGAAGGTCCTCGCTACGGGAAGGTTAAACCACCAGAACCTTTAAATTCAATGTCCATATTTATACCCCGTCGCTGAGGTGCATAAACTGTATATACGCACTGATTGCATCACCGCCCATTCCTCATGATGAACTAAAAGAAACATATCAAGAAAACGGATTCTGACACACGAGTTTGTTTACATCTCGCACCGTTCGCCTGTTCCTAAATATTGGTTCGATCTCCCTGCTTTTGCTGCTGCCTGGTGTCAAGACGAAGGTGGTGAAGATGGCGATGACGAAGTAAACAAGAACGATAGAGTGTAAAAGATAAATAGATAGGTAAATAGATGGATGAATTAGTATAGTTAGGCCAAATTATTCTCCTAGTAACAGTTTGATTAAATGAAGAGTTGTGAAAATGGTGAGAGGAGAGGATAGTTGGGTAGGGTAATGCAAAGAACTCCAGAGAGAGAGAGAGAGAGAGAGAGAGAGAGAGAGAGAGAGAGAGAGAGAGAGAGAGAGAGAGAGAGAGAGAGAGAGAGAGAGAGAAGAGGAGAGAGAGAGAGAGAGAGAGAGAGAGAGAGAGAGAGAAAAAAAAAAATCTTACAAATACATGGAAAATAACAAAGGCATTAGTGGTTACCAGAAGAACTTGAAGCTGGTATAGGTTTGAAAGGCACTGACAAGGGTTGAAACTCGATAAGGAGAGGAAAGAATGGGTGCGGATGGAAGGGCAAAGAGAGGAAGGTCATGTCAGGTCACAGTTAGGCAGAGGATAGAAGGCGAAGACAGGCGTTTTAATAAGAAAAAGAGGAACTGATGAGGTGTAAGGGAGAGAGAAAAGAGTTCGAAGTTCCCAGTGATTGGAGGATGACAAGTGGTGGATGGAGCATACCGAGGGAGACAAGGGGTAAAGGGAAGCTACCATGACCTGAAAAAGGGAAGGAAAAGAAATCGGAAGGGTGTGTCAGGGCTATCAGATGTCCAGCCAAGTGTTTGGAGCCCAGCCAACCCCTGTCCAAAGGCTTTCCTGGCAACACGCTGGAAGAAGGTTTGGACTGACGGGTCTCCTCTTTTGCCTCTCTTCCTTTCCTTTCCCCTCAGCCTCTCCCTTCATCCACCCCCTGCCAGCCTCTCCCCTCATCCACCCCCTGCCAGCCTCTCCCCTCATCCACCCCCTGCCAGCCTCTCCCCTCATCCACCCCCTGCCAGCCTCTCCCCTCATCCACCCCCTGCCAGCCTCTCCTCTCAGCCGCCCTCTACCAGCCTCTCCCCTCATCCACCCCCTGCCAGCCTCTCCCCTCATCCACCCCCTGCCAGCCTCTCCCCTCATCCACCCCCTGCCAGCCTCTCCCCTCATCCACCCCTGCCAGCCTCTCTCTCAGCCGCCCTCTACCAGCCTCCCCCCTCATCACCCCCGCCAGCCTCTCCCTCATCCACCCCCTGCCAGCTCTCCCCTCATCCACCCACTGCCAGCCTTCCCTCATCCAC
>JACEEZ010009337.1:0-27500 GCA_016584305.1 Chionoecetes opilio | reverse complement strand
TCATCACACCCCCACCCATCCCCTCACCACAACCTCATCACACCCCCACCCATCCCCTCACCACCACCTCATCACACCCCCAGCCACCCCCTCACCACCCTCTCCCCCACCACCTCATCACACCCCCAGCCACTCCCTCACCACCCTCTCACCACCACCTCATCACACCCCCAGCCACTCCCTCACCACCACCTCATCACCTTCACCCAGGTCACTATCATCACCTCCAACACCACCACTACCGTTGTCATCACATTCTCTCCGTTTATGTAAATCAATTAAATGAGTAAATGTTTAATGATGGTTATGATGATATATGATAATAGTTATGATGTTGACGATAATAATAATAATAATGATAATGACAATAAAATAATAACAATAATGATAACTATTTCAATAATAAGATGATGATGATAAATAGAATGATAATAATTATGGTAAGAACAATAATAACAAAAATAAGTCTTTTACAAACTTCGTCACAAGATTTCGGACACTGACGAAACATCCCACTCCTCAAATGTCTGAATTAATTAAAGACCCTAATACCACCCTAACAAAACCTAATATAACCTAACAAAACCTAATATAACCTAACAAAACCTAATATAACCTAACAAAACCTAATATAACCTAACAAAACCTAACAAAACCTAATATAACCTAACAAAACCTAACAAAACCTAATATAACCTAACAAAACCTAACAAACCTAATATAACCTAACAAAACCTAACAAAACCTAATATAACCTTACAAAACCTAACAAAACCTAATATAACCTAACAAAACCTAACAAAACCTAATATAACCTAACAAAAACCTAATAAACCAAAAAACCTAATAAACCTAACAAACCTACACAAAACCGAATATAACCTAACAAAACCTAATAATAACCAACAAAACCCAAATAACCTAATATAACCAAACAAAACCTAAATATAACCTAACAAAACCTAACAAAACCAATATAATCAACAAAACCTAAATAACCTAACAAAACCTAATATACCTAATATAACCTAACAAAACCTACAAAACCTAACAAAAACCTAATATAACCAACAAAACCTAATATAACCTAACAAAACCTAAATAACCTGAACAAAACCTAATATAACCGAACAAAACCTAAAAACCTAACAAAACCTAATATAACCTAATAAAACCTAACAAAACCTAATATAACCAACAAAAACCTAGATAACCTAACAAAACCTAATATAACCTAAACAAAACCTAATATGAACCTAACAAACAAATATAATCTAACAAAACCTAATAAACCTAACAAAACCTAACAACAACTAATATAACCTAACAAAACCTAATAAAACCTAACAAAACCTAATATAACCTAATATAACCTAACAAAACCTAATAAAACCTAACAAAACCTAATATAACCTAACAAAACCTAACAAAACCTAATATAACCTAACAAAACCTAATATAACCTAACAAAACCTAATATAACCTAACAAAACCTAATATAATCTAACAAAACCTAATATAACCTAACAAAACCTAACAAAACCTAATATAACCTAACAAAACCTAATATAATCTAACAAAACCTAATATAACCTAACAAAACCTAACAAAACCTAATATAACCTAACAAAACCTAATATAACCTAACAAAACCTAATATAACCTAACAAAACCTAACAAAACCTAATATAACCTAACAAAACCTAACAAAACCTAACAAAACCTAATATAACCTAACAAAACCTAATATAATCTAACAAAACCTAATATAACCTAACAAAACCTAACAAAACCTAATATAACCTAACAAAACCTAACAAAACCTAATATATATAACCTAACAAAAACGAATGACAGATACTCAACTTCCCAACACCTGACCTAAGCATTCGTGTTTCTCAGCAATATAAGAACATAAGAACATAAAAAAAATAAGGAAGCTACAATAGGCCGTGAGAGTCGGAGAAACCTACACGTGGTAATTCCTATATCTTTTAATGCATCACTGTTTCACCAAAATAATTCAGCATCTGCTATTTGTCATATTCATGGTGGTATAGCTTACATTACGCAGGCCTACCGGCGTAGTCGGTAGAATCTAGTCTCTGCCCTTGCATTACGCAAGCCTACCGGCGTAGTCGGTAGACTCTAGTCCGACCCTGTCTCTACCATACGCCTGTCTACGACTCGTCTCTGTCTCTGTCTCTGTCTCTGATTAAATTAAATTAAATTAAATTAAATTTAAATAAAATAAAAAATAAATTAAATTTAAATAAAAAATAAATTAAATTTAAATGAAATAAATAAATATATATATATATATATATATATATATATATATATATATATATATATATATATATATATATTATATATATATATATATATATATATATATATATATATATATTATATATATATATATATATATATATATATATATATATATATATATATATATATCCCTTGATTCCCCGGTGAATAGAGTAGTTAGGTAATACAGGCAGTGGTGTAAAAAGTACCGAGCTTTGTTACTTAAGTTAAAATATTGTTACAATGACAAATTTTTACTCCAAGTACAAAATTAATAAAAGTACCCAAAGTTTGATGATCAATCAAATGATCAAGGTACTTATTTACTTTTTGATCATTGAGTACTCAAATACTCAAGTAATCACCTGCCCGGCCCGCATCCGTTCATGTAATAAATTTGTTACAAAAATATGCTATCACTTAAAATTGAAAAATATATAGTATAAAAAATGAAGAAATCAAGTTGAATCATAAAATCTGTACCGAGTTTTTTTTTTATCCATGTACATTAAAAATGGTTTCAGAAATCAGCAATTTTTTGGCGGTGTGGTCTTATAGACCAGCAGTGAGTCAATTAGAGAGAACTGCAACTCCGAAATGCCAGGGGTCGCTGGCAGTTTTAACTCACAATTTGGTGAAAAGTTGGTCAACTTGAAAGAAAAATATGGGCTTATTCCACTGCACTTAAAACACAAAAGTATAATATTAAGAACGATTTTCTTCTATATGTATATTGTTTAGAAGCCTGATTCTGTAAAACATTGTATATAACCAAATAACCAAGTAGGTTATAGTTGAGGAGGCGAGGTAAATGCTACTCTATGATATTATATAGTCAATAACGTACGTTTAGAAGTTATCTATACCTAGGCAGTCATATGTTCCTGTTATTATTGTGTATCAATCAGATAGAAAGCCTGGAAGTGCAATGAGTCGACGCGTGAAGTGGCAATGTTTTGATTCAATCTCCCCGCCACAATCTCCCCGCCCACCACTCCCCGCCGCGGCACGTCGCCTCCACTATTATAACCTACATTGTCGCAGCAACAAGCCGATTTCGGCATTCTTTATTCTTCGTTTTTCCAAGGCATTGCTTATTGTATTTTGACAAGCGTTTGCCAGACGCAGCAGTACTGTCTTAGAAAACAGTGTGAACATCGCCCAAATTTTACATGCCACAATATACATGTAAAAAATATATTAAGCTCTGCTACTCGCGGCGAGTAATTTGCATTAAATTGCTATCTTAGAACGTTCAATCGTAATGCATGTCATGCATGCACTTACTAGAACAACAGAAGAACGTTCTTTTTTAGTATTCAGATGCGGTGCATCAATATTCATTGCGAAATTGATTTATGAAAAATATTAGTCGCGGAGGGAAAACACAGTAGACCAACCTTTGAGTTAAAACTGCCAGCGACCACTGGCATTTCTCGAGTTTCAGATCATTGGAATTATCTCCCGCGGGGCTGCTGGACGCTCACGGCGGTTCTGTAAGCTACGTAGATGCACGCGGTGGTGCCGCCAAAGTTCATCGTCGAGATTATGTACATTTCATGCAGGCAACCAGGAGGATGCAGTGTTCACCTTTCACGCTGAACACTTAGTTATGGTGGCGTGGTTGGCAATTGTAGGGTGGGGTGGGGTCACACCGAACTGGGTGGGGTGGGATCACCGTACGAAGGCTACAACGCGAAAATTAATTCAAATTTCGCGCCACCATGCCACCACGGATGCAGCGCCACCCTCAGTGAACTACATGCGAGCAACAGGGTAGACTTCATGACTAAGAGGTAGGGTGGGGTGGGGTCACACCGAACTGGGGGGCTCACAGTCAAAAATTTATAAAAAACCTTAAATGACCCTTATTATCTGAGTTAAGTATTCATGAGGGTACCATAGGTGGGCCATATTGTGAAGTTTGTTTTGGGCACAGTGTGCACTCTCTCA
Source organism: Chionoecetes opilio (assembly GCA_016584305.1). Lineage (NCBI taxonomy): Eukaryota > Metazoa > Arthropoda > Malacostraca > Decapoda > Majidae > Chionoecetes > Chionoecetes opilio. Next base: position 23,234 of record JACEEZ010009337.1, on the reverse strand, counting down.
GGTAAAAAATGGATTTTTTATGAATATTTTTCCACTAATAGTACGGTGTCCCCCCACACCACCCTACCTTCCTTCGCGGGGGGATTCTTGCTGTCGCTCACTGACTGGCGCACGTGTGCGCATGCGCTCTTTCCGTGGTGGCAGCTTCACTCCTCGCGGAGGCCACGCGGCGCGCCTCTGGGGTCGAGGTTGTGTGACCGAAGACCTTGGGCCTCACGGTGTTAACGAGGCGTCGGCGGCCAGCGTTCCTCCCAGCAAGGTGGCGCTCCCTGACTGCCGCCTGCTGCCTGGCCGCGGCCACTCGTTGCTGGCAACCAGACAGTGATGCAGATGTAACATTTTACTCCTTAACATTTACAATACCATTCGCGCATGTCGTCTGGGACGTAATCTTACGTGCGTGCGCTCGTTCCCTTATGGCGGCGTCTTTTCTCGCGAAGGCCACTCGGCTCGCAGACACAGACGTGTTCAAAGAACGAGCAACCTTTGCGACACTTTTTGCCTGTGTCGTCTGAGAGGCACACACACGCCCGTGCGCCCTTTCCCTTTTGGCGGCGTCACTCCTCACCGAGGCCACTCGGTTCGCAGGCACAGTCATGTTCGAAGCCTGAGTGTCGGTCTGAGCGCCCTCATTTCCGACACTTTTCTTCCATGAAGTCTTAGGGGCACACTTCCCCGCGTGCACCCGTTCATTCAGGGCGGCGCAAGCCCTGACGGAGGCCACTCGACGTGCCTCTGGCGTCGGAAAGATGGGACTGAACACCCCGTGTTTACTTTCCTTTAGTTTTGTCTTCAAGGCACACTTCTGCGCGTGCGACCGTTCATTCAGGGCGGCGCGAGCCCTGACGGAGGCCACTCGACGTGCCTCTGGCGTCGGAAAGATGGGACTGATCACCCCGTGTTTACTTTCCTTCAGTTTTGTCTTCAAGGCACACTTCTGCGCGTGCGACCGTTCATTCAGGGCGGCGCGAGCCCTGACGGAGGCCACTCGACGTGCCTCTGGCGTCGGAAAGATGGGACTGAACACCCCCGTGTTTACTTTCCTTCAGTTTTGTCTTCAAGGCACACTTCTGGGCGTGCGACCGTTCATTCAGGGCGGCGCGAGCCCTGACGGAGGCCACTCGACGTGCTTCTGGCGTCGGGAGGATGTTACCGGGAACCCCGCGCTTTGTAGATTTCTCCAGTTTTGTCTTGGAGGCATATTTCCACGCCTGCGCCCGTTCATCGAGGGCGGCGTGAGCCCTGACGGAAGCCACCCGACGTGCCTCGGGTGTCGGGAGGATGTTACCGGGAACCCCGCGCTTCTTAAGTTTCTCCAGTTTTGTCTTGGAGGCATATTTCCACGCGTGTGCCCGTTCATTAAGGGCGGCGCGAGCCCTGACGAAGGCCACCCGACGTGCCTCTGGCGTCGGGAGGATGTGGCCGAACGCCCTCCACTTCCTGCTTTTGCCAAGGCGTGGGAGGGCAGCAGTCTTCTTAGCGGGGTGGCGTTGACTGCCTGCCGCCTGCTGCCTCGCTGCGGCCACTTCATGCTGGCGTGGTGACACCATTTTCTGGGTTAGTTTGAAGCTCTCAGTTATCGCTGTAGCTTCTATCTTCAGACTTGAAAGTCTGGCAGGCAACTCCACTGGGATGCGAACATGTTGATGTCTGGCGGCCTCGCGTGTTCGCCACTCCGCCAACAAGTTCTTGAGGGCGACGTGGCACTCCAGCACGTTGTTCTTGGCGGCCTTGATGTGCAGCCTTTGGCGTCCTAGATCCACGAGGATGAGGACACTTCCTGCCTCCTGCTGAGGAAGGGCCAGCTCTCCAACCTCCTCCAGCACGTCCTCCACCTCAGTGTGTTTGGCCTGCGAGGCTGCTGTTTTCTGAAGGAGAGGCTCGTCCTGCCCTGCCTTGCTTCCTTTCTCGTGGTGGCACACCAGGGTCTGCCGTGCCCAGGAGCGCCCCGCCACCAGGACCACAGACACAACCTCCACCACCAAACACACGGCACACACGAAGCAGAACACAAACGTCTTGTGTTCCTGCTCGGCCTTCTGGATCTGCTTCTCCAGGCAGGCCAGACGTTCCTTGTTGCCCACCATCATGGACAGCACCTCCCCCCAGCTGTCACCCAGGGGGAAGCCGCACTCCGCAAGGGGGTCCCTTGGGAAGGCCAGCCACGAGGCGGCCACCAGGTGCCCCCGCACCTTCCCCAGCAGAGTGGTGTGGGGCCCTGCGTCCCGCCAGGCCCTCATCACCCGACGCAGCTCGTCGGCCTCCAGCACCAAGCCCACCAGCACGAGGGTGATCGCCACTCTCATCACCAACACCACCACCAGGCGGAAGCATCTCAAGCTGATAAAGTTTTGCATTTTTATATGAAATTATAATTGTGAAGAAAGAAGTAAAAGGAACCGCGGCGAGGTGGATGTACAAAAGGGGATGGTAGTGGAGGGCGACCTCCTCGTCACCACCACTTTAACTGTTAAACCAAATTATTCAAGGAAAGAGAAATCGTCAAACTTGGGTAACTTCTTTATATACATGTATATTGTTGATGTTATTGTCGATTCATTGGTGATATGCGTATATCATTCATTATATAAAACTGAGTAGTATCAGATTTTGTAACAGAGAATCTTATTTAAAAGACATTTAATGCTTGCTTTTAACAATCTCTCGGTGTATTCTTTCTGCCTGAAAACAAACACGTAATACCATACTTAGATATTATAATTCAATCCCATTTCTCTTAATAATTGGAAGTAAGCTATAAAAAATCCTTTAAACATTTCGTAATTCACATACTGCTGTCGTAACATAATTAGCTTTAGTTTTAAATGAAGCATTTTTTTGTGTGTTAATTTAGTAATATGGGAAATAAGAGTCACATCAAATTTGACATCTGATGAACAATTCGATAGTCAATTAATGTCATGTTAATTTATGGCAGCATTTATAGCATAAGGTTTGTAAGTGAGTTTTACGTTAATGCCAAAGTTTAAAAGCCAGGTTATACATGAAAATTCAATAGTTTAGCATTTGTACTGCACTGAAGGGAAATGAAAGTTTATACTCGACTTATGCGAGTAGATGGTTGGCAGAAATATAGTTTGAACGTAGTTATGTTTCCCCTTCACATTCATGCATATTATCATGTTTAACTTGTTATTACGAATGAAAATGTTGCGTATTGCTAATATGCTTTCGCTGGAAATTTCAAGAGTCGAATAATGTTTAAATGAACAACAGAAAGAATGCCAATGGAAACAACTACACGAATAAGGTAGGTGACATAAGGAGGCGATAGTAACTGAAAGTGAGCTGTGAGAAAAGAGTATGTTTATGGCAAGGAACGCTGTACAATGTATTTACCTAGTAACGTACAGAACTTACAATGTTCGTGCTATGTGTGTGTGTGTATTCATCTAGTTCTAGTTGTATTATATATACATATTTTACCTACCCTACCTTTATCTATTGAACTGTGACAAAACTGTGTTAGCTCTGTGTCTTGTCCATCTGATATTCTCTTCTTCCTCTCTCCAGAAGGTCTTTTGGTGTCTCATTTATCTGTTGCACTCCTCATCTCCTCTGTTCTCTCTTCCTGTTTTCTCCGTATCTCTCTTGTCCTGCTCATAAAAAGGATGCAATCAGCATATGCCAAGTAACATCTAACCAAATCTCTTGTTCCTTACTATAATTTTGTGTTGGCCCCAGTCAAAGCTTATCTTATTTTTGTAAGAAAAAAAAGGCTATTTGAGATCCGGGGCTATTCATAAAACATTCGGGGCTACAGCCCCCAATGCCCAGGCCTAAACTACGCCTATGCAAATGGTTGTTATCGTATAGTGATGCTGTGTGCCATCTATTAAAATAGTCTCCCATCTAACATTGCAAGAAAATAAGAGGGAAGTAGGAGCACGAATATTAGAAGGGCACACTAAAACAAATACTCGCATGACGCACAGCCGCCTCACCATGCATCGACGCCACAACTACACTACAAATATGTAGCTAGAAACGGCACCAGTATCGCCGTTTATTCTATAATCGTTGTAATGAAACCGCCTATGAATAACTACTTTATATGAAATAAAAAAATAAATATAAGAAAATCGTGGCGAAATATGTAGCTACGCCTTGAGAGGGAGATACGGGAGTCGGAAACTGCCCCCTCCTTGTAATAAAATTATTTGTTATTAAAAATATTTGCTATAAAAACTACCTCGCTCGTGCATTCTCCTTGTTTGTAAGCTATAACTTGAAATAATAGCTTGCGACAGCAACTTAAGCATTTGTTTATAACGGAAAACATGAATTAATTCCTTAATTTAGTTTATATGTGACTCGACTCTCCAGACACAATATATAGTATGCCCCCCATACGAAAAATCCTACGGGCGCCCCTATTCAACGAAAAGAACATGCATTTCAAGTCAATGAATCTAAGTCAGGTTAACACCCTTGTTAGTTCTTAGACATGTTCACACGATGGGGGAACACCAGGGCCTCGCCGTGCCTGTGTGTCAGCCCAGCATGTTTAAGCGGGTATCACACGAGGCGTTTCGTCGGACTGTTTCGTCGAACCAAACAAGCATTTGGTTGGACCTGTTCGTCGAACACTGACAACACATCTAGCACACGGTTGGGCTAACCGCTTCACCCAACAATAACAAACAAAGATGAAGCGATGACAGCGAGAGGCGCGGAGATTTGTTGTTAATGTTTTAGCTATAGGGGCATATATATACGTAGCTACTGGTGATGAAAAGGGAGGAGGTGATTGTTAGAAGAGAACAGCGACAGATGAAGACGCGTTCATGTGAGCTAAATGGGTTATAGTGGACGAGAACTGCGCGCCGGTTAGGTTAAGTTTCGGTTAGGTTAATAATCCCGTCAGGGGGTCGAAGGGGACGGAGCCCCTCCCGTTAGAAGGTTAGGTTCGGTTAGGTTAGGGTAATAATTTCATCCCAGCAGGGCGTGGCAGAGCCCAAAATCGAGTGGCGGGCGGGCGGGCGGCCGCCGGCCACTGTTACCTGTGGCCACCGAAACCTGTGGCGGGCGGCCCGCCCGCCCGCCCAATTGCCCAAAACCACACGCCCAATTGTGTAAGCAATTTCGGTCCTAGTGTGAAATAATACCATATGTAGTCAGTGTCTCAGGAAAGGACCGCGCAGTCCTCGTCCATTTTACCGGATCTTGATATTACAGGTGGCCCCGTAGTGTAGTGGTTAGCACGCTCGGCTCACAACCGAGAAGTCCCGGGTTCGATCCCCGGGCGGAGCGAAGACAGATGGGCGGTCTTTCTTAAAACCCGAGCCCCTGTCCACCCAGCAGTGAATGGGTACCGGGTGTTAGGGTTTGTGACCCCCCTCCCGGGGTGGTGGCTTCGGCCAACACTAAGCCCGAGCGGTAGATCACTATGGCTCTGAGGAATTATCCTCTAAACAAACAAACACCACATTCTCTCCAAACTCTTTCCCTGTCTCAATCATCCGTCCCCTTGTCTCACCAGTCATCACACAGTCCCAGCAGCAATAACAGCCATTCTCTTCCTGTCCTTTCAACCACCTCATTCATTTCACATCCCATTTTCAGTGAAAACCACACGCATCATTTCCATTTTCTCCCCGGTATACTTCTCAGATCTCATATTTTACTAGTAATCATTCTACCGCAAACACATCAAATCAGCTTCATATTTCTGAAAATCTATCACATATATAATATAGACTGATCTGTATTAATTTTACTGTAACGTATTATATGATGGTGTTCATTTCAATGCTTAATAATTGCTAAAACTATTTATAACTTACAGAAAAAGTATAGACTTATTTTGACCCCAGAGTATGTTCGACGTATGTGCAACATTTTGTATAATTTCACAAAACCATTTCGTCGAACATGTTCGGTGAAATGACCCTCGAAGTTCGACCAAACAGTCCAACCAAATGGCAAGTTCGACGAAACAATCCGACGAAACGCACCGTGTGATAGCCGCTTACGCCTCAAACTATCCTAAACAGAGAAGTCAAGAGCAGCATTGTGGCGAACACAACTTTTGCTTCATTAGATCAGTGCAACTCCTTCCATTTATCGATTAACAGCAAAAAGGTGTGGTACTATAGGTGTAGCGCTAACATGACCTAAAATTTTGCGCCGCTACAGAAATAACTGCTTCTAAAAAAAGAAAGATATAATACATGGAAAGCGCTACCTCTACCGGCAAAAAAAAAAGAGAAAAACTGAAAACCAAGAAGCAGCTTCCCTTGTGGTAGCGCGCTGATGCCCACCTCTAGCTATACGAAGTATCACAAGTCAATTTTTCACGCGTATCATCTTTACCTTGATGAGAGGGCGGCTAAACGGGCGAGGTAACAAGGTAGACCGCAGTGCCTCGGTTCCTAAAAACACTGCGGCGCAAACCTGCCTCACCTTCCTTCGGGCGGGGCGAGTACAGCCGAGGCCACTCTCTCACGGTGGCCTCGGTACAACACCCTCGCAGACCCGCCATCAAGCACGCCTCGCCCTACCCCCCCTCACCCAAAGGTCGTACACCAGCAGCGGGGCGCAGACTGGGGCACCTCCTCGTGTGGAACAACTCAACATCACCTTCCCTCAGGTGATGCATCCCCGGCGAACTTAAAAGATCTAAAATTGTATAATTAGCAATTCACTGTGACTGCAAGCAATATACATGGGACTGTACATGAAAAAAAAACATTTTAAATATCTGTATCATCTTTGGATTCGACCGGTATTGTGTGGATACTGTGCCCGTCACAGTCTAACACAGTTAACTAACAGTCTAACACAGTAGTGCCCGTATTGAAAGAGAAAAAAACTGGTAACGGTCTACCCTTGCCGGGGGGAAATCTGGACATTAACATAAATTTGGCATAGACAAACTGTGAGCAGCTACTCTCTGCTACAGTTTATGTAAAGTTGCGTTCCACCTTCACTAGCCATAGCTCCCCGAAGTCATCACCCAACGCGAAATTTGTTCAACATGAAACAATGACAAAACATAAGCTCTATTACCTCTATATGGTACACCCTCGCATGGGTTGTGTTACCTTTCACCATTACGCGGACATCCTGAAGAAACATAACCTGAGCTTCATATAGTCCCCAGCAAACACAAAGACGGAGGGCCTCCGGAGGCCCTCCGTATGTCTTATCGACGGCCCGACGGAAGTGTACGACGTAGGGCCGCTGGGAATTTGCTCAGAGGCTCACCGGCGGGCCGCTCCCAGCGGCCCGCCGTAGGGCATATGACCATTTGCCGCTGTTATATTAACTGATTGAGGAATATTTATGGTTATACTTTCTAAGTATATTGCAGATATAGTAATGTTTTAAGGTGTGTTGCACAACCCATTAGCCGATTAATAGACTAATGGGCTGTTCAACACTTATAAAAACATTACTATATAATGCAATATGCTTAGAAAATTTAACCAGAAATATTCCTGTGTCGTTATCCAGTAATACGATGAAAAGGAGATTGCTAGGATCATAATTGCTACGGACATTGTTTATTTCATAAGTACAAAAACATTTTCGTTATTGAGTTTACATGCTGGTGTACGTGGAACACTGAACGGCGTGAACAGCCATGTAGAAGGATATAGGTTGCGGCGAACAACATAACAACATCCACCCACTCGTGCGTTTTCCAAGTAACTGATTATTTTCACTCAGACACAGCGCCAGGCGCTGTCAAGGAATTCCTAAAAAAACGTGTCGTACTGCAATTATTTATATTATTCAGTCTATTTCGATATAATGAAGGAGCGAAAACATGTTATAACTAAGTTCTCATTATGTTATCTACTGGTTAAGGGTGATAATTTAGGCCTTTTGTGGGTTTTAAACCCTTTGTAATGGCTATCGTACGTCTGGCAGTCTAGTGGATTGATAGCTGGGAAAAGATTTCAAATAATATTCTATTCTAAATCATGATATTATTCATATGTTAACTCCATCATCTACATATTCCTTATTAGGTGTACCGTTGAGTATTAATATGTGTTGATAATATGTTGGAAGTTATTGAAATAAGGGAAAATATGACCTTGTGTTATTCCGTAATAATCTTCGCCGCGGTTAATCAAGTGTTATTTTTATATGATATACATATGATATGATATGATTATATAGTCTACACACATAGACTAACTGATAACCTTTTTCCATGTAAACTCCTTCCTATGTAGGTACGTATCTCATCTTTATTTCTATGTATCTCTGGGTGTTCCTGATAAAGCTGGAAATATTTGAAATAAACTAAAATATGATAATTTCTATAAACTATTATAAAAACTTTTATAACAATTGTTAATAGCTTGAACAGGCCTAATAATAGTGATGGTACCGATATTGAGATACTATGTATATTACTGAGTTAATATATATAATATGAAATGAATATTTCCCACTTACAAATACGTACCAGCGCCCAACGGGCCTCCGGAGGATTGACGTCAAGTTGCCACTGCTTGTCACTACTGATGTAATACTACATCAAGATAATCATATAACTGTTGTTTCAAAATGTTTACACATAGAAATATTCAATTCTTGAAATTCTGTACATTAATTTTCAACATAGTAAATTATCCCGTCTGAAAATACACCAGCGGGCCTTCGGAGGGCTGACGGAGGTAAATTTGACGCCGGCGGCCGCCGTTCGCCGCTCTACGGCCTACGTCGGCCCGCCGGTGATGGTTAGCTGGGTCGAAGCGTGACACCTGTATGCAATGTGAGACCTTCAACATTATGATGTAAGACCTAACATTGAATGAGTATGAGTGTGGTTTAGGGAAGCACTAAACATCAAAACATCACAAACAAATATGTACAAGGTAATGCTGGCTTTCAAGGATATAGATTGCAGTTACGGTTTGTGTCGGGTACAGGGTTGTGAACTGTACGATAATTAATTTAATTTAATAACTCGGAAACATCCGAGTAGATAAAGTAATATTGTCTCTATTCTATAAGTCCGTAGTAGAATCCATCTTGTGTTTCTCAATTACATTATGGTATGGAAGAATAACATGTAAAGACAAAAATAAAATGAAGAAAAATGTAAAGACCGCGGGTAGACTCCACGCAAAAACTGTACCACTAGATGAATTATACAATAGCAGTGTAATGAAGCAGGTAGATAAGATCATTAATGATGTAAATCACCCACTGAACTGTCAATACACTTTTCTTAGATCAGGCAGGAGATTAGCACTCCCTATGCAACACACAAGTAGATTTAAAAATTATTTTATTCCATGGAGTATAAAACTGTACAACTATATAGCATCCCAGTAACTTAGGTCTGTAAATAGTTATATCACTGTGGTGCGTGCATATAGGTGGTGACAGGTATCTGGTACTAGGAATGATACTCTGTAAATAGTATGATTAATATACTTAATTTTGTATTGTAAAATTGTTATTTTCACTTTACGGGTGAGCTTTATGCCAAAACGAATTTCATGTATGTATTCAATGTGACAATAAAGTTATCTTATCTTATCTTAATTATCGTATTTGTACGATAATTTGACTATCCGTACGATGTACGATACATGGTTGAGAATCGTACACGAAAATACGATAATTGACTCACAAATATAATTACATTATAAAGTCATACAAAAATTGTCATCGCAAAAAAAACAAAAAAAAATCTATCGCTGTCAACTTCCGCGAGAGAGAGAGAGAGAGAGAGAGAGAGAGAGAGAGAGAGAGAGAGAGAGAGAGAGAGAGAGAGAGAGAGAGAGAGAGACACTCTGCGTGGTATACGTATTTCCCGCCAAATACAGACTTGTGTCGCGCGCGCTGATTGGTTAGGTGGCACTAAGAAGGGTTGGCCTTCTGTCCCCTTACACGAGGCTAAGATGACGCCCGAAAATGCTTTCTTAGTAATCTTCTTGGCCCGGTACAACTAAGTCGGTCTTAGGACGCTAAGAGGGTGTAGTTTAGAGCCCCTTCGAAAATGCCCACCCTGGACTGTTCACGCGACAATGTTTTGAATTGCGGGGCTGCATAGGGGCCCGCGGGGCGCCCGACAAAGAGATATAGTGGTCTATGGACTATCATATAGACTGGTTTATCAGTATATATGATATACTGTAATCTTCGTAAATGTTTGTTCTATAATATTATCAAATAAAAAACAGTAAAACACGCTAAAGAAATGCCATTACGAGACTATGAAGAAATATGCATGAACTTAATATTCACTCAACTCTTCGCCATTTAAAACTTTGCGAGTCAACTTTTATAATGAAGAGTATCAATAGAAGCGCAATTTTATTAGCTTTCCATTGCTATATTTCGTTATCTGATAAATTAGTTAGAACCATGCATAAATTAGAGTTAACTAAATAAATAAAATCGTCAATCGGGTAATTTTCCCGATTGATGATGCTATTTATTTACTTATATATTTCGTTTTCTGATAAATGAATTAGTACCGTGTATACATTAGCATTGACTAAATAAATAACATCATCAATCGGGAAAATTACCCGATTGATGATTTTATTTATTTGGTTAACGCTAACTTATGCATGGTTTTAATTAATTTATCAGATAACGAAATATAGCAATGGAAAGCTAATAACATTGCGCTTCTATTGATACCCTTCATGATAAAAGTTGACTCGCAAAGTTTTAAATGGCGAAGAGTTGAAGTGAAAATTAAGTTCATGCATATTTCTTCAGAGTCTCGTAATGGCATTTCTTTAGCGTGTTTTACTGTTTTTTATTTGATAATATTATAGAACAAACATTTACGAAGATTACAGTATATCATATATACTGATAAACCAGTCTATATGATTCGTATATATATATATGAATCCGAGCGGCCCTCCGACTTCGGCCCCTTGTGCGACGGGCCGATATTCCGTGCGCAGTCCAGGTATACAGTGGTCTATGACTTAACCTAACCTTATAAGTTTTAATGAAACCGATCAGTATTGTTGTTCAAGTGAAGTATGACTGCAAGAAAGTTACGGATCCAAGTGCCATATCATGTGTTGAAATTATAGTAATAATTGATGTGAACTCACCTTGCTATTAACCCAAGAACTACCTAGACTGCAATGATACCCTATTTAGACGCTAACTAAGGTATACTCAGTAGTGGTAGATGGGTTAATGATTTGAAAGCTTGATTATTATTTGAGGGAGTGGTGGTAGTCGCTGTAGGGCGCTGGTAATTGTGTTAGATGCACGTAATGGCGGCGATGGTGGTAGGCCGAGGTAGTGGTGCCAAGGTTAACTTTCCACAGTTCCTGGTGCGGCTGATGTTGTGGTGTTTTTACCACTTCGTCCTTGGTTTAACCGATTGATCGGTTATATTGGCTCAATCATAGTAATATGATGAGCGTGACTACACATTAAGTGTATAATCAAGAGTGTACTACACCTTAATCGTGTAGGTCTAATGCGTGAATGCTGTCTTGACCGAGAACGCTTATCAAGACGGCTGGAGCTATACATGTGGAGTTCCAATAATGTTTACTCCTACACGTGGAGGTTTCAATATTTTCCTCACAATTCTTATATTATGTTAATCCTTTGATTAATTGTGGTACTAGTGAATACCACCATAATTATATTACTATATTTAATGCATCTTAATTTATACCCAATTCTATAATAATATATACATAGGTGGAATTTTTACTCATCTCCCTTTTTGAGAGGGGAGGCGTATCCCACCATAACATTCTCCCGATTAGAGAGCGGTTTTAGTGGATAATTTCCACAACTGGGGGCCGGCGAAAAATGAAGGTTTGCTTCAGGTAATTTGACCCCCTTTTATGAGGTTTCTCCAAGTGGTTTTACACTTTAAAGCAGCTTGCCTCCGAGGTCGGGAGTCCCCTAAGTTGGCCTGCCAAGACGCAGACTTAGAGTCCTCCTTAACCTCTTCAGCTAACTCTAGGGGAATCAAATTATTTACCGTCCGCACACATCGTTGTCCCCTCACTAGTAACTCCACTGACCTCACAATCCCCTTTCCATCAGTATGCAATTTTGCTATTTTCCTAGAGGCCATTGCGAACGAGGCATATAGTAGGGTCACTTAGGGCGATTCGCTTCACATTAGGTGAAGGAAGTATTTTGAGGGTCTTATCCTAAGCATTTTGTGCCGCTGAATCCGAAAATCGTAGTTGGGTCACTCGTTAGCGGTAAGTTTTCGCGCAATTTGCAATTTGGCAATTTGGCAATAAAATTGGCAATTACAAATTGCAGAATGAGAACCAGACGTCGTAGAGACCTCGTTTTGGACTCAAATTGAAGCTTATTAAGAGTGCATAAAATGTTATTGAGTACTCCGTGGTTGTATCTGTTCGCATTACTGAACTATAATGGAAATTAGAGATAAGTGGAAAAAAATGGAAAAAAATATAAAAGGAATAATTTTGGCCTTAATTTCACATCAAAAGTCATGAAATGTTTCTGGCTGTATCTGTTCTCATAAAGGCACTACCGTCTGATTAATAGAAAATGGTAACTTTTCTCTGACTGTCCCCTCATGGTCGTATTTTATGACATACGGTAATGAAATTTCGCAAATAAATGTAAAATTTCATTGGCTATAATTTTAGAAATTAGCTATAAACCCGTAAATAAAATAAATTCATTTATTATATCGCACATTTTCCTTCCCAGGTCTCGCAATGAAATCGTGTGTCATTTGCGGTGCAACTAACGGAGATGTGGTCCTTCGACCTCGGACGCCCAAGGAGTTCTGCTACGGCATCAAAGCACCACAAGGACAGCCCAGCGGTCACGAAGAAGACACACGAGATGACCAAAGAGGTTGCTGGTCTTCTTCGCCAGCATAACCCCTTCACTCGCGAGAAAGCCCAACTCACCACCGTCCTTTCCCGCAAGGTTGTTCCAGATAAGATGGTGGACGCACTGACAAGAATCGAGGAGACTGGCAAGGAAGCTCTCTTGAAGTACGAAGAGGGAAGGATCAGGACTGCGCAGCAAAGTCCATGGGAGGTCCTGCATCGTCAGCCTACCAATACATTCAAAACGCTGGGCAAGAAAGCCAAAGTTTCAATCGGAGGGAAGCAGGTGATTGTCACGGGATCCTCAGACTTCACTCGGCGCCTGCTGCTCGCCCTCCAACTCGACAGCAGTCTGGACCTTCGCACCATCATCTCCAACTATGAGCTCTCCCTGTTCCCTCTTGCCCTCTTTGACGACCAAGGCCACCCGCGGGTCACGACAAAAAGTGCCCTTCTCAGGGTTCTGGAGAAGATGAACGCGGCGGTCTCCACGGCCTCGCAAACCCCTTCATCCTCTCGCGTGCTGGTCCTCGACGGGATGGCTATCCTTCAGTTTCCGGCTCAGCAAACTTTAAGGACCTGGTTGGAATACTCCTGCAGAGAGTTGCCCAACTGGGTGTTGGCTACGGGGAGTTGCACCTTGTCTTTGACAGGTACGACATCGGCGCGTCCCTCAAAGACAAGACGAGGGAACAGCGAGCCCGAGGTGGAGGATACGATATCGACATCCAAGCAGCGACGAGGATCAAAGCTGGAATGACCATGGCTAACATCTTGTCCACCAAAAGCAACAAGACTGCTATGACCTCTTTCATTGCCTCCCAAATCCAGCACCATTCATGGGGTTTACGCGTCGTCTGCGCGTGGCGCGACAAAGCCGTGGCAACTTCTAGACCGGACGGAGCCAAGTTCGCTTCAGAACAAGAGGAAGCGGACACTAAGATGATATATCATCTCTCCATGCTCGACAAAGATGTGGAGGCAACCGTAGTTTCTCCGGACACTGACGTCCTCGTCCTCCTCCTCCGACACTTCCCCAAGATACCTCCCAACACGTGCCTCCAGCTTGGCAAGACGACTTTCAACGTTCAGCTCATCCACGATGAACTGGGCTCTCACGCGGATGTGATCACGTCCTTCCATGCTCTGACTGGTTGCGACACCACTTGCGCCCTCTTCAGGAAAGGCAAGTTGCAAGCTTGGCCTGTGTTCCAGGCGGCCGACCAGGCAACCCTCGACGCTTTGGGTACACTCCGAAGCCCTGGTCCGCTGACGCAAGAGAGCCTGGACGTGCTGTGCCGATTCGTGAGCAGAATTTACGGATATACCTGCTCTCTGCCCGCAGGCGAGGTGGACGGCACTTCAGAAGAAGAAGGTTGGAGCAGCACTGGCCCCTCCGACAGTCAACGCCACACCCAGCACATTATGCGAGCCCAGCTACAGGCCGTCGTCTGGGAGGGGGCTGTGAAGAAGGAGTTGGTGACCCTCGACCCGACCAAGTACGGCTACGGACCAAACCTGGCGCCTATCCCTTCCACCCTGCCTCCCGCCCCGCAAAGTATCATGGATGGGATGCAGTGCGGATGCAAGACGAACTGCTCGACCAATCGCTGCCGCTGTCAACGCCTGCAGACTCCTTGTTCGGAGCTTTGCGATTGCTCCCCCCGAGATGTGCATCAACGACGAGGAAGATGGGCATGAGGACGTCGATGGCGTAGACGACTAGATATTCGATTTTTTTCAACTTGTGAACGCTCGCTATCGCAAGTAAGGGATTTTTTTGTGTTCTAATTGTTATTTTCCCAAAATACGCGGAGGAGACTCGGTTTCGTTGTTTGAAATTTTGTGTTCTGGATTAATACTCGGTCACTTCGGGCGGAAAAAAGGCTTTCGCTTCACCTTAGTGAAGGAAGTATTTTGAGGGTCTTATCCTAAGCTTTTTTTCATTTTGAAATACCTGTTCTACGCAATAATTTTTACCCACCCTTGCACAAATTCGTTAATTAAATGTGTCCTAAAAACAATTGTTTGTTATTTTACTTTTTTTACTAATTAAAAAATTTTGTTTTTAATTATTAAGAACTCAGGCTTTAAGGGCCCAAAAATTTTTCCTTTATATTTTTCCCAATTTTTTTCCACTTATCTCTAATTTCCATTATAGATCAGTAATCCGAACAGATACAACCCCGGAAGTACTCAATAACATTTTATGCACTCTTAATAAGCTTCAATTTGAGTCCAAAACGAGGTCTCTACGACGTCTGGTTCTCATTCTGCAATTTGTAATTCCCAAATTTTTTATTCCCAAAATTCCCAAAATTGAAAAATTGCGCGAAAACTTACCGCTAACGAGTGACCCCAACTACGTTTTTGGTTTCGGGCGGCACAAAATGTTTAAAGGATGGGAACCTCAAAATACTTTCCCCCCTTAAAACCAAAAGGTGAAGCAAACCCTTTTTTTTTTTTTCCGCCCTAAGTAAAACCCGGGAACAAAATTATCCTCCCCTAAGGATTACTAAAAATCCCCTACTTTAATTTGGGTTTTTTTGATTTTCTGGCTGTTGGGCCCCATAAAACCCCTTTTTCCCCCTTTGAGACTCAGTAAAAAATCTGAACCCCAAAAGGGGCTTTTCCCAAAATTTAAAAAATTTTTTCCCTTAAGGTGTGAAAACCAGTGGCGTCACCGGGGGGGGGCAAGGGGGATTTAGCCCCCCCCAAGCCCAAGGACCCCAGCCCCCCCAAAATTGCTGTTGTACCTGAAAAACCCCAAAAAACAATAAAAAGGGAAAATTTTTAAAAACCCAATTTTTTCCTTTTCCCCCCGGGAACCCAAAACCTTTTTTTTTCCCACAAATTTTTAAATAAAAAAAATTGGTTTGATGTTTCATTTAAATGTTGAAATTTTTTTCCCTAACAAACCTTAAAAAATTACAAAACTAAAATTGTATTATGGGAGATATTCTATAGATACAAGTGTAAACCCTGTTTATACCCACACCTGTTAGGGGAACAGGTACATTAGGATCTACCCACAAAGCCTAAAGAAAGGACCCCCCCGCAGCCAGCCCTTAAAGGTATCCTAAAGTCCCAGTCTGGTTCCCAGACCAGGCCCTTTTCCAATAAAAAGGTGGTAAAAAAGGTAGGGAGTGGCTTGAATATCTGGGGACAAGTGACCGAGTTTTTTTTTCCCCCAATGAAAGGCTTTTTTGGCGGAAAATTTTGGGTTTACAAAGAAGAAAAAAAATTAAACCAAAAGGGAAGGTTTTAAAAGGCCCGGGAAAAAAATTTATGCATTAAAAGCAACAAAGGGCACGGTGAATCCACGAAAAACCCCCCCAATGTAAAATGCAAGGGGAAAAATGGCCCCCAACTTTAAAAAATTTCATAGTTTGAATGGTGGGGGTTTTCATCGGGAAACCCCCCTCGTACCCAAAACAAAAACAGAAAGGTTCGGGAAAAACAGGGGACTATATTAAAACACTTTAAAAAACATTGTCTTTTACAGCAGCTAAAAATTAAAAAGGGCCCTTCGGGGGGGTCTGATAAATTCGAAATTTCCCTTAAAAAAAAGGGGGTTTTTCTTTTTTTAGAGATTTTTTATTTGGGGGGGGAAAAAGCAAGGAGCCCTAAAAAAAATTTTTCGAAAATTTGTAAAAAAAAAAAGGTTTCCCAAAAAAAAATTTCCCCCCAAATTTTAAATAAAAGGTTTTCAGTCAAAATTTTTCTTTTTTGCAAGCTTTTTGCGGGACTGGGGGGTTGAGTATACTATAGTCAAAGAACCCCATATCAGCCCCCCTTTTTTTTGCAGTAATCAGATGAAACTGGGGATGCCCAGTATTACGGGGGCAACCAGTGTGTGTATTGGGGGTATGTGGGGGAAATAAAAACCGTAATGAGGATTCTTAGGGTTTTAAATTGTTAAAAAGGGTCTTGATCTGATTTCTGGTTTACGCTTTTTTTGGGGGAACCCCTTGGGGAGGCTAAAATTTAAAATATAAAGAAAATTGATACCCCGCAGTGCATGATACTGCATCAGTAATGGGGTTGGCCCGGAACTTTGGTGGGGAGGCACGGGATTAGAAAAAACACCCAAAAAAAATCCATTTTTTTTTTTTGGCCTTGCTCTACACACAGATTACAGGGGTAAAACCCATCCTGTTTTTGGTTGCTTTCAGAGGTAGCCGATTTTTTTTTTAACTTGATTTAAGGCCTGAAAAAATTCATCCGTAGCTAAACCCTTTTCCGCCTGGATTTTTTCTAGCCCTTCCAAAGGGACAGGAAATTGCCAGTTCTTGGGGTTTCCCCCAAAGTGGTGCCAGCACAATTGGAAATACAACCCAATAATGCCCCAAGGGTGAAATTTTCAAAAGGGTATGAGATCCTGACAAAAAAACTTTTGAAAATTTGTCTATCCATGGCCGCTCGGGGGACCCAGTGGGACCAAAGGGTAAGGCGGGGGGAGGCAGGGAAACACAGGACGGGGGGCCGGGTTTAAAAAAGTGGAGGCGGGTTTAAAGGGGCAGTGGGTAGCGGGGTTTAACACGGGAACGGGGGGGAAAGGTTTTAACACAGGAACGGGAGGCGGGTTTAACACAGGATGGGAGGCGGGTTTAATCCCGGGTGGGAGCCGGGGAAAGGCAGTAGGAGGCAGGGGTTAACACAGGTCGGGAGGCGGGTTTAAAAACACAGGGGGTAGCGGGTTTTAAGGGGCAGGGGGTGCCGGGGTTTAAGGCAGGGGGGAGGCAGGTTAAATGGGTTTTTATTTTTATTTTATCATGATCATGTATTTTTATTCTTTTTAACTGTTAAATTCCCATTTTACGGGGAGGCCCTTTTATACGACCCTTGGGTTTTATACGGAATCCGATAAATCCGAATGTGTAAATTAGGGTCTTTTTTAAAATTTTACGAGATCAAAAAACCCAAATTTGCTCCCGACATTCAAACTGGGGGTGGGGAAAAAATTTCAAGTTAAAAATTACTCCCCCCAAACCAAACTCCCGTCGGGGACAAAGGGGGTTTTGGGTTAAACCCCAAGTCAGGTCCCCCCTATATAAATTTCCCAAAAAACAAAAAAGCCACATGCCCCCCCCACGATTTTGGAGCTTGTCTACCCGATTTCCTCTTGATTGGGTGAGGGCCCGTGAGGGGTTTTTGCCGTCAAAATGCCCCCCTAAACACTTCCCCCCCCCCTTTGTGGTTCCCTTCCCCACCCCAGCTAACGGTCTGATCCCCCCAGGCTCCCCACCCCTTTTTTTTTTAAATTTCCCTTAATTTGCCCCTTGGGACTCCTTTTTTTCTCCCTTCTAAAAAAAGGGGACTCCTGCCCTTTTTTTAAACTTGTTTAGCTATAATGGGGCCCCGTAAATGCCAAAAAAAGGGAAAAATACAACCCTTGTTAAATTTTTATAGTTGGGTGAAAATTCACGTGGCAACAGCGCTTTTAAAATTTTAGGTTTTTTTGGGGCTCTCATCTTTTAAACCCGAAATATCGTCTGGGGGGCGCCCAAAACCGCGGTTAAAAAACCTCCCATTTTTCCCCCGAATCCCTTTGGTTTACCCTTATTTTTCACTTGGTCTCTCTCCTCTCTCTCCCTCTCTCTCCTTTTCTCTCTCTCTCTCCTCCTCTCTCTTTTTCCCCCTCCCCTCCTTTTCTCCCCCTCTTTTCTCTCTCTCTCCCCCACACACACACAAAACACCACACACACACACACACAAAACACCCACACACAGGCAAAGGCACGCAACGGGACGCACGCGCGCGTGCGCACCAAACACACACACCCCACACACACACAACACACACACAACACACACACCACACACAAACACCAAAACCCCACACACACATTTTTATAAATAACAGGAAAAAAAAATTTTTTTATATCTACTTAATGACCTCGCTTTTTCCCCAATTATTAGTCATTTTTTAAAGCTTTATGATCAATTATGACATCAGGGAAAGGAGGAAAGGAGAAACATTATTGAATCATTGTTGTTTTTTTTTTTTTTTCTCCCCTCTCTCTCTCTCTCTCTCTCTCTCTCTCTCCCCCTCTCTCTTCCTCTTTCTCCCCTCTCTCTCTCTCTCTCTCCCCCTCTCTCTCTTTTCCTTTCCCCCCTTTCTCTCTCCCCTCTCTCTCTCTCTCTCCCCCCCTCTCTCCCCTCTCTCTCTCTCCCCCTCCTCCCCCCCCCCCCTTCCCCCTCTCTCTCTCTCTCTCTTCCCTCTCCCCCTCTCTCTCCTCCTTTTCCCCTCCCCTTTTCCCCCTTTTTCTCGCCCTCTTCTCCTCTCTCTCTTCCTCCCCTTTTCTTCTCCCCTCTCCCCTCCCCCCTCTCTCTCTCTCCCCTCTCCCCCCTCTCTCTTTTTTTCTCTCTCTCTCTCTCTCTCTCTCACGTCCCATTTCCCAGTGGTGACCTGTATATCGCCTCAAGGCATTGGGCCCGGGGAGGGAGCCTGAGGCGTGAGGGTTTATTAGGCTGGGGGGGGGGGCAAGGGCAGGTTAAGGGGTTTTTCTTGTTTTTACCTCTAAAAGGTGACGGCGCCCTCAGGGTTTAAATCTCTTCCACCTCCCCCTCACCAAAAATTTAACGAATCTTTATTTTTTCCCTATAATTCTGTCTTTTATGAAGAGTATCTGGCTTTCTTTTTTGTCCATGTGATAACACATTACTAACGATGGTGGAAAACGAGGACTTTAAAGCACTCAAAGCAAATATATGGTGTGTTTTTTAAAGAAATTTTAAAGAAGGACTGTAGGTGCCCCCATTTTCCCTGGGAATTTTTTTTAACCAAAAAAGACCTAGCGGGGGCTTTTGGGTTTGGCATTTCTCCTCCCCGGGGGGAGGAAATTTGGCTCCCAAGGTTCTTTTAATTGACTTTTAAACAAGCCGGGACCTGAAGGGTAATTAAAATATGGGGCGGCCTTACATTTAGTGGGAATTTTTGCCTGGGTTTCGACCCAAACCCTTTGGGGCCGCCCGGGCAGTGGGTCCCGAAGGTTAAATTAAACTATGGGCGCGGCCCCCGATCCTTTTGGGGTAATTTCCATGGGGGGGGGGCTCCAACCCCTTTGGGGCCGCAGTAAGGGCCTGAAGGGTAAATTTAAACTTTTGGGCCCCGGCCTGATCCCCTTTGGGGGGAATTTGCCAGGGGGGCGCCCCAAACTTAGGGCCCCCTACACCCACCCTTCTTTTGTATCACGCGGATCCCTAAAAGTACAAAGTCTTTTTTTCTTGTTAGCAGTTTAGTTTAATTTAAAGTGCAAAATTATGCCCATTTTGTGTGCTATTTTTTCTTTCAGAATTTCTTTTTTCTACAGAATAGGTAGTCAGGGGGGGTAAAATAAGGGCGCGGGGTTTGGGTTTTTTTTGCTATAGTTTATTTTTGCTTGGAAAAAAAAAAGTTTTTTTTTTTTGTTTTTTTTTTTAAATTTATGGTCCCGGAACCAAAATTAATTTTACCATTAGTTTTTGGTTTCGTTATACAGATTTTTGCTTTTTTGAGGTGTGCCAGTTGGGAAACCCAAAAAAACCCCTATCTTCGGGACCTCCCTGTACCTTTTTTTTTTTGCAATAAAGGGGAAATTTCCTTGAATATATTGAAATTTATTTTATATTTTTTTTTTTTCATTATCAAGATAAAAAACCCTTTCTAGAAACAAACCAAAAAAAATACATTGTGCAATTCCTTTTTTGTTTGTTAGTGGAGAGAGAAAAATGGCAATTTTATTATTTTGTAAAAAACAAAATAAAAATTTTTTTCAAAATTTTCAAATTTTGTTTATGGTAGATGCAAAGGGATAACTCTTTAATTTTGCGTCATGAATTTAAAAACTTAATTTTTTCCTTTTTTCTCTTTTTTGGGCCTCAAAATTTAAACCCCGGAAAATGATTTTTTTTCAAAAAATTTCCCCCCCCAGAAACCCCCCCCGCTGGATAGCCCATCACCACCCCGGGGGTAAAGCCCCCCCAAATTTTTTTTTTTTGGTGGGGCGCCACTGGACTGATAACCTTCCGGAGATGTTGAGCCGGGTCATTTAATTTTTAGATCTTGTATAAATTTTCCCTTTTTTTCCCATTAAAAAGGAAAAGGGTTTTCCCGTCTTCTCCCAAAAAATTAAATGTGGGGGTAAGGCTTCTATATTTACTTATTTAAATTTATCAAGTAGGTTAAGGGTCGGGGTTTTTTTTTTTGATACCGGGGGCTCAATCTCCCGTCCTAGGTTTTTAGGGTTTTTCTGAAACCCATCTTTGTTTTTTGTGGGGGAGTTTTCCTAAAAAAGACTTAACTAGGCCCCCCCAATTTATTCTCTCTGTGAAACCATTTTGGCCCCAAGGGGCTCTAGGGGGAGTAAAGGTCCATGAGCATTTCCCCTTTAAATCAGAGATTTTTGTACTGATGGATGATTTTTAAAATTTCTAATAAAAAGGGGGGGGGGCTCCTACGAAGTTTGTTTGCATTTTCACTAATCAATCGCCCCAGGACACGGCCCCCCGAGCCACAAAACCCCCCGGAACACTTGAAAAAGGTTTCGGGCCCCGAAAAAATCAGCTATTTTTTTTAAAGAAAAGACCTTGTAGGGGGTGCAAGTGGAAAAAGCAGACATATACTTTCTTTGGGGGGGAGCAAATTTTCCCTGTAATTATTATTGCCCCCAGTTTTATCGACACCAGCTACCTCAAATGGTTTTAATAAAATTTTACTCGATCCATGGGGGGAAATTTTAGGGGGCCGGGGGTGATGATTATTTTTCCCTCATATCTCTTTCATTTGACAAAGATTTTTAGGGGAGTATTTAACTGCCTGTCTACCCTGCGGTATCCAAAATTCCCTCTTGAGATAGGCTAATGTGTCAGCCATTCCGCCATGTAACGAGTTAAAATGAGATTCATCCACTAGCAATTTAGTAAGATGATGACGTTTGGGAGTTAGCATGGGATTGCAGGTTTTATCGGGAAGATCAGCATTCCAAATTCTTCCTCGACACCTAATGATGCCCTCATTATCTAGGTACAGACCTAATGATTTGATAAGTTTGTTCCTACGGGGGCTGGCCGAGGCTAAGAGCTGATATTCCTCAGGAAATTCCTGCTTTTGTATTGTTCTAACCCAAAACTTCAAAGGATCAGAAATATCCCTCTTTATGAATTTGAAGACCAATTTAGTAGTCTTTAATAGTTTGCTTAATAAGGAAAACCATTTTATATCCATAGCAGGATCTGGGATCAATATAGGTTCCATAATTATACCTTCTGATATGTCTGACTTACTATAGACCTTTTGATTAGGCCATTCATTATTATCTTTCAGCCAGGTAGGACCTTTAAACCATAATCCTGTATTTAGTTTGAGGATAGTTGCTCCTCTGGACAAAATATCAGCTGGGTTTTCCTTGGTAGCAACATGATTATAGTGAAATGTGGAACCTAAATCATTTATCTTACCAACACGATTCCTTCCATAAGGGATTTTTGTGTTATGTTTCACTAACCAGTGTAGGCAAATTTCACTATCGGTCCACATTATATACCTCACCAATTTGTAATATAAATTACTTGGATATTGTGCTAATTTAGTGCCTAATTCTAATGCAGTCAGCTCCATTTGAGGCAAGGTTCTAGGCCTAATTGGGGCAACCCGAGCCTTAGACATAATTAAATTACATTCCTCTTCTGCTTTAAGATAAGCTACTGCACTGTATGCACTTTTTGAAGCATCACAAAATATGTGTAGTTGCTGGGGTTGTCGCCCATAAGTATTTATTCTCCTACTTATGTGAACTTCATTTATGCCGTGATTGAGCGACGCTGGTTGTGTGACTATAGTTGTGTTTCTGTGTATCGTGCGTCTGCCACCACTGCGAAAACTATAAGTTCAGGAAGGAGCAACAGGAGGAAGCAGGCGACGGTGAGGACAACAAACACAGTGCACTAAATCGGTAAGTTCGCGGCCATTCGTGTATTTGTTGTTTTTAAGAATATTGCAGCAAAATTATGTTTCTCAAAGAGGAGTAAGTTGATTGAGTATTTTCAATTTTCAAACCACCTCTTGATGTGTCGGTCTAGTCTAAATACCTAAACAAACCTTAGTAAGACGTCTCTTTGTGAAGGCGAGCAGCAAAGTTACGTCATGGCTCCAACGATGAGTGGCATACCCGACCAGGGGCCGGATGTTCGAACGTTCGTAACGCGTCTCTAAGATCATCTTTGCACTTAGATTGATCTTGGAACGTTCGTAACGCGTTTAGAGGTATTATCAAACGATCTTTGCGAACATCCATCCGCCATATTTGTTCGTTGTTCCACCGTATTGTCTAAGGTTGCTGAAGACCACTCGCACACTGTTCGTAGGGTCGCATATGAAAGGTTTTTCTAAAGGCGTTTCTGGGTCGATCACCGAGCAAACCCAAAATTTTTTTTGGGTTTTAA
>JACEEZ010009336.1:0-17054 GCA_016584305.1 Chionoecetes opilio | reverse complement strand
AGCTTTTAAATAAGTAAACCTATTATAGGTGAAAATTATTCTAAAAAGAGGTTTTATACTTTAATTTGTAGGAAAAAAAACTTAATCACCCATAAAAGTAATTCATTGAAAACACTACATTTTTTTGGTTTATGCAATATGATAATAAAAATACTTGTATTATACAATAACGCTACAGTTTTTCAAGAAAAAATTAAAAAAGCTTTTTAAATATACCGTTAATCCAAAATAAAAAAAACCTTTTACTCTTTTTATTTAAAAAGCTTTTAAAGTAATGTAAGCTACTTTTGGTGCAAATTTTTTCTAAAAAGAGGATTTTTTTACTTCAATTTGTAAGAAACAGCTATATATCACTGATAACTACAAAAACTTGAAAAACTACATTTTATGGGTTTTTTTAGAATATGATAAGTAAAATACTTTTATATTAAAAATCACGCTCAGTTAGAAGAAACTATGAAAAACGCTTGCAAATACCGTTTTATCACAAAAAATAACCCTTATTTCTATTTTAAAAGTTAATGTAATAAACTATATAGGTGAAATTTTTCTAAAAAGAGGATTTTTATACATCAATTTTTAAGGAAAAAAAGCTATATACAACGATAAAAAAACTATATATCATTTTAAAACCTAAATTTATGGGTTTTTTAGAATAGGATAAATAAAAATATTTTTATAATAAATAACGTACAGTTTACAAGAACTATGAAAAAAAAGCTTGAAAATACCGTTTTTTTTAAATAAATAACCACCTACTTTCTATTTAATAGCTTAATATAATGTAAAAACTAAGGTGAAATTTTTCTAAAAAGGTTTTATATTTAATTTTAGGAAAACAGCTATATACACCGATAAATAGCTAAAATCATTGAAAAAAATACATTTTATGGGTTTTTTAGCAAAAATGATAAAAAAAAACTACTTTTTAATATACAATACGCTCCGTTTTACAAAAAAAACTAGAAAAAAACCCTTGCAAAATACCTTTTTATCACAATAAAATAACCAGTTTCTCTTTTTTATTTTTTTAGTTAAAGTAAGTAAGCTACTTTTTAGGTGCAAATTATACTAAAAAGAGGATTTTATGCTTTTAAATTTTTAGGAAAAACAGTATTATCCTGATAACAGCTAAAATCATTGAAAACACACTTTTAGGATTTATAGCAATATAGTAAGTAAAACTACTTGTTTTTTTACAAAAAGCTACAGTTTTTTAAAAAAACTATGAAAAAAAAGCTTTTTCAAATACGTTATACACATTAAATAAATCTTACTCTTTATTTTAATAGCTTTAAAGTAATGTAAGCACTTTTTAGGGAAAAAATTCTAAAAAAAGGGTTTTATACTTCAATTTTTAGGAAACAGCTATATATCCATAAATAGTAAAACATTAAAAAAACTACATTTTTATGGTTTATAGCAATATAAAGTAAAACACTTGTTAATATCAATATTTCACAGTTTAGAAGAACTATGAAAAACGTTGAATAAAACGTTAAATCACAATAAATAACCTCTTTTTCTTTATTTAATAGCTTTTAATTATATAAGTACTTATACGTGCAAAATTTTTTCTAAAAGAGGTTTTAAACTTCAATTTTAGGAAAAAAGGCTATTTTACACCGAAAAAAAGTAATATCATTGAAAACATAAATTTTTATGGGTTATAGCAATTAATAAAATAAAATTACATATATATACAATAACGCTAAGATTAGAAAAGGGAAAATAAAAAAGGCTTGCAAATACCGTTTTTATACAATAAATACCCCCTTTACTTTCTATTTAATAGCTTAAGTAATGTAAGCTACTTCAGGTGCAAATTATTTTTAAAAAAAAGGGTTTTATACATCAATTTGTAGGAAAACCCCTATAATATCCATAAGAACTAGCTAAAATCATTTGTCAAAACACTACATTTTTTTATGGGTTTAATTTAGCATAAATCATAGTAAAACTACTTGTATATATACAATAACGCTACAGTTTAGAAGAAACTATGAAAAACGCTTTTGCAATATAACCGTTTAATAATCACAAATAATAACCTCTTACTCTTTTATTTTATAGCCTTAATTGTAAATGTAGCTACTTTATAGGGGCCAAAAATTATTCTAAAAAAAGAGGATTTTAATACTTCATTTTTGTAAGGAAACACAGCTATATAATACAACGATAAATAGCTAATATCATTGAAAAACCCTACATTTTTATGGGTTTTTTTTATTAGCAAATTATTATAAGTAAAACTACCTTTTTGGTTATATATAAATAACGCTTTTTAACAGTTTTACAAGAAACCTATGAAAAACGCTTTGCAATATTAACCGTTTTGTTTTTATAATTCACAAATAAATAACCTCTTTTACTCTTTCTTTTTACATAGCTTATTGTAATGTAAGCTTACCTTTATAGGTGCAAAAATTATTCTAAAAAAAGGATTTTATACTTCAATTTGTAGGAAAATAGCTATATATCACTGATAACTAACTAAAATTCATTTGAAAACACACATTTTAATGGGGTTTTTTTATAGCAAACTTATAATAAGTAAACTACTTTGGGTATATATACAATAAACGCTACAGTGTTTTTTTACATAAGAAACCTATGATAAACGCTTTGCAAAATATACCGTTATATCACAATAAATTACCTCCCTAACTCCTTTTTCTAATTTAATAGCTTTAATGTAATTGTACGCTACTTTATTAGGTTGCAAATTATTCCTAAAAAGAGAATTTTTTTAAATACTTCAATTTTTGTGTAGAAAAACACAGCTTTTTATATATCACCCGATAAATTAGCTATATCATTGACTAAAACACTACATTTTTAATGGGTTTTTTTATTATAGCAATATGATAAGTAAAGCTTACTTGTAATATTATTGTATACAATACGCTTTTTACAGTTTTTTTTTACAAGTAAACTATGAAAAAACGCTTGCAATATAACCGGTTTTTATATCACAATAAAAATTTAACCTTCCCTTTACCCTCTTTCTATTTTTTAATGAGCTTTTCATGTAATGTTTAAGCTACTTATAGTTGCAAAATTTAATTCTAAAAAGAGGATTTTCAATACTTCAATTTGTAGGAGAACTCTGCTATATTCACCGATAAAATAGCTAATATCATTGAAAACACTACATTTTCTATGGGTTTTTTTATAGCAATATGAAACATAGTTACAAACTACTTTGTTAATATATTACAATACGCTACACAGTTTACAAGAAACTATGAAAAACTCGCCTGTGCAATATACCGTTATATCACAATAAAATTTTTAACCTCCTGTTACTCTTTCTATTTAAATAGTCTTTACATGTAATGTAAGCTTACTTATAGGTGTCAAAATTTATTTCCCTAAAAAAAAAGGTTTTTTTTATGCTTTTCAATTTTTTGGTAGGAAACAAGCTTATATTTATCACTTGGATTACGCTAGCTAAAATCCAATTAAAACACTACATTTTATGGGTTTTTAGAAATGAGCAAAGTAATAATTAAGTAAAACTACTTGTATATATAAAACAATACGCCTTA
Source organism: Chionoecetes opilio (assembly GCA_016584305.1). Taxonomy (NCBI): domain Eukaryota; kingdom Metazoa; phylum Arthropoda; class Malacostraca; order Decapoda; family Majidae; genus Chionoecetes; species Chionoecetes opilio. Next base: position 13,503 of record JACEEZ010009336.1, on the reverse strand, counting down.
CATTTTTTTTTTAAGAAGAAACTATGAAAAACGCTTTGCACATACCGTTTTTTATAATCACAATAAAATAACCTCCTTACTCTTCTATTTTTTAATAGCTTAATGTAATGTTAAGGTACTTTATATGTGCAAATTTAATTCATAAAAAGAAGATTTTTGTATACCTTGCAATTTTGTTAGGAAAACACTATAATTATCCTCCGATAAATAGCTTTAAAATCATTTGAAAACCAACTACACTTTTTATGGGTTTTTATAGCAAATTTATGAATAAGTTAAAACTAACTTGTAAATATATACAATAACGCTACAGTTTTTAGAAAGAAAAACTTTCTTGAAAAAACGCCTTGTTGCAATCTAACCGCTATAATCACAATAAATAACCCTTCTTTACTCTTCTATTTAATAGCTTTAATGTATTGTTAAGGGCTACTTTTTTATAGGTGAAATTTATTTCTAAAAAGAGAGGATTTTATACTTTTTTTTCACGCTGTGGAAAAAACAGCTTATATATTCACCGATAAATAGCTAAATCATTTTTGGAAAACACTACATTTTTTTATGGGTTTTTTATAGCAATAGGATTTTAGTAAAACTACTTGTAATATATACATACGCTAACAGTTTTTTTTTTTACAAGAAACTTGGAAAAACGCTTGGCACATATACCGTTTTTTTATATCACAATAAAAACCTCTTAACCTCTTTACTTTCTATTTTTTTTTTTTTTAATAGCTTTTAATATAATTGTAAGCTACTTATAGGTTGCAAATTAATTCTACAAAAAAGGATTTTATTACCTTTCAATTTGTAGGAAAAACACAGCTTTTCTATATTACATACTGATTAACTTTAAGCTAAATCCATTGAAAACAACTACAGTTTTATTGGGTTTTATAGCAATATAATAAGTAAAACTTAACTTTTTGTATATTATACAATAACGGCACTTTATCAGTTTTAGAAGAAAACTAATGAAAAAACGCTTGCAAACATAACCGTTATATAACAAATAATAACCTCTTAACTCTTTCTATTTTAAATAGCTTTTAAAATGGTAAATGTAAGCTCTTTTATAGGGTTGCAATATTTCGAAAAAGAGGATTTATTATACTTCATTTTTTGGTAGGAAAAACTCGCCTATATATCACCGATAAATAGCTTTTAATTAATTTGAAAACACTTACCTTTTTTTTTATGGGTTTTTTTTTTTTTTTTTTTTTATAGCAAATAGGAATAAAGTAAAACCTTCTTGTACATATATACAATTAACGCTACAAGTTTGTTTTATAGAAACTAGTTGAAAAACGTCATTTTGCAATGATACCGGTTTTTTTATAGTTCACAATAAAATAACTCTTAACTCTTTCCTATTTAATAGCTTTTTTCTAATGTTAAGCTACTTTATGGTTTGAAATTTAATTCCTAAACAAAAAGGATTTTTATACTTACTCTTTTTTGGAAAAATAGCTATAATATCAACTGCTAACTTAGCTTGAAAAATCATTGAAAAAACAACCTACATTTTTATGGGTTTTATAAGCAAATATAATACGTTTAAAACTTTTTACTTGTGTATATAATAGAAATTATTTTTTCAGTTTTCAACTAATTTCCACCTACAACTTTTTTTTCCAAACTACAGTGTTTACCAAAAGAAACTATGAAAAAACGCTTTTGCAATATACCGGTTTTATATATCACAAGTAAAATAACCTATTACACTTTTACTCCCTCTATTTTTAATTAGCTTTTAATGTAATGTAAGCTACTTATAGGTTGCAAATTGATTTCTAAAAAAAGGAGTTTGTATCTTTCAAATTTTTGTAGGAAAACACCTATATATTCCCGAAATAAATAGCTAATATTCATTTGAAAACACTACATGTTTATGGGTTTTCATAGGCAATATGAAATAAGTTAAAAACTAAACTTGTATTTATACAATAACGCCTACAGTTGTTTTTTTTTTTACAAAAACTATAAAAACACGTTTTGCAATATACCATTTATAGCACAATAACTAACCCCTCTTTACTCTTCGTATTTTAAATAGTTTTTTTTTTTTTTTAAATGATAATGTAGGCTTCTTTATAGGTTGCAAAGTTTTATTCTAAAAAAAAGGATTTCTTAATACTTCAATTTTTGTTTTTTGTAGGAAAATCGCTTTATATAATCACCCTGATAACTAACTAAAATCATTGAAAAACACCCTACCTTTTTTATGGGTTTTTTTTTGTTTATAGCAATATAAATAAGTTAAAAACTACTTGTTATTATCCTATTATTCTATATTATACAATTAACGCTTACAGTTTTTACAAGAAACTATGGAAAAAAAACGCTTTGCAATATACCAGGTTTATAATCACTAATAAATAACCTCTTACTTTCTTTACTCAAAATGCTATTATTAGCTTAATGTATGGTAAGAGCTACTTATAGGTGCAAATTTTATTTTCCTAAAAAAAAAGGATTTTTTTTGTTTATACTTCAATTTGGGTAGGAAAACAGCTATATATCACTGATAACTAGCTAAAAATCCATTGAAAACACTAACATTTTTTTATTGGTTTTTTTTAAATAGCAATTATAAATAAGGTAAAACTACTTTGGGTATATAATACAATAAACGCTACAGTTTTTTTTTTTTTTTAAGGAAGAACTATGAAAAAAAACGCTTTTGCAATATACCGTTATATCACAATTTTAAAATAGCCTCTTACTGCAAAAAATTCTATTTAATTAGCTTAATTGTAAATGTAACTACTTATAGGTCCCAAAATTATTCGTAAAAAAAGATTGTATACTTCAATTTGTAGAAAAAAACAGCTTTTCATATATCACCGATAAATAGCGTAAAATCATTGAAAAACACACATTTTTATTTGGGTTTTTTTTATAGAATAGGATAAGTTTAAAACTACTTTGTATAAGATACAATAACGCTTACAGTGTTTTTTTTTAGAAAAGAAACTAATGAAAAAACTCGTTGCAATATTACTTACCGTTTATATCACAAGAAATACTTTTTCTTAACTCTTTCTTATTTAATAGCTTTTTTTTTTATGTTAATGTAAGCTACTTTGATAGGTTGCAAATTATTTCTAAAAAAAGAGGATTTTATTACTTTTTGCATTTTGTAGGAAAAACAGCTATAAATATCCACCGAATGAAATATCTTAATATCCATTGAAAAACACCTACATTTTTTATGGGTTTTTTTGTTTTAATACCATTAGGAAAAAGTAAAAAAACTACTTTGTATATATACAATAACGCTTACAGTTTTTTTACAAGAAACTATTGAAAAAAAACGCTTTGCCAAAGTATACCCGGTTATATCACAATAAATTAACCTCCTTTTACTCTTCTATTGTAATAGCTTTTTTAATGTATGTAAGCTACTTATAGGTTTTGCCAAATTAATCTAAAAACAGTATTTTTATCTTCAATTTTGTAGGAAAAACAGCTATATCTCACCTGATAACTAGCTAAAATCATTGAAAACACTACAAGTTTTTTATGGGTTTCTAGCAAATATGAATAAGTAAAACTACTTGTATATATTACCAATACGCTTAAAAAGTTTTTTTTTTACAAGAAACTAATGGAAAACGCTTTTTGCATATACAGTTTTATATCACAATAAATTTAACCTCTTTACTCTTCTATTTTTATTTAGCTTTAAATGTAATGTTAAGCTACTTAATAGTGGCAAAATTATTCTAAAAAAAGGATTGTAATCCTTCAATTTTGTTAGGAAAACAGCTTTATATATCACCCGGGGGGGGGGGGGGGTAAATAGCTTTAATATTTATTGAAACCTTTTACATGTTTAATGGGTTTTTTTTTTTATAGCAAATGAAATAAGTTAAAAAAACTACTTGTATATAGACCAATAACAACGCCTACAGTTTACAAGAAACTATGAAAAAAAAACGCTTGGCAATCTACCCATTTTATAATCACAATAAATAACCTCTTACTCTTCTATTTAATAGCTTAATGTAATGTAAGCTACTTATAGGTGCAAATTATTCGAAAAAGAGGATTTTAAACTTCAATTTGTAGGAAAACAGCTATATATCACCGATAAATAGCTAATATAATTGAAAACACTACATTTTATGGGTTTATAGCAATAGGATAAGTTAAACTACTTGTATATATACAATAACGCTACAGTTTACAAGAAACTATGAAAAACGCTTGCAATATACCGTTATATCACAATAAATAACCTCTTACTCTTCTATGTAATAGCTTAATGTAATGTAAGCTACTTATAGGTGCAAATTATTCTAAAAAAAGGATTTTATACTTCAATTTGTAGGAAAACAGCTATATATCACTTATAACTAGCTAAAATCATTGAAAACACTACCTTTTATTGGTTTATAGCAATATGATAAGTAAAGCTACTTGTATATATACAATAAAGCTACAGTTTACAAGAAACTATGAAAAACGCTTGCAATATACCGTTATACGACAATAAATAACCTCTTACTTTTTTATTTATTAGCTTAATGTAATGTAAGCTACTTATATTTGCAAATTATTCTAAAAAAAGGATTGTATACTTCAATTTGTAGGAAAACAGCTATATATCACCGATAAATAGCTAACTAATATAATTGAAAACACTACATTTTATGGTTTTATATTAATATAATAAGTAAAACTACTTGTATATATACAATAACGCTACGGTTTACAAGAAACTATGAAAAACGCTTGCAATATACCGTTATATCACAATAAATAACCTCTTACTCTTCTATTTAATAGCTTAATGTAATGTAAGCTACTTATAGGTGCAAATTATTCTAAAAAAAGGATTGTATACTTCAATTTGTAGGAAAACAGCTATATATCACCGATAAATAGCTAATATCATTGAAACACTACATTTTATGGGTTTATAGCAATATGATAAGTAAAACTACTTGTATATGTACAAAACGCTACACGTTTACCAAGAAAACTATGAAAACGCTTTGCAATTATACCGTTATATCACAATAAATAACCTCTTACTCTTCTATTTAATAGCTTAATGTAATGTAAGCTACTTATAGGTGCAAATTATTTTTAAAAAAAGATTTTATACTTCAATTTGTAGGAAAACAGCTATATATCCTGATAAAATAGCTAAAATCATTGAAAACACTACATTTTATGGGTTTATACAATATACTAATAAAACTACTACTGTATATATACAATAACGCTACAGTTTAGAAGAAACTATGAAAAACGCTTGCAATATACCGTATATAACAATAAATAACCTCCTACTCTTTATTTATAGCTTAATGTAATGTAAGCTACTTATAGGTGCAAATTATTCTAAAAAGACGATTTTATACTTGAATTTGTAGGAAAACAGTTATATATACCGATAAATAGCTAATATCATTGAAAACACTACATTTTATGGGTTTATAGCAATAGATAAGTAAAACTACTTGTATATATACAATAACGCTACAGTTTACAAGAAACTATAAAAAACGCTTCCAATATACCGTTATACCACAATAAATAACCTCTTACTCTTCTATTTATTAGCTTAATGTAATGTAAGCTACTTATAGGTGCAAATTATTTAAAAAAAAGGATTGTATACTTCATATTGTAGGAAAACAGCTGCATATCACCGATAAATAGCTAATATCATTGAAAACACTACATTTTATGGGTTTATAGCAATAGGATAAGTAAAACTACTTGTATATATACAATAACGCTACCAATGACAAGAAACTATGAAAAACGCTTGCAATATACCGTTATATCACAATAAATAACCTCTTACTCTTCTATTTAATAGCTTAATGTAATGTAAGCTACTTATAGGTGCAAATTATTCTAAAAAAAGGATTTTATACTTCAATTTGTAGGAAAACAGCTATATATCAATGATAACTAGCTAAAATCATTGAAAACACAACATTTTATGGGTTTATAGCAATATAATAAGTAAAACTACTTGTATATATACAATAACGCTACAGTTTAGAAGAAACTATGAAAAACTCTTGCAATAGACCGTTTTATCACAATAAATAACCTCTTACTCTTCTATTTAATAGCTTAATGTAATGTAAGCTACTTATAGGTGCAAATTATTCTAAAAAGAGGATTTTATACTTCAATTTGTAGGAAAACAGCTATATATCCTGAAAACTAGCTAAAACCCTTTAAAAACACTAAAATTTTATGGGTTTATACCTATATAATAATTTAAAACTATTTGTATATAAAACAATCACGCTACAGTTTAAAAGAAACTATAAAAAAGTTTGCAATACCCTTTATATCAAAATAAATAACCTCTTACTCTTCTTTTTAAAGTTTAAAATGTAATGTAAGTTTTCCTTATGGGTGAAAAATTATTCTAAAAAGGGGGAATTTTAAAACTTCAATTTGTGGGAAAACAGCTAATATCACTGGTAACAGCAAAACCCAATTAAAAACCCTACATTTTTGGGTTTAAAAGAAAATATAATAATTTTAAAACTACTTGTTATAAAAATAAGGGGAAACATTTTAAAAAAACTATAAAAAACCCCTTTGCAATAAAACGTTAAAATCAAAAAAAATAACCTCTTACTTTTTCTATTTAATAGTTTTAATTTGTAATGTAAGTATTATAGGTACAAATTATTCTAAAAAAGGGTTTTTATACTTCAATTTTTTGGGAAAAACCCGCTATTATCCCCGGGAAAAATTGCTAATATCATTAAAAACACTACTTTTTAGGGGTTTATAGAAAATATAATAAAAAAAACAAATTTGTTTTATATATAAAAACGCTACAGTTTAGAAAAAAACTTAAAAACCCCCCCCTTGAATAACCGTAATCACAAAAAATATCCTCTTACTCTTCTATTTCATCCTTAATGTAAGAAGCTCTTATAGGTGAAAAATTAATCTAAAAAGATTATTTTATACATCAATTTGAAAGGAAAATAGCTATATATCACCGAAAAATACTAATATCTTTAAAAAAACCTACTTTTTAAAGGGTTTTTTATAGCAATATGAAAAAGAAAAACAAATTTGTTACAATAACGCTACATTTTCCCAAAAAACTATGGAAAACGTTTTGCAATATCCCGTTATATCACAAAAAAATAACCTCTTCTCCTCATTTATTGCTTAATTAATGAAAGCTACTTATAGGTGTAAATTTTTTCAAAAAAGGTTGTATTCTTAAATTTTTTAGGAAAAACAGCTATATTTCACCGAAAAATTTTGCTAATATCTTAAAAACCCTTTACATTTTTTTGGGTTTATCCCAAATTGATAAGTAAAACTACTTGTATATATACAATAACGCTCCCTTTTTACAAAAAACCCTTTTAAAAAACTTTTTAAAATATCCCGTTTAATCACAATAAATAACCTCTTCCTCTTCTATTTAATAGCTTAATGTAATGTAAGTACTTATGGGTGCAAATTTTTTCAAAAAAAGGATTTTAACTTCAATTTGTGGGAAAAACAGCTTATTTTCACTGATAACTAGCTAAAATATTAAAAAACCACTAAAATTTTATGGGTTTATCCCTATATAAAAAGTAAAAACAAATTTGTAAATATAAAAAACCAAACAGTTTCCAAGAAACTATAAAAAAACCGCTTCCCAATATACCGTTATAATCAAAATAAATAAATTCTTATCTTCAAATTTAATAGTTTAATGAAAGAAGCTACTTAAGGTGCAAATTATTCTAAAAAGGGGTTTTTTATACTTAAATTTTTTTGGGAAAAACCACTATTTTTATCACGGGAAAAAACTACCCAAAAAATCATTAAAAACCTCCCATTTTAGGGGTTTTTATAGCAATATGAAAATTAAAACAAATTTGGGTATATATAAAATTCACACTACATTTTACCCAAAAAAACTATAAAAAACCTTGCAAATACCTTTTATATACAAAATAACCTTTTTTCCCCTCCTTTTTAATAGCAAAGTAAGGGAACTACTTATGGGTTTAAAATTTTTTTCTAAAAATAGTTTTTTATTTTAAATTTTTGTGGGAAAAAAGAAATATTTTCACCGATAAATAGCTAAAATCATTAAAAAACACTACATTTTAGGGGTTTATAGCAATGGGATAAGAAAAAAACTACCTGTATAAAATAAAAATAACGTTACAGTTTACAAGAAACTATGAAAAACGTTTGGGCAATATACCTTTATACCCACAAAATAACCTTTTACTCTTCTTTTTAAATAGCTTAATGTAAGTAAGCAAACTTCTAGGTGCAAATTTTTTCAAAAAAAAGGGTTTTATACTTCAATTTTTTAGGAAAACTTATATTAAAGAAAACCCTAGCAAAAATCATTAAAAAACACTACTTTTTAAGGGTTTATAGAAATTATAAAAAGGAAAAACCTACTTGTATATAAAGATAACGCTCCCGTTTAGAAGAAACTATAAAAAAACGCTTGCAATATCCGGGAAATCAAAAAAATAACCTCAAATTTTTATTTAATAGTTAATAAAAGGTAACTACTTATAGGTGAAAAAATTATTCAAAAAAGGGGGATTTTATATTTCAATTTGTAGGAAAAAAACAAATATTCACCGATAAATAGCAATACATTGAAAACCTACATTTTATGGGTTTATAGAAATATAAAAGAAAAACTATTTGTATTAACAAAAACGCTACATTTTTACAAGAAACTTAAAAAAAAGTTGCAATATACCTTTATATCAAAATAAAAAACCCTTACCCCTTTTTTTTAAATAGCTTAATGTAATGTAAGCTCTTTTTGGGGTTGAAAAATTAAAATTCTAAAAAGAGGATTTTATACTTAAATTTTTTAAGAAAACGTATATATCCTGATAACTAGCAAAAATCATTGAAAACACTACTTTTTGGGGGGTTTTATGCAATATGAAAAAGAAAACTACTTGTATATTCCCAAATCACGCTCATTTTAAAAAGAAACTATAAAAAACGCTTGCAATATCCCGTTATATCACAAAAAATAACCTTTTACTCTTCTTTTTAAATGGTTTAAAATTTTAATGTAAGTTTCCCTTATGGTGCTTTTTTTTCTAAAAAGAGGTTTTTATACATAAAATTTGAGGAAAACACCTATATATCCCCGAAAAATAGCTATATATCTTGAAAATCCAAAATTTTTAAAGGGGTTTTTTACAATAGGATAAGAAAAACTATTGTATATTACAATAACGTCCCAGTTTAAAAAGGAAATTTATGAAAAAACGCTTGAAAATATCCCGTTTTTCCACAATAAAAAAAAGTCTTACTCTTCTATTTAATAGTTTAAATTTTAATGAAACCCCTACTTAAAAGGGAAAAATTATTCTATAAAAAGGATTTTTACTTCAATTTGAAAAAAAAAACAGCTATATTCATGAAACTAGCTAAAACCCTTAAAAAACCACTCATTTTGGGTTTATAGCAATATAAAAAAAGAAAAAACCTTGTATATATAAAAAAACGCTAGATTTTAAAAGGGAAACTTAAAAAACCCTTTTTTGTAATATACCGTTTTTTCATAATAAAAAACCTCTTCCCTCTTCTTTTTAATAGTTTTAATTTGAAAGGGAAAGCTATTAGGTGCAAATTATTCAAAAAAAAAGGTTGTATATTTGAAATTTGGTAGGAAAACAGCATATTTTCACCGTTTAAATTTTAAACAAAAAAAATCTTTGAAAAGAACACTTTTGGGAGGGTAAAAAGGCATTACATAAGGAAAAAAAAAAATTTTTTTTTCCTTCTATTAATGAATAAAACTACAATTAAAAAGTACTATAAAAAAAACACGTATAATATAAAATTTGTATCAAAATATGGAGTCTCAAACTCCTATTAAAAAGTTTTACAGAAATTTAAAAAAAAGCAATTTCTCACAAAAAAACCAAAAATTTCCCACTTTTTGAATTTCTCTATAAAAAAAAAGGGCTGAAAAAATTAAATTTTCCCGAAAATTTTTTAGCCCTTCAAAAATACTTTAAAAACCCGAAAAAACTTGGGTTTCTAAGATTAAAATTGATATTAATTTTTCCCATGAAAAATACACTTTTTAAGCTCATAAAAATGTATAATATTTTTATAAAAGTGCTGAATAATTTTAAAAATTTCGAAACATTTTAGGCTTTCAAAAAACTTTTAAAACACTAAAAAAACGTTTTTTTTAAGTTTAAAAATTGTACCAAATTTCATGAAAAATCCCAATTTTTAGTTTAAATAAAATTGAAAATATATTTGGGGTAAAAGTGCTGAATAATGTCTAATTTCGACATTTTTTAGCCTTTTCAAAAAAAACATTAAAATACCTTTAAAAAACATTGGGTTTTTTTAAAATTAAATTGTATCTAAATTTCATAAAAAAAACATATTTTTTCTATTAAAATTTTTTAAAAAATATTTTTACCAAAAATAAAAAACTATTTAGCTACAGATATAAAAGGGAAAAAACTTCAAATTTTTAAAAAAAAAACCCTCTTCACCCGATAACTAGCTAAAATCATTGAAAAAAAACTACAGTTTTTGGGGTTTTTAAACAATATGAAAAGTAAAAATACTTTTTATATTCAAAAAGCTCAAATTTACAAGGGAAAAAATTTTAAAAAAGCTTTCAATATTTCCCTTAATCACAATAAAAAACCCCTACTCTTCTATTTTAAAAGCTTAAAGTAATGTTAAAACTACTTTTAGTGCAAATTATTCTAAAAAGGGATTTTATCTTCAAATTTTTTGGAAAAAAGCTATATATCACCGATAAAAGCTAAAATCATTTTAAAAACACTACATTTTTGGGTTTAAGCAAAATGATAAGTAAAAACCCAATTGTTTATTTCAAAAACGCTACAGTTTACAAAAAAACCCATGAAAAAAAAAGCTTGCAAAATACCGTTATATCACAAAAAAATAACCTCTTTCTCTTCTATTTTTAAAAGCTTAATGTAAATTTTAAATACTTATAGGGGCAAATTAATTTTAAAAGAAAGGGTTTTTTTAATTTTCAATTTGAGAAAAAAGCATATACACTTAAAAACAGCAAATCATTTAAAACCCTACATTTTTTGGGGGTTTTTACAAAAAATTTTTTTTTAAAAAAAAAGTAAAAACTTGTAATATACAAAAACGGGGGTTTTGAAAAAAATATGAAAAAAAGCTTGCAATATCCCCTTTTATCAAATAAATAACCTTTTACTCTTCTATTTAATAGCTTTAAAGTAATGTAAGCTATTTTTTGGGACAAAATTTTTTAAAAAAAGGATTTTACTTCAATTTGTTGGAAAACGGGTATATACACCCATAATAGCAATTTTCATTGAAAACCCCTACATTTTTTTGGTTTTTTTGGGAATATAATAAGTAAACTATTGTATATATATATAATAACGCTACAAATTTTTTGAAAAAACCCATGAAAAAAAAGCTTGCAAAATTTCCGTTATAAACACAATAAAAATCCTCCCACTCCCTTTATTTTTAAAACCTTAATGTAATGTAAGCTACTTATAGGTGCAAATTTAAACTAAAAAGAATTTTATACTTCAATTTTTAGGAAAATAGCTATATACACCCATAAATAGCTAATATCATTTTAAAAAACCCACATTTTAAGGGTTTTTAGCAAAGAAAAGTAAAATATTTTTACATAACGCTACAGTTTTAAAAAAAATAGGAAAACGCTTGCAATTACCGTTATTAAAAAAATAACCCCTTTCCCTCTATTTATTAGCTTATTAATGTAAGCTACTTTTAGGTGTAAATTTTTCTAAAAAAAAAGGGTTGATTCTTCAATTGTAGGGGAACAGCTTATATCCGATAAAAATTTTAATATCATTAAAAAAACACATTTTGGGTTTTAAGGGAATATGATAAATAAAAATACTTTTATATATACAATAACGCTACAGTTTAGAAGAAACTATGAAAACGCTTGCAATATACCGTTATATCACAATAAATAACCTCTTACTCTTCTATTTAATAGCTTAATGTAATGTAAGCTACTTATAGGTGCAAATTTTTCTAAAAAGAGGATTTTATACATCAATTTGAAGGAAAACAGCTATATATCAACGATAAATAGCTATATATCATTGAAAATCCTAAATTTTATGGGTTTATAGCAATAGGATAAGTAAAACTACTTGTATATATACAATAACGCTACAGTTTACAAGAAACTATGAAAAACGCTTGCAATATACCGTTATATCACAATAAATAACCACCTACTCTTCTATTTAATAGCTTAATATAATGTAAGCTACTTATAGGTGCAAATTATTCTAAAAAGAGAATTTTATACTTCAATTTGTAGGAAAACAGCTATATATCACCGATAAATAGCTAATATCATTGAAAACACTACATTTTATGGGTTTATAGCAATATGATAAGTAAAACTACTTGTATATATACAATAACGCTACAGTTTACAAGAAACTATGAAAAACGCTTGCAAAATACCGTTATATCACAATAAATAACCAGTTACTCTTCTATTTAATAGCTTAATGTAATGTAAGCTACTTATAGGTGCAAATTATACTAAAAAGAGGATTTTATGCTTCAATTTGTAGGAAAACAGTATATATCACTGATAACTAGCTAAAATCATTGAAAACACTACATTTTATGGATTTATAGCAATATAGTAAGTAAAACTACTTGTTTTATACAATAACGCTACAGTTTACAAGAAACTATGAAAAACGCTTGCAATATACCGTTATATCACATTAAATAACCTCTTACTCTTCTATTTAATAGCTTAATGTAATGTAAGCTACTTATAGGTGCAAATTATTCTAAAAAGAGGATTTTATACTTCAATTTGTAGGAAAACAGCTATATATCACTGATAACTAGCTAAAATCATTAAAAACACTACATTTTATGGGTTTATAGCAATATTATAAGTAAAACTACTTGTATATATACAATATTGCTACAGTTTAGAAGAAACTATGAAAAACGCTTGCAATAAACCGTTATATCACAATAAATAACCTCTTACTCTTCTATTTAATAGCTTAATGTAATATAAGCTACTTATACGTGCAAATTATTCTAAAAAGAGGATTTTAAACTTCAATTTGTAGGAAAACAGCTATATATCACCGATAAATAGCTAATATCATTGAAAACACTAAATTTTATGGGTTTATAGCAATATAATAAGTAAAATTACTTATATATATACAATAACGCTACAGATTAGAAGAAACTATAAAAAAGGCTTGCAATATACCGTTATATCACAATAAATACCCTCTTACTCTTCTATTTAATAGCTTAATGTAATGTAAGCTACTTCTAGGTGCAAATTATTCTAAAAAAAGGATTTTATACATCAATTTGTAGAACACCTATATACACTAATAATAGCTAAATCATGAAAACACTACATTATGGTTATAGCATTCAAGTAAAACTACTTGTATATATACAAACGCTACAGTTTAAAGAAGAAAAAAACCCCTT
>JACEEZ010009335.1:0-16825 GCA_016584305.1 Chionoecetes opilio | reverse complement strand
GGGGGAGGGGAAGGGGGGTTTAAAAAAAGTATTGGAAAAAGTAAATTTCCAAAATTCTTTTCCAAAAAAAAACTTTTTTTTGGGGTTTAATAGAAATTTAATTTTCCCTGAATTAAAAATCAGAAATAGAAACAGATAATAAGAAGGAAAAAAGATGCATAATAATAAGGGAACAAAGCGAAACGGGCCCTGAAAAAAATTGTTGTAGGAAAATATTTACACACAATAATAATAGAGATACAAATAAAAAAAAATAAATGGGAATAAGGTAGAAAAAAAAGAAAATAATAAAGAAAAAAAAAAGAGAATATTAGTAAAATAAATGAAACGAGAAAAATAAAGCGAGCAAATCTTATTTTTCTGCAGTTTCTCTTTAAACAATATCGGATTTCCCGGCAGGGAATAAAAGCATAATACCTCGATGGGACTTAAAGACTGATACTCCCAGGGAGAAAGGAGGAGGGGGGGCCACAAAAAGAAAGGAAGGAGGGGTTGCCTTCAATGTTACTCTTGAGATGTTCAAATGATATAAGAAAATCAATAAGATTTTTTTTTTTAAAGTTATTTAAACATTTCTCTCTTTTCCTCCTCCCCCCTCTCTCTCTCCCTCTCTTCCCCTTCTCCTCCTCTCTCCCCTCCCCCTCTCTCTCTTCCCCCTTCCTCCCCTTCTCTTTTCCTCCCTTCTTTCTCCTCTTTTTTTTTTATTGAGTTACAAAACTTTATAAAAGTATGTTATTTTCACTTCATAAAAATTGTAACATTTACGGTTTTAAAAGAGCATTTTTGGGGTTTCTATCAAAAAGCCAATCTTGATATTTTTGGATCTCCGTGCCTTCACTTCGGCAGCCCCTTCCAATTTCCCTGGAACCTTTTGAAAGTTGTACACCAAGGCTGGGCTGCGAGGAAAGGGAGAGCATTCCCCAGCCGAGTAGACCGACAAACTGACGGGGTGGTGCCAAGTAGGGGCAGCGGGGTGTATAAGCTCTCGGGGGCAGGTAGGGTCCTTGTGGAAACCTGGGCCCGCCGTAGGGGCTGCGCTCTCTTCTCTCTTCTCTCTCTCTCTCTCTCTCTCTCTCCTTCTCTCTCTCTCTCTCCCTCTTTTTTTTTCCTTTTTTAACATACTATACATAAGCCCAAGGAGCACTGTCGTGTGCTACCTATTTAGGGAAAAGTAAATAAGTATATACACATAAATAAAATGCCCCAAAAAAACTAACATTAAAACATAAAGCTCACTAAAGTGTTTTTTTTAGGCACTGTTGCTGTCCTAGTTCACAGTTCACTAGCGTCAGCGGGGGGGGCTTCGACAGTCTCCACCGATTGGCCGCTAATTTTACATTTTGTGTGTTCTACCGGGATTGGGGGACAGCGGCCATAAAATGTTCCAATCCGGAGACGCGGCCCCCAAAAAGGTGCTTTGGGTGCTGGCTGGCAGGGGAACGCGGACCTCCACTTGCATCCCCAGGGGTAACCCCCCTTTTCCGTCTTCGCGTGGCGATTCTGGGAGGCTGTCGTAACCCAGCCAGGTGTGCACTCCCTGCACCGGGCCCTTTGTGGAATACCACAACGCCGCAACGCCCCCGCGGTTTTCCCAGTGAGTCGAAAGGATCACGGCTCGAACTTGGCTGGTTTGGGGTCTGGGGGGTCTGCAGCATCCACCGGGTCGCAGGGCTCGACCCGGATGCTGCCCCGCCTCCTAGTGTTTTGGGCGTACACGACATCCGGGAGAGGGGGGGCGTACTCTAAGTAAGGCCTTTCGGGGCCTTGTAGAGCAAGAGTTTTCCCTCCCCTGTGAGGAATGGCTACCCTTCGCAGGGCAGAGACCCTGTGAGGGGCCCTTTCTAGAAAATGTGTTTGATGTGGCCGTAAAAATTTAGCTCTGGGGTCCCCCTTACTCCCAAAACCTTGAGGGCTTCCTGATGGGAAGGAACGCCACCAACCGCAGCCTCCCTTCCACTGCTGGCCCCAGCGGGGGATGAGAAACCCCCTTGCCTGTGTTTTCTCCGGAAAAAGGGTCCCCTCCCAAACGTGTACCCCAATCCTTAAAACACTCAGCTGTTTATTGATCTCATCAGCACACGCCCACAGTTATGTCGCGGGTAGGGCAGGAGAGAACAGTCTCAGCGTAAGCCAGACTAGGCAGCTCCCGGGAGAAGATCGTCCACGTAGAGGTTCCACGGGATGGCCCCAGCACAGGCCTGTGGATGTGCTTCCCTGGCAGGATTAAAGGGGCCCTGCCCGTTGACCCGACCGGGGGTTCTTCCCTGCAGGTTTTTCCCCAGGGCAGAGGGGGTCTCCTGGATCCCTTTTTGCTCGGAGTTTTTCGAAAAAAGGCCTCCGTGCCACCCCCTGTCAAGGCACCCGTATGTAAAGGGGCCCCCAGACAGGTCCTGGCCGTCATCCGGGCGCCCCCTGCCATTTAGGGTTAGGAGCACAGCAGTCGGGGTGGACCGTCCGGTCTAAACCCCAAAAAACTTTTGGTCCGAGAGGAGGTAGTTTTGCTAGGTGACACAGATTCCCTTTCGCCACGATCCTCTCGAACATTTTCCCCACCACAGACAGCAAGGGATGGCCTGTATTTTTGGGTCGATCTGGAACTCCTCTTGGAAAGGGAAACCCACTCGAGCCTCCTTAAACCTAAAGGGCCCCAGGTTTTTTCCTGCAGGCAGGCAGTGAAGATGTGGTAAAGGGGGACAGACAGGTCTCGGACGCACTGTTTTAAAAAATGCGGGCGAGTCATCAGGGCCATGGTTTTTTTTGGTGCCGGCTCTCGCGGATGTGCTCGACCGCGCCGCGTCCCCTCCACCTTGTGGATGTCTCTTCACACTGCTGTCCAACGAGGCGGGGGTGCCGGGGGCCCTCCACCTTCTCTTTGCAGAGAAGAGTTACCACAGTGAGCCTTCCCCTTGCGCTAAACGCCGCTTTTCCGTCCCCCTTGGGTGGGGGGGGTAAAATTGAATCTTGGCGGCTGTTTCCCCTGTTTTTTTTAACCAGGGACCACCAAGTTTATTCCCCACGCCTGGGCCTCGTATTTTTGCGGCGAAAGCTCCTTCCATTTTTTCAGGGCCCATTTGCTGGAAAACCACCTCCCCCGCAGGCCGCCCGGGGCAGGTTTTTTTGGCCCCGAGTGGGTTTTGCTTTAGCGGAGCCACGTTGAGTATTGGGCCTCGGCAGCAGCAGGGAAAACGGTAGCCAAACCATGGCTGATCCGTGGGTTTTGGTGTAGTTGGGTGTGGCACATGGCGTCTCTGAAGGCCGGGAGGCGGGAAGTAAGGGTCGCGACATATTATCCGCCCCGTACCGCAGAAAAAGTACCCCCACGCCGTGTGAGTCAGGTCCGGGCAGGGAGGCCCGCCCCCCTCTCCTCTTTCCCTTTTTTTCTCTTTCTCCCCCTTTTTTTTTTATTTATTTTTATTCAACTGTTAGTACAAATTTGGTTTTTATTAGAGCTAAAGCTTAGGTTTTATACTAGAGCTATCTATAGACATATAATATATAAGACATTTTTTATTTAAAAATAATTTTGGGCCCATCCCCCGCTGTTCACCCCCCGCTTAAAGTCTTATAGCGAGGCGTGGTGGTGGGGGTTCGGTTTGGTAACTAACGGGTTCCACAGACGGCTGTAGCGGGGTAAAAAGGAACGTAAGTGATCTCGTCCTGGAAAGGGCACAGCGCTTGGGCCCCTGTCTGTGTGGGGCGAAAAGGGTGGATGAAGGGGGCGGCGGGGGCCTGGGGAGCTTGAGGCTGCCAGGTGGGGCGTGTGGAGATTGGTGCCTTGTGCTAAACATAAACCTGCCACATCCCGCCTCCTGGGGGTTGGAAAGGAGTCAGGCGCGTGGTTGGGACGTTTGTTTTAAACCAGTCCTGGGCCTCTTCTCTGGACATGTCTAGGTGCCAGGAAAGAGGGCGGGCGGGAAAGCCCATGCTAGGGGGAGTTTTCCCCATTAGGGACGTACCTGGCCTTGTACAGGATCTAAACCCCCCTTGGCATCTGAAGGGGGGGAGATGGGCCGGACACAGCTGGTCTCCAGGCCGATTTCTTAGAAACCTCCTGGCGACTGGTGAAGGCCCGTCCCGCGTAAAACCCCACCCCAAAGGGATGGAGATGGATCTCTGAAGGGGGGAGTATTACCCTCAAGCCGTATGCCCGGGTGCAGGCGGGTTGGGCATGTTTTGCCTGCAGGAGATAAGCGGGCCCGGGGTTTTTGTCAGGGGCCAGGCTGACCTGCCACGCTACTCCAGGTGACGATTTTTTTCCAAATCCCGGGTTTTGATGCGGCACACCGTGTCCTCCCAGTCACGTCTGTCGCAGGGGAAGGAAAGGGTGCAGTCATCACGTGGGCCCGGGGGCCCTGAGGTGGGGGAAATGTCATTGAAATAGACATTCCACAGAAGGGGCCCCGAGTACCCCCCTGCGGGACGCGGGGTGGATGGTTTCCTCCCGGGAAGTGTGGCCATTAATCACCCCCCGAAGGTCCGTTTTGGAGGTATCCGGGATGACTGCCTAAGCGCCGCGCATCTCAGCTCCTCAGCTTGGCAGCGAGACCTCGGTCCACACCTTCAAAAGGCCCCGGTGATGCCCAAAAGCCACGCAAAGGGGTCCATTCCCTATCCAGGAGGGGTTCCCCGGGAAAGCAGACGGGAGGAGCGGGTCTGCAGTGCCCTTTCCCCTGCCTAAAACCCAAAATTGTTTGGGATTTTGAGGAGATGGTGACGTCCAAGAAGGTGTTGACTTGGCGGTGAGAGGGCTCCAGGTTTTTCCAACAGTGAGAAAAGGGGAAATTGGGGGGGTAGTTTTTTTGGGGGCCCCTTTGCTGGTTTTTTTGGGAGGGTCACCATTTTTTCCCTTTTCCCTCCATTGGTGGGCCATTGCACGGGGAAGGGTTTTTTGAAGGAGGGTGAGTGGTGGAGCGAGCTGACACAATCCCTTTAGTGGTGGGGGCTGATTTTTTCGGCCCTAGCGCCTTCTTGGGATCTATTTGCCGCACTGATGTTCTACTTCCTTATTTTTTAATGCGAGACTCTCCAGAGGGGTCTTGAGGGATGGATCTCTGGGGCTCCGTGGGGGTTGGCCCGACTTTTTAAAAGAAAAATGAGCTGCCAACACTCAGCCTTGTCCTTGTCGCGGGCAGCCACGATCCTTTGGTTGTTAGCGGGGGGAATGGTTTTTGCAGAAAGGGGCCCTTTGCTGCTGCTTCACTCCAAAACACCATCATTCTGTCACACGGGGCCGTTTTGAAACTGGCCCTTTAAGTCCTCTCTCCACGTTTATCCTGCTTTTTGGACCTGGGCACAGGTTCGCAGGCTTTCTCTTTCCCGTTTTTTTTCTCGCCTCCTTCGCTCTCGTTCCTCTCTCTCCCCCCCCCCGGGTCCCCCCTTTTCTCTCTCTCTCTCCTCTCTCCTCGCTCGCTCTCTCGCCTCAACTATAGTAACTTAAACACGTTCAAGAACCATTCACTTGAGAGAAGAAAGAAAAAAAAAGGGTTTGGCCTACGGGATGACAGACAAATTAAAAAAAGGAATCCCCGTGAAGGTTTTAACCCTCCACGGTTTTCCTTGATACTCTTTACGACCCTGACGGGGCATGTTTTTTACACCTCACCCTGGAATGCCGGGGTGAGGGGGGGGGGAAGAGAGGGAGGGAAGGAGAGGGGAGAGAGATGGAAGGGTGAAAAAGAAATTTAAAAAGAGGTGAAAGAGGAAGATGAGGGGGAAAACGAGATACAACATAATGAAAAGGAAAAGGAAGAAACATTTTTGGGTTTTTGAAAAGTTTTTATAGATGAAGGTTTCAGAAATATGAAGAAAAAAAATGGAATAAGAAAAAGTAAAAAAGATAAAATAAAATAAAAAAAAAGATAAAGAAAAAGAAAGAGAGAGAAAAAAAGGGGAAAGAGAGAGAGAAGAGAGAGAGAGAGAGAGAGGAGAGAGAGAGAGAGAGGGGAGAGAGAGAGGAGAGAAGAGAGAGAGAGAGGGGAAAAGAGAAGAAAAAAAGAGAAGAGAGAAAAGGAGAGAGAGAGAGAGAGAGAGAAGAGAGAGAAGAGGAGAGAGAGAGAGGGGGAGAGGAGAGAGAGAGAGGGGAAAAGAGAGAGAGAGAGAGAGAGGAGGAGGAGGAGGAGAGAGAGAAAAGAATAAAAACATAAAAATAAATCCAAAAATAAGGACAAAATGAAACAAAGAAAAAAATACGTAACCAAAAAGGGAAAATAAAAAAAATTAGAATCTGAGAGAAAAAAAAATCCAATCATTTAAAAAGGTCATAAACACCTTTAAATAAATACCGATAAAAAAAGTCAAGATGAAAATGTCCCAAAATGCATAAATTAGGGGAACGGGGGTTAGCCACCCCCCCAAAAAAAGAGGGAAAATAAGGAAAAAAAAAGGGGAAAAAGGGGGAAAGAGGTGCAAAAAATGGACAAAGTATAAAAAAAGGATAAAGAAAGAAGGTTCAGTAGTGCGGGGGAAAAAGGGTATAAAAATTGGTCATAAGGGGAAAAAATAAAAGGAAAATGAGGTTCTTTCGAGGATAAAGAAAAAGGAGAGATCTAAAAAAAAAGTCAAAGGGAAAAAAAAGGGGGAATAATTATAAAAAAAAATTTATACTTCAATCGAAAAAAAAGGGGGGAGAAAAGAAATACATACTACAATAAAAATACCTGAAACAGTGAAAGGAACAAAAAAGGACAGAAGAGTACCGAAAAAAGCGAAAAAAAGGGGGATGGAAATAAATAAAAGTCGGGGAAAAAAAAGTTTTGAGTTCAATACTACGTAAAAAAAAGGGGTAAAAAAGACTATAGAAAAAAGTAAAGAAGGGAAAGATCATAAAAAGGAAATATAAATAGTGAAGGAAAGGAAAGATAAAAAATTCGCCAAAAGATAATAATAAAAAAGTATGAAAGGAAAAGTAGTAAAGGGGAAGATAAAAAAAAAATAGCAAGAAAATATGAGAAATTAGGGGGGAAAAAAAAACCAGATAATGGGGGAGAACAATTTAAAAACAAGAGAAAAAAAGGACAAAACTGAATAAAAGAAAATATTTAAAAAAGGAAAGCAAAACAGGAAGGAAAAGTGAAGGACAAAATGGGAAAACGAGGAGAACAAGAGTAAGGACAAAAAAAAAAAAATATATGATGCATTTTTTTTAATCGTTCTGGTATTTCGTGGGTTTTTTTGCTTTTTTTTTGGGTTTTGGGGTATTTACAAAAACATTTTTTCATTTTTTTCCCCGTCTGGTTATTTCAATTTTTAAAAATATTTTTTTTCTATTTTTCATCCTTTGTGCTTTTCTGTTATACCTTCCATTAAAATTATATTTTTTGCTGAACGGTGGAACTGTTGATGTCGAGAGGACGGGACTTTTCTGTTTCTTATTTTTCTCTCCCTTTCTCCCTGAAGGCTGTGGTTAAATGAAAGGGTGCCCCCGGCGGGGGGGGGGTCGATGCTCCCCCGGGCTACGTGGAGGGGAAAAGAGAAGTAGGGGGAGGAGGAAAAGAGGAAGAGGAGGAAGAAAAGAGGGGGGAGGGGGAAAGAGAATGAAGAAAAAAAAAAAAAAAAAAAAAATAGAGCTGCAAGGAATAAATTTTTTAAATGAATATGGAATAAAAACTCGGGAAAAAAAAAAAAACATCGTATCGCAGAAAATGCTAACAAAAGGAGGAAAAAGGATGAAAAGGGGATAAAAAAAAAAAAAAAAAACTAGCAAAAACATAGGAAAAAAAAAAAACCAAATGGACAAAATGAAATTATGTGTTTTCATAATAATAAAAAAACCAAAAACAAAACAAATAAATCAAAAAAAACCAAACTGTTATATAAGAACAAAATTTTTTTAATTCAAAGTTAGTCACGCATATAAAAAAAAATACCACAGCATTATAGCAAATTAAAAATTTCCGATAAAAGCAAAAAAAATACGGGAAAAAAAAATAAAAAATAATATATAAAACAATTAAGAGTTGATTCAAATATTCATTTGGCTCAGTTTGGGATTATCAACCGACTCTCGGGAAGATTAGGATTCTCTGCCTGGCCCTGCACAACCTCCCTACCCATGGCAATACTGCTCTTACTCCTGGTAATGGGGCAGCGCGGCGGGGGGTGGGCTCCCATTCCCCGGGGGATTACGATGAGGGTGAATGCCCGGCCTATAGTAAAGAGGAGGAGGAGGAGGAGGAGGGGGGGAAGGGGAGGAGGGGGGAGGAGAGGAGGGGGGAGGGAGGGAGGAGGGGAGGAGGAGGAGGAGGAGGAGGAGGAGGAGGAAGGAGGGGGGGGGGGAGGAGGAGGAAGGGTAAGGGAAAGGGGGGAAAGGAAAAAGAGGGGGAAGAGGGGGAGGGGAATTTCAAAAGAATAAAAAAAAAGAAAGGAAGCCCCCCACACCCAAATTTTTTCCCCCCCCCCCTTGCACGAGAGTAAAAAAAACAAAAGTTAAAGCTTTTTCCCCACCCTTCTCTTTTCGACCAAGGCCGGAGAAAAAAGGAGAAAAAAAACACCATGGATTTGAAACGATGAATTATTTTTTCAGGGATATGCTTAAGTTTTTAAAAAAATTAACGGAAAAAAGGTAAACACAAAGGGGGTAAAGCGATGAAAACGAAAACCTTCCGGTTTTGATCACACTTGTTGGCCCCGTCTCCATACTACATTTTGTTGTTTTGTTTGTGTTTGGGAAACCTCCCCCCGGGGGCGGGTCCAAAACCCCCCCCGCTTCCGGGGACGGGGCTTTATAAGAAACCGGATTTTTCGTCCTCCCAACGAACCCGGGCTTTCCGGTTGCCAAAGGGCCCAACCCCCCCCCCCCGGGGGGGGGGGGGGGGGGGCCCGTGGGGGGACCCGGGGTTTGGGAAAAAAATTTGGCAAAGGGGCGGGGGGGGGCCCCCCCTTGGGTCGCCCGCGGGCCCCCTCCCCCCTTGATGATAGGGGACAGTGTTTAATGCGTGTCTTCCAGCGCGGCAGCCCCGCACCGCGCATTTCTCCAGAGGAAAAAATCATTCTGCCGATTGGATTTCAACGTGACTGGTTTGCGGACTGTTCCCTTTGTATTTAAAATGGATGCTGATATTGACACAGACATTAATATCCTTTTGCGGAGAGACCAGCTCTGTGGGCAAATCACGTAAGAAATAATTTCTGCAATCAAAGGGGGAATCCTAATTTACGCATATTTCCCCCTTTCTTGTTAAAAAGTAATAGGTAAAGGGACGAAAGGGGATCATGGTCCCTAACAAGCGTGACACACAAACGGTGCGGCGGCGGGGGGGGGTGGTTTACACCCCGGGGCCTCTGAAAAAAAAAGCGGAAGCGGGGGGTCCGCCTTAAGCGCGGGGGCGCGGGCCTCGCCCGCAAGTATAAGAGGCCTTAGGGTTTCCTTCCCCGGGGTTTTCGGGAAACCCGGGGAAAGTGGGTTTTTTTTTTTCCCCGGGAAAAAGGTTTTTAAATCCCGGGGTTCGTATTTTTTGTTTCCTTTTCTCGGGCTTGCCTATGTAAAAATACAAAACGCATGAAAAGAGAGGGAAAAATGTTTTAAAAGAACACTTTTCTTGTAGGGTAAGGTTTCAAATTGGCATAAAATTTTTCTTTTTATTTTTACAATGGCTATCCTTTTATTCTTCCTATTCATTGGATTTCTTTTGGGCTAACAGAAGGAATTGACTTTTTTTTTTTTGGAGAGTTTTTCATGAACAATTTTTATGTGTGCGTGACTTGTGTTTTGTGTGAACCGTGCACAAAATTTTTATGCTATTATCCCTTTTTTTTTCCACTGGTCATTTTAGTGTTTTTTTAGGTTTTTTTAGAAATTCCAAAAAGCCAATGATAATAAATTTTTATGTTTTTACAAAAAGCTAAATTTTAATGCAATTCCAAATGTATGAGTTTTTTTATGGCTAAGTGAATGATTAAAAAATCAAAATTTTGCTTATTTATAGTTATGTAACCTATTTGCACCAGTAGCAAGTTAAAAAAAGAAAAAATTACTTCGTGTCATAAATTTTTCAATTAATTGCTTTCAAAAAATTTCGCAGATACACACTAATGAAGATGAGGGGCTCGCACTTCACACAGCATTAGTTATTAAATATTACCTGATTGGGGGGAACCGGGATCCCCGGGGAATATCCGATTTGTCCCCGAATCCCGGGGTGCTAAGAAACCAAAAAAAAAAGGAAACCTAGTTTGGGTGTGTGTGTGTGTGGGGGGGGGTGGGGTGTGGTTGTGTGTGTGTGTGTGTGTGGGTGTTTGTGTTGTGTGTGTTTTGTGGTGTTGTGTTGTTTGTGGTGTGGTGTTGTGTGTGTGTGGTTTTGGGTTTGTTTGTGCGTACGTGTGGGGAGAGAAGAGAGGGGGGAGAGGGGAAAAAGAAGAGGGAGGGAGAGGGGGGAGAGGAGGAGAGAGAAAGGGGGGGGGGAGAGAGAGGGGGGAAGAGGGGAGGGGGGGGAAGGAGAGGGGGGGAAAAAGGGGGAGGAGAGGGGGGAGAGGGGAGAGGAAGGGAAAAAGGAGGGAGAGAGGAGAGGAGAGAGGAGAGGAGAGAGGAGAGGAGAGAGGGAAGAGAGCGGAGGAGAGGGAGGAGAGGGAGAGGGGAGCGGGAGCGGAGGCGGGGGGAGAGCGAGAGAGCGAGAGCGAGAGAGCGAGAGCGGGAGCGAAGGAGGCGGGCGGGCGAGGGCGGGGGAGCGGGCGAGAGAGGAGAGGAGGGCGGGGAGGGGGCGGGCGAGAGAGCCCCGGGGGGGGAAAAAGGAAAGAGGGGGCGGGGGGACGAAAAGGGGCGAGAGCGGGGGAGAGCGAGAGCGAGAGAGCGAGAAGCGAAGAGCGAGAGCGAGAAAAAGCGAGAGCGGGGGAGGGAGCGAGAGGCGAGAGGAGGAGCGAGAGGGGGGAGAGCGAGGCGAGAGAGGGAGGAGAGAGGGAGGGGAGGACCCCGGGCGAGAGGGGAGGAAGAGGGGCGGGGAGAAACGAGAGGGGGGGGGGGGGGCGAGAGAGCGGAGCGGGCGGGAGAGGGAGCGAGAGCGAGAGGAGAAGATAGGGAAAGAAGACGAGAAGGGGGGGGGAAGCCACACAAAAAAATGAGGCCAAAACCAAAACAGAAAGGGGGGAGAAGGGGCGAAAACAAAGAAAAAAAAACCCCCAAAAAAAAGGGGGGATACCAAACACCCCCGGGAAAAAGGAAAAAAAGCAACCAGAGAAAAGGAAAAAACCCCACCGCAAAAGAGGTAGCAAAAAAAAAAAAACCAGGAAGGGGGAGAAAGAAACGGACGAGAAGGGCGGGGGGAAACCCCGGGAAACGGCGAGGAGCGAGCGGGAAAGAAATGGGGAATCAAAGAACAAACAGGGATGGCGAGGGGCCCGGGGGAAGGAGGGAGGGCCGGGGGGACGGAGGAGGGGGGACCCCAAAGAAACGCTTTGGGGATGGGAAAGGCAGGGATCCGACCCCCAGAGAAAACCCCCGCGAAAGCGAGAGGCGAGAAAGGAAAGGGGGGGGCGGGGAAAAGGCGAGCCCAAAGGGGGGGGAAGAAGCGGGAGCGCCGCGCCGGGGAAAGGAAGAGGAAAAGGGGCGGCGACGGGAAAGGGGGGGGGAGCAGGGGGGAAAAAGGATCAGAGGAAGGAGGGGTGGCCCCTCATTTGCACACAATGCAGCATTGGGGGAACAAACCCCCATTTTTTCGCCTGGAAGAAAACGGGGATTTGGCCCTGCCGGGGGAACCCCCTGTTTAAATCTTCACCTTTTATTGGGGTTTTTTTTTTTTTTTTTTTTTTTTTTTTCTTTTTTTTTTTCCCACTTTTCTTTTATTTTAAAACGAGTCCCTTTTTCTTTAAAATTTTCCCGCCTTCTCCAAGAAAATTTTTTCTCCCATTTGAAAACCCCAAATTTTTTTACCCCCTTTTGAGTTTTCCTTTTAAGGGGGGAAAATTTTATCAACCCCCAGGAAAATTTTTTAAAAAAACATGACGGTTTTAAGTTTAGTGGGAAAACCCAAACAAATTGCAGTCCCTGTCCGTGAAAAATTTTTTAATTTTAAAAAATGAGGGAGGGAGGGGGGAAAGGAGGGGAGAGGATCGAATAACCAAAGTTAGTGACCTTCGTTCATAAGGGAGGAAAATTCAATCCTCCCTTTTAAAAACCCCTCTTTTTAAGGTGTACAAGTTAATAAACCCCGAAATCCTCAAAACCCCTAAAGCTTACCCCCTTTTCCGTTCTTTTACGGGGTTTTCGGTTTCGTGAACAAGTAGTGAATTTTGCCCAATTTTTATTTTATTTTCTTCTTAATGGGAGGTAGAAATTTTTAATGGTTTTCGCATTTTTTTGCTTGAAACTTTCTGATGGACGGGGAGGGTTGGAAGAAGTAAAAATTTTGTTAAGAGGAAAAAGCTGGGAATAACTTTGGGAATAAATATACAATACGTATTTTTAAAGGTAAGAGAAAGATAAATGTGAAAAGGAAAAGGAGTATGGTGTAAAGAGTTTTCATCTGAGAGAAAGGGAATGAAAGGATAGAAAAGAAAAAGAGGAATAGGGCCCACCAAGTTAACAAAAGGGTAACTGAAAAAAAAAAATATTAGAGGATAAAGAAAAATATTGGGGGACGGGGGGGGGCCCTTTGGGGGGGTGTGTGTGTAAGGTAAATAAAGGAGCAACCCCGTTTATTCATAAAATAAATCAAGATGAGGATGAAAGGAGAGAAGGAAAAGAAGGACAAAAGGGGGGGGAAGAGGGAAAAGAACGGAGGGAAAAAAAAGGGGGAGGCAAGAGATTTGAAGGGCAGAGGTTAGACCAAAAAATTTTTTATGATAACTTTTTTGTTTTTTCTTTATTGCACTTCGTCAATCCCTCTGACAGTTGTGTTGTTGTTGGTGCGGGGCTGCGTGCGTGCGTGCGTGCTGCGGCGTGCGTGCTGCTGCGTGCGTGTGTTGTTGTTTTTGTGTGTGTGTGTTGTGTTGTGGTGTGTGTGTGTGTGTGGTGTGTGAGTGAAAAAGTTTCAAAGGAAGCGTGAGGAGAAAATCAAAGATTTGTGATAAAAAGGGAAAAGGTGGAAAGGGTATAGATAAAAAAAGAATTTAAATCCCAGGGCCAGATGAAGTGTATCCCAGAGTATTAAAAGAATCAAAAAGGTTGTTAGAGAGTCGTTAGTCACATTTTTAGGAAATGTTAATAAGGCTGTGCCATTTTTGTGGAGGAAAAGGAATGTAATCCCATATTTAAGAAGGGGGACAAGGTTAAAGTCAAAATTTGACCCGAAATCTAAGGAAGTGGTAGGTAAATTATTGAATCTATTATTGCAAAAAACATAAGAGAGCACTTAGAAAACATGTTTGTCAATGATTCACACATGGATTCCTAAGGGTAGGGCATGTTTAGAATTTATTGAGCTTTTATAGGAAGTTTTTTGAGACGGCAGATAAGATAAGGATTATGATATAATATACATGACTTTTTGTAAGGCTTTTAAAAAGTCCACACGAGCGATCTTTAAAAAAGGTTTAAAGGGTCTGGAATAGTGGGAAAGGTTTCCGTTGGATCAAGCTTGCCCAAGTAATAGGAACAAAAGGGACAATTATGGTTTTAAAACTGCATGGGGATGGTGCAATGGAGTTTTCCCCAAGGGGCTGTTTTGGGTCTATTACTATTTTTTTCATCAAAGACTTTGAAGTGGTATTAATGTGATATCAAAAAGTTTTTCTGATGATACAAGGTAGGTAATTATTGGGTCACAGTCTGATGTAAAAATATTCAGGGGACTTAGATAAATTAATGGGGGCAGTCAATGACGATGGAATTTAATTGAAAGTGCACGTTTTTGAATGTTGGGAGAAAGAAAACCCCGGGAATGAACCCAACGCAATGTATCGCTGAAAGATCAGAAGGTGAAAAATTCTTGGGGTGAGGTGACCCAAGACCTCCGCCTAGGAAAAAATGTATTGAACTAGAAAAAACAGCTAATAGAGTGTTAGGATTCATTTTCCAAAGTGTTAAAGTAGAAGTGCGGAAGTTATTCTAAAGCTTTACCTGGCTCTGTCAGACCCCAACCAGACTAGGGTTCATTTTTGGGCTCCATATTACAGGAAGGATTAGCCTTTAAATCAGTGAGAAAGGTACCAAAAATTTACAAAATGATGGTAACTTTAGTTATGAGACCAGATGAAATTATTTAAATTACAATCCTCGAGGACCAAAGAAGGGGGATCTTTTGAAGTTTTTAAATGGAAAAGGGGAAAAAAAGGGAGGTAGGAAAAAAAACTACGGGTTTTAACCGGGTACATAAAAACATAAAAAAATAAGAAAATAAGGAAGCTACAAGAGGGCCGCAAGGGCCTACACGGGGTTTTCCGTCCCTAACCTACCTACATCCACCTTTAATCCCCCCTCCATGAACTACCAGCCCCCTTTACAGCTCCCCAAGACTCCGCACTAACTTTTCCCGTCTATGAGAAACCCTTTCCCTTTATTCACCACCCTATTTGTAACCAGTTTTTTCCCTTTTTCCTTTGTGAATCTAGCTTTCAGCTTAAATCCGTTACTTCTTTTCTTAAACCCTGGTTAAAAGCCGTAAAGGGCTTTTCCTACCCCTCTTTTCCCTTTTTTAAATCCCTTTTCCACTTAAAAACTTTTATCAGATCGCCCCCTTTCTCTGCGTCTCTCGGTGGTGTAAATTTTAAAAACTTCAATCTCTTCTCTAACTAAAGTTACGCCTCCTTGTATCTTTTTTTGGGCACCTTTTTCTGCACTTTTCTAACAAAAGGCTATATCCCTCCTGTAATATGGAGCCAAAATGAACCCATAGTCTAAGTGAGGGGGCCACTTTGAGGCCCAAAAAAAAAAAACTTTTTTGATAACTTCCCCCACTTCTACTTTTTAAAACTTTGGGAAGAATCCCAATAAATTTTTAGCTCTATTTTTGGTCTCAATACATCGTTTCCTAGGTCGAAGGTTGGGTCACCTCCTCCAAAATCTTTTTCCCCCTTCATCTTTTAGCAATCATTGCTTTTGGTGATCTTTACCAGAGTTTTTTTTACCCAACTTCATAACCTTTCCTTCTCAAAATTAATTTCATCTGAAGTTTATCTAAGTCTCCCCGCAATATGTTTTACATCAGACTGTGATCCAATAATCCTACCTACCTTAGTGTCATCAGCAAGCTTGCTGATATCACTGCTAATCCCACTATCCAAGTCGTTGATGTAAATAAAAAATAGAAATGGACCCAAAACAGACCCTTGTGGAACTCCACTTGTCACCAGTCCCCATTCAATTTAGAACCATTAATTGAACCCTTTGTTGCCTATTATTTTGGCCAAGCTCTCATCCAATGAAGAACCTTCCCATCTATTGCATGAGCCTTAACCTCATTTAAGAGTCGCTCGTGTGGTACTTTGTCAAATGCCTTACTAAAGTCCAGATATATTATATCATAATTCCTTATCATTATCTGCCGTCTCAAATACTTTCCTATAAAACCAATAAATTGGTGAGACATAACTTACCCTAACCTATCCATGTTGTGAATCATTGTGAAACTATGTTTATCTAAGTGCTCTCTAAGTTTTTTGCAATAATAGATTCCAATATTTACCCACCCCCTGACGTTAGACCTACGGGTCGATAATTTGACTTTATCCTCTGTCTCCCTTCTTAAATATGGGAACAACATTTCCTTTCCTCCACAATAATGGCACATCGCCTATCTCAACCGATTTCCTAAAAATGTGCACTAACGACTCACTAACAACCTCCTTGCATTCCTTTAATACCCTGGGATACACTTCATCTGGTCCTGGCGATTGAAAATTCTTCATTTTATGCATTCACCCCCCTTCCCCCATTTTCCATAGTTATCACAATATCTTTGAGTTTTCTCCTCATCGCTTCCTTTGAACATCGTTTCACTATCAGGTATCGTCTGTGTATCCTCCTCCGTAAAAACACTTAAGAAATAAGCATTTAGACTTTTACACATACCGGGTTACATTCACACACGGGTAGAACAAGAAGTAATGGATTCAAGCTGGAAGGGCGTAGATTTAGAAAGGAAATAGGGAAAAACTGGTTCACAAATAGGGGGGTGAATGATTGGAATGGACTCGGTAGAAATGTAGTTAGGGGCGGAGTCATTGGGGGGCTTTAAAGAAGGGCTGGACAACTTCATGGATGGGATGGAAGGTGAATGTAGGGAGTGTTTTGGTGACAGGAATTAAACCCCGTGTAGGCCTCGCGGCCTCTTGTAGGTTCCTTATTTTCTTTGTTATGTACATTATCACCACATTCCAATTACGTGTCACCTACATACACCCAAAACTATAGCATTTCCAAACCCTTTTAAGTTCCATTTTTGTTTAAGCTTCAAAAGACAAGACAATGACGATAACGCTCCACGATGGAAATAAATGGGAAACCATGAAATGTAAATAACTGTGACCTTGCAAATAATAGTCAATTGCAAGAACCATCACCACCACCACTATTATCAAATTTTTTCTTATCGTGGGGCCCCAATACTCTCATTTTCCAAACTTAGGCATACTTAAAGGGAAATAAACGTACGTATATTCTTAAATTACTTTATTGATTTAGTATCCCGTGTAGGTGATGTTAAAAGAACAACGTGTGTGTGTGTGTTGGTGTTGTGTGTGTGTGTGTGTGTGTGTGTGTGTGTGTGTGTGTGTGTGTGTGTGTGTGTGTTGTGTGTGTTTGTGTGTGTTTTGTGTGTGTGTGGGTGTGTGTGTGTGTTTGGGGTGTGTGTGTGTGGTGTGTGGTTTTGTTTTGTGTGTGTGTGTGTGTGTTTTTAAAAGGGACACTATGAGACAGGTGTTTACATATACATTCTCTCTCTCTCTCTCTCTCTCTCTC
>JACEEZ010009334.1:0-20912 GCA_016584305.1 Chionoecetes opilio | reverse complement strand
GGTGGTCCGTCCTTCGTACCCCATTCCCTTTCTTTATCCTTCCCTTGAGCTCGCTTTTCTTACCAGCCTATCTTTAACCAAAAATTAACCTTTTACAGTCACGAGATGCCAGCCTAATTACTGCCTAAATTCTTCCTCATTACAGGCAGTCTCCATCACCATCGCCTCGCCCTTGGCTCGTTGTGGAAGAGGGAAGGAGAAGGGAGGGACATGATCAGAAGGGAGAGGGAAGGGAGTGAAGAAAAGGAAGGTTAGTGAGGAACAGAGAATAAGGGTTGAGAGTAAATGGGAAAGTGAAGGGAGAGGAAGAGGGGTGAGGGTTTGAAGGAAATCTGATCAGGTTTACGCGACAGGAGAGGAGATGCGGATCTCTCTCTCTCTCTCTCTCTCTCTCTCTCTCCTCTCCTCTCTCTCCCTCTCTCTCTCTCCTCTCTCTCTCTCTCTCTCTCTCCCCCCAAAATTTGATTCCTACTGGTTTGACAGCTTTTTGGGGAAACAGAACCCAATCTGTTCGCATAAAAGAACCATTTCAAGTAAACACACAATTGATTATGGCGTCCCACAAGGGTCAATTTTGAGTCCAACCCTATTAAAAATCTTCGTAAATGACTTAGCTGAATATGTCAAGGACTGCACAATAATCCAAATATGCTGATGACACTCAATTTATACATACCAGGAATGTAGATGAACTTACATGTCTCATCGAAAAACTGAAGAAACCCTAAGATGTGTCAAGAAATATTTTTACCCCGCCAACGAAGTTGGAGGGGTTATGTTTTCACCCGATTGCTGTTTTCGGGTCTGTTTGTTAGTGTACAGGATTTCTCAAAAATACGAATATATTTGGACAAAACTCGGTAACCACGTCTATTTGGTTAAGGAAGAAACTGATTTAATTTTGTTAAAGAAAAATTTTTTGGGCAAATGGGTTTCCATGGAACCAAATTTATGAAAATTCGGGGAAACCGTGAGGTATGCGCTCATACTGATGATATGTATATATAATATTTTATATATATATATATATATATATATAATATTATATATATATTATATATATTATATATTATCTTTTTATATATTATATAATCTATATATTAATACTATTTTCTTTTTTTTCTTTTTTTTTTTACTTTTTTTTTCTTTTTATATTCGGGCGAGGTATGCGCTCTACGAGTGCCCCCCCCCCCCCCCCCCCCCCCCCCCCCCCCCCCCCCCCCTAGTCTTAGTAAGGGTTTTTTAATGCTTCACTCAAGCAAAAGGCAGTGTATTTTATTGGAAATGGGCAACTTTTGTCACATGTCCCTTCCAATGCCGTCATCAAAATAGATGAGGATACCAATCACCCCAAGCAATCATGTTAAAAATTTAGGTGTGTACATTGATCGGTTTATGCTTTTCGACAAACATATCAATGAGGTACATAAAAAAGTTGTTGGTACACTAATTTTCATAAGCCTTTGTAAGTGACAATCTTGATAAACCCTCCCGAAAATTGCGATGCAGTCATTACTACTCAGCATAATCAACTACTGTATTCGGATATGGGGCACGCCCAAATCTAACTATAATGAGCGATGTCCAAAAATTACAAAACTTTGCAGCCAAGGTGGTGCTAAGAAATACGACCATGTAACGCCTATATTAAAAGAACTGGGGGTGGATAAAAGTAAAAGAGAAAAACATTTATTGGACCCATGTACCACTGTTTTTAATTTATTAAAAACGATTTTTATCCTACAGGTTCAAGAAACTTCCTACTGTTCGTGAAGTAACCAAAAGCAAAACCCAGACAACAAAATTGTTTATATGTACCCACAAACAAAAACAGATGCGGGTGCTAGAAGAAATGGAGGGCATAGGGCCTAAAATATGGAACAACCTGCCACTTAATATCACTGAGCTGCTAAATTTGCCTACATTTTAAAGAAACTTACCAGCCTTATTTTAAATTGCACATCAAATTTTATAACCTACCATAATTTTTTGCAATGTCTGTATCCTTTTAGCATTTTTTTAGTATATGACACAACTTTTTGGTATTTTGATATTTTAATTCTATATTTGTATTTTATCTTATGATGTATTTTATTGGAAATGTAAAAGAATAACCACTATTTCAGTGTAAATAAAATTATTTGAATTTGAATTTGTCTCTCTCTCCCTCTCTCTCTCCTCCCCTCTTTTCTCTCTCTCTCTCTCTTCTCTCTCTCATTTCCCCCCTCTCTCTCTCTCTCTCTCTCTCTCTCTCTCTCTCTAAAGAGGTAAATAGGTAGGATGGGGGTTGTGAGGGGAGGAAGGTTTTTAAAGAGGTACGTCCTCCTTACATACATACAAAGGGAAGAGGGGGGGGGGTGCAGATGATAGGTGGATTGTAGATGCATCCTTTGCTATATAAGTAAAACAACACTGAGTTGGTAGTAATCTTGGGGGCCTTTAATCAACCTAACTTCGATTATTAAACATTATCAACACAGAAGGTCAATAGATGAAAGGAAATGACTCACTTCACTTAACACATAAACAAAATATTCACACAAAAAACCTTTTTTTTAATATATTTTTCAAAGCCATCATACAGAGAGGGAAAGCTGGTTAAAACTAGGTACCGTAATTACCAGAAGACACTTTTCATTCAACATAAATAACAAAAAACCCTGGATATTACGACTGGCGTTATAGGCATAGTAATCAACTTCACTCTACCATCACCAATGAAGCATAAGGAACTGAAGATTAATGATGACCCATAGCAATATCCTGTTTATATTGAGAGTATGGAACGCACATTCAACATCTACCACACAAACACAAGACAACAAAAGTGACACGTTCGGGGGCTTATCCTTCAATATCATAAACGAAAAACACACGAATCTGCACAGCAAATATCCTGCATTGTAACGAAGACGGGCGTGCAATGTGCGCCGGGGGATCTTCATTTGTATGTAATTTGGTGTCATAGTACAGCTGATAATTATCTCTCATATCAAAAGAATTTGGTGCAAATTAGATAAAGCATGAAATTTCTACCAGTGTTAGTACATGCCATAAGCTTCATTTTCCAAACGGGAGGTAAGGCAGATTTGACCTCTGAGGACCGTGTGAGGTCAATGACCTAAAAGTATCAAAATATTGATGTTTGGCGTCTTTGGTTAATGGTAAACATGTTTATGATGCACTTAACCATGCATTGTGTTCCCAATAAAAGGGTCTACATATTCCACACAGCGTTGGTAATTATTTCAGGTTTTAGCTTTGACCTCTGAGGACAGTGAGAAGTTAATTACCTCAACGTATAAGTATTGATGCCAATGAATGTAAAAATGTGGTGGCGGTACTAACACAATTGCGGACTTGTGTGTTGGGAGGATTCCCTGCTGATGATGAAGCCAAGATACAAGCATCCCCGACCTGATCGTCACTATGGCAAAGCGTCATATCCTCATAGACCCCGCCCAGCATTCTACGTCCAAGCAATCAAGACCACCCCAAGAACTAACTGGGGGCTTTGTATTCTTTGCCAAGCAGAGACAGATGAACCTTTGCAGGGCCCACTAAGATCAACCATGAAACCGAGTGGTAGTGGCTATCCATCATTGACAGAAGACCTCCTCCAGTTCAAGGGACTTAGGCACATGCCAATGGAACTCAACGTAAACAGACTGGATAACGAAATATATCAATGGAAGCTAATGAAATTCCGCTTCTATTGATATTGTCCATGTAAAAAGTTTTCGAGCAAAATATTAAATGGGAGCTGGAGTTGGTGAGAATTAAGTTCTGCATATTTCTGGCGAGTCTATAATGGCCATTCTTTAGTGTGTTTTACGGTTTTTTATTTGATAATATATAGAACAAATATTTCCGAAGATAACAGTATATCTTTATACTGATAAAACTATATCTGGTAGGGGAAAAGTACCATAAGCTGGCAAAACACGGGCGGCTAGTGGAGTTTGTTGGTCTCCAGCTCGCATTTCCCGCGCCTGTCGCAGCCACAACAAGGGCTGTGACGTCAGTGCAAAGACACTATAACTCAATTTCCTGCATTGAAGATTTCCACGTTTTTCCTTTTAGAAAACATGGTATTTCCTACCACTTTTTGTTCTTCTTTCCGCCAGGTGGCGTCGGAGCGAACGAGAGAGAGTGGCGAAGTGGCCGGGAAGGAGAGAGAAAAAGGAGGGTGGAAAATCCTCTATCTATATTTCCGTCTGCATGTGAAAATACGAGAAAAAAAATATGGTAACATTATCGTGGAATGTTAGGACAGTATTTCTATTTTGGTTGGATTCACTGTCGTTCTTTTCTTGCTTTGTTTTTCCATGGGTTACTTCTTTGTTCACACTCCCTCTGTTCGTCATTTGCTTTACGTGTGTGTGTGTGTGTGTAAGTAAGTAAGTAAGTAAGTAAGTAAGTAAGTAGGTAAATATTTATTGCTATATAAATATACAAAAGCACATAACTTTAATAATAGCATAATAGCAAGTGTCTGTCGAGCGAAGCTCCTTGACAGGCTGATATCATATAATATAGGTGCATTCAGACATGCCTAAACCCTAGCTATAGCAAAATTATCCTTGACAGTACTATGTTATGAATAGTAGTAAAAAAATATACTGTGTGAATTATGTGTTATTACATAACTTATGCAAATGCAATAATAATAATAAATAAAATAATAAAAAATATATAAATAAAATAAAGTAGTTAGTTTTGCAATGGTACATACTTGTCGAAATATCCCTGCTAAGAATTCTGAAGTATGAAATTTCTTATTTCCTTTTGAATGCTAAATAGTTGTTTGTTTTAACTAAAGCATTAATATTAGAGGTAAGCTGTTGAATAACTTGGGGCCTGACATAAAATACTGTTTTTATATAAAGCTTGTTCTGAACTGTGGACAAATCAAATCGTCATTATTGCTTCTAGTCTGATGAGATTGTCAATAAATTTGAAAATTTCATTCCCTGTATAACTTGCAATAGACATTTATAAATCAATAATAAAGAGAAGTATTTGTGTATTGAATCGAATGTTAACATTTCATTGAAGAAATAATTTCAGTGACAGAGTCAAATTGCCTAAGAAAAGAATACATCTGACACTTTCTTCTGAGTATTTTACCTTATATAAGAATGTTGGCCATGTGCTGGTCCAGATGGACACACAGTATGTTAAGTGAGGGTTAACACAAGGTATTGTAAATACTAAGTAATGCATCTACAGTAAGATAGTAACGTATCTTTTACATTATTCCACAAATTGTGGTGTGTGTGTGTGTGTGGGGTGTGTGTGTGTGTGGTTGTGTGTGTGTGTGTGTGTGTTTTGATGTGTGTGGTGTGTGTGTGTGTGTGTGTGTTTTGTGTGGTGTGTGTGTGGTGTGTTGTGTGTGTGTGTGTGTGGGGTGTTGGTGTTTGAGTAGTGGTGGGGTGTGTGTTTTGCGTGTTTGATTGTGTGTGCGTGTGTGTTGGTGTGTGTGTGTGTGGGGGCGAGTTAGTGAGTGGAGTGATGGTGAGTGAGTGAGTGAGTGGAGTTGAGTGAGTAAAGGGGTGAGTGAGTGAGTGTTGTGTGCGTGTGTCTGTGAGTGTGTGTGTTTTATTTACCTATCTTTCTATGAATGCAAAAATAATTTATCCTTTTCCTCTCTCTTTCAACCTGCTCATTCCAAGCCTTCTCCCCCCCCCTCCCCTCCTTTCCCTCTCACCTTCCCTGGTCTTCTGCTCGCACAGCCAACAGCCTTCCCATTTATCACGCTCACCAGCTAAATGAAGTAGCACAAGCCTCGCCTCGCCTCCCGAACCGTTGTTGAGTTTTAATCAAATGCTCCCTTGACTTGTGAGATCCATGATGGCGCGGCATATGAGGCGGGAGGGAAGGAGGCAGGGCAAGGAAGGGACAAGGCAGGACAAGGAGGGGACAGATGAGGGTTAGGGAGATGAAAATCATTCCAGTTAAAGATCAAAAGGTGTGTGTGTGTGTGTGTGTGTGTGTGTGTGTGTGTGTGTGTGTGTGGTGTGGTGTGTGTGTGTGGTGTGTTGTGTGTGTGTGTGTGTTTTTTGTGTTGTGTGTGTGTGTGTGGTGTGTGTTGTGTGGACCTTTATCCTACAGGGATACAGAACAATAAAAGGTACAACAGAAGTGAAGAAAAATACATCAAAACGTCAAAACGAAAAATAATTATAATATAGTTAAGAGTTACTAGCTAGTTGGTACTGTTTAGGATGATGCCTTGTTCACTGTTCCGGTCTATGTATTAGCCTACGTTGAGCAGGGGACACACGGGACCTGCCAGCTGATCGGGAAGCACCACTCTGTACAAATCACTAAACTGCAAGTCACCTCCCGTGTTATTTATGAAGCCTTCCGCGATACTACATTGGCGACGAGGATACTTTGGAAGCAGGGATCATCATGCCGCGATTTGGCTGCCTGGATGTGTTCGACGAGAGTGATAAAGCTGCCTGGGGAGAATACTGTGAGCGGCTCGAGCAGTATATTCCTCGCCTCGCCAGTACTTCCTCGCCAACACGATTGACGACGCGAACACCAAGAGGCCAGTTTTCTTATTGTCAGTTGGCGCAGCAACTTACAGTACGTTGTGTGCACTGTGTGCCCCCGATAAGCCAAGGGATTTATCCATAGAGCGATTATTGAAAAACTCGGTGACCACTACGACCCTAAGCCATCTTGCACAGTTGCCCATTTTAGATTTAACTCTTGTTTCCAAGCTGAAAAAGGATCTATTCGGGATTCTATCGCTAGACTACGCAAACTGTCACCCCATTGCGTGTTTGGAGAAATGCTCAATGAAATGATTCGTGATCGCATTGTGTGTGGTGTTTCAAGTGTGCTCGTTCAAAGTAAATTGCTGGCGGAAACTGATTTGACTTTGGAAAAGGCCACACAGATTGCAAAGTGTTTGATGTCAAACAAAAGAATGAAAAAACAACACTAACATATGCAACGTTTCACAAAGACGAATACACTAATATGAATAAAGTAGAAATGTAATGGGAAATGTTTGAAAAGTTGTCATGCGTTTCACAGGGGAGTCTACATTTTTCCTAATATACGATTAAAATCTGGGAAAAAATCTGAAAGGCTTATAGGATATTTTCATATATATTTCGAGATTTTTTTACTGGAAAGAGTTAAGACTGAAAATTAAAATAATTCTTTACGGAAAATGCATTCGCGCCACAAACATGTAAAACGTTGAAAAAACTGATATACATTCAATGATTTATTTAGAATGGACACGTTCTCAAAAATACGATGGTAATATATCTAATTTTCGTCATAAATTTCCACATAATCTACTGAAGTGACCAATAAATCAATACTTTTATGGCCGCACGAAAAATGAGATGATAAAGAATGATAAAGATGATGATATTTATGAAAGATATTAAAAAACCCTCCAATTCTTGAAGGGGAAATAACAGACAATAGAAAAAAGGGACTATTCATCAAGACAAAAAGCGTGTGAAAAAAGGGTTTCACCTCTCGCTCTCTCTCTCTTCCCCTCTCTCTCATCTCTCTCTTTTCTCTCCTCTCCTCTCTCTCTCTCTCTCTCTCCTCCTCTCTCTCTCTCTCTTTTTCCTTTTTTCCCCAACCCTTAACCTAAATTCAAATAACACTAATTCCTCCCTATCCCCATCTACTCCTCAATATCTCCCTCTTTACTAGCTACCAACCAAAATATATAACCAAACTTAAGCCTTATTCTCACTGTATCTCTAAAATTAAGCTAAAAAAAACAATGAAATGGGACCAAAAAAAAAATAGTGACGAAATTGAATTGAGAAACCTGAAATCATGCCATAATCACTTCAACACGACTTTTTTTTCTCTTATTTCATTGAGTGACAAACAAAGATGGCAGCGGCGTAAAGGGGGCGTACGAGGAGTCCCTTGTACAACCCGTCACAGAACGAGAAATCATAAATAATTTCTTACTGATGTTACATTCTCACATTGCAGCACTCCCCCACCCCTTCCCGCCCCACTACCTACCTGCTTTATAATTTTGGAGGTGGAAGTAAACTGGAGGAGAGAGGAGAAAAAAGAAGAGACATGTAAATGTATGAGAGAGAGGAGAAGAGAGAGAGAGAGAGGAGAGAAAAGAGAGAGAGAAGAAGAGAAAGAGAGGAGAGAGAGAGAGAGGAGAGGAGAGAGAAGGAGAGGAGGAGGGGAAGAGAGAGAGGAGAGAGAGGAAGAAGGGGGGAAGAGAGAGAGAGAGAGAGCTTGTAGAGCAGGGGAAAGGAAGAAAACGAGATAATACAGGGAAGAGAGAAGGAATACCAGATTGATGGTTTGTTTTTATTGGTGGCGGTGTGTCGGTTTTCCCCGTGGAC
The DNA here is from genome assembly GCA_016584305.1 of Chionoecetes opilio. NCBI lineage: Eukaryota > Metazoa > Arthropoda > Malacostraca > Decapoda > Majidae > Chionoecetes > Chionoecetes opilio. Next base: position 12,549 of record JACEEZ010009334.1, on the reverse strand, counting down.
GAAGCGATGCTTGAAGGGAGAAGTAGGGAAAAGGTACGTAGGAAGGAGAGAGTAGGTGGAGAGAGAGTGCAGGGAGGGAAGGAGGGAGAAGGGGAAAATGATATTGAGGGAAAAAGATTTTGGCAGGGGCAGAAGAATGTATGAGTTTTGTGGGGACAGGTAAAAAAATAGATGAGGGCGGGAGATATGAGGGAGGGTGAGGTAGTGGCAGCCGGTGGAGGGAGATACACGAGTTAGGAGAGAAAAGTACAGGTGAAGGAGGTAAATGAAAGGAGGGGTGGTGGAGGAGCGAGAGAGGTTTGAATTACGTGAGGGGAAGAATGAGGCCGAGGGAGGGATGAGGAAAAGTGCTACACAGTGACACAGGTGGAAGGGAGGAAGAAAAGTAGGAAAGATGGCAATACGTAATGAACATTTCGCACAAGTGTAAACATCTAAGTAGAAAAATATACTAAAAATACAAATCCCATGCATAAATGTTGAATAAGAGTTTGAGAGATTTAATATTTCAAAATGTGTTTTTACCCAATGTCTTGTCTTTTTTTACGTTTTTACATTTTCCTTCTTGACTTCACATTTGTTTTCTTCTTCTCTCCTCTCTCTCTCTCTCTCTCTCTCTCTCTTTTCTCTCTCTCTCTCTCTTCTCTCTCTCTCTCTTTGCTCTCTCTCTCTCTCTCCTCTCTCTCTCTCTCTCTCTTTATATATTATTGTTCATTACTACCCATTCTGACGTTTACTCTGTTTTCTGATGGCTGGTTTTCCTCCCTTCCATTTTCAATTCTTCCATCCTCTTTTTGATTCTTGACTCATCTCCATTTCGTCAACCCTTTTTCCAGGAGCGCTTTGCCATGAAATTTTTCCACCTTTTGCACTACACCCACGTAATTAACTAACTGGACATTTCGATTTTAGATACAGGTGTACCCAAAAGTTTTGTATGGTAAGTGTTAGCTACTTTTTTGTTTGTTTTTCAATCGTATATCTTTTCCTATTCTTCCCTTGTGTGAAGGATCTGTTTACTCTACTTGAAGTACGATAAATTGAAAATGTTCAATATTATTTTTTCATTGTTCAATGAGGTTGAATTTTCCATATTAAGAGTAATTTTGATGATACACCCAAATTAAGAATGAAATATAAACAGTTACTGAAAATTTGAATGGGTTTTGAAGGACATTTCGTGATATTAACAGAAGAATTCAAAAGAAATATCATGGACTATCAAAGGCGGTGTTACCACCACCACACACACCACCACCACACAACCACACACACCACACACCACACACCCACATTACACACACACACACACACACAACCACACAATTTTTTTAAAATCTGGAACTTTTCCCCAGAATTTTAAAGGGGGAAATGATGGAAAGGAAGATTTGGGAAAAATCATAATTTGATTTAAAATAATTTGCCAATTTAATGACAAAAGGGTGAGGATCTAAAAAAAAAAAATTGAAGGGGGGCCTTTTTTTTTTCTGGAAAAAGGGGGTTAATTAATTTTTGGAAAAGGATTGGGGAAAGGTGTTTTCCCCCATTAATTTTTAGTTTGATTTGAATTATGTCCCTTTTAAATAGCAGAAAGTTTTTCAAACTTTGACCCAGAAAAAAGGAAAGATTTTAAAAAGGGCGAAGGGTTGGAGGAAAAAATTGTTGGTGAAAAGAACATTTATTTATTGTAAGGTTATTTCCAAAGTGGTAATGAAAATCAAAATACTTTTATGATTATGTTAATTTAAATTAAAAGTAATTTTGATACAAATTTTTAAGAATTTTAAAAATTTAAATCTAAAAATTAATGTTTTGAGGACCCTTCTGAATTAACCATTAACTTCAGCTTCAAACTTCATTCATCACTCACCTCACCACCACCACTCCACACACCACCCCATAAATTACACCATTAACACCCTCATTTATCTGAATCTGGGCAAATTTTCCACCAACAATTTTAATTTAGCTATTTGATCTTGAATTTAATTGCAAGCTTTTAGGGATGCCTCAAATTTATGTGCCTTGCGAAATCTGGAACCTTATAGGGGAGGTCGAAGGGTGAGTGTCTAAACAATGATGGAATTGTTAATTTTGGTTCTGAATGTTGTATTCTTTTCCCATTTCCTTGTGTGAGTATGAAAATGCAGCATGAAGTATTGAGGAATAAATTCATATAATAAGATTTGGTTATGGGTGAATTTGATATTGGGGAAGGATCCTAGGTACCCAATAGAAAAAGGGGAACAGACGAAGATGTGGGTGGAGGACTTCGTGGATAACAGAACACAAAAAGGCTGGCTACAAGGGGTGGCACAAAAAACGCCGACGGCGCAAAGCCCAGGTATGCACGCACACCGCTACACAGCAACACCACACACCGCACACCACCACAAGCACAGGTCGTCCCTTTCGCGTCAATGCCCAAAAGGATGGAGGATGGCCTCCCACACCTGAAACTTTGACTTATGGAAAGGTAGGATCCTGAGACAAAATGACAGCTTTCGCAAGGCCCATGTACCCTTATTCTAATTTTTTACTTTGGGAACTAGACATTTTCTGGGATACCTTGGGGTGTTCCCCAATGGTCAAGAATTTACTGCCTATGGCACTATGGAAAGACTACGGTCTTTTCCACCGGGAGGCGATACTGAGCCAAGACTGGAAATTTTATAAATTCAAAAAAACAAGCTCAAAGTTAATTTTAGGTTTAAAAAATGATTTTTTTATTAAAGAGGTTTTTAAAGATTGATTATCATAAATATGATATGGATTATCAATACAGAATTCCAAAACAAACAATTCAGATACACAGCACATAATTAAGACTTAATACAAACCTTCAAATACACACACACACACACACACATACACACACAACACACACACAACACCACACCCAAATCACCCATTCATCCCCACCAAAAAAAACGAAAAACCCCCCCCCACAAAAACAAGGGGAAAAAAAGGGAAAGGGGGGGAAAAAAGGGAAAGGGGAGGGGGAAAGGAGGGGAAAAGAGGAAAAGGGGAAAAAAAAAAAAGAAGGGGGGAAATTTGGAAAAAGGGGGAAAGGAGGAGGGAGGGAAGAAAGGGAAAAAAGGAGGGAGGAAGAAAAAAAAAAAAAAAAAAAGGGGGATTTGGGCACCGGCTTTTTTAAGTGAAAAGGGGGGAAAGCCGGGCAGGGAAGGGTTGGGGCCGGGGGGGTTTTTTGGGCGGGTTTGTTTCTGGGGGGAGGAGGGGGGGGAAAAAAAAAAAAACCCCGAAGGGGTTTTTAGGCAAAAAAAAATTTTTGGTTTTTAAACAAGATGCCGGAAAAAAATTATTTAAGAATTTTTTTTGCTTAAAGAAAAAAATTTGGAACAGGGGTTTTGACCGGGGAACGAATGCTGGGATTTTTTCCAAAAGGGACGGTTTGGGCAGGCAGGTGGGGGGTTTTCCCCCTTTAAAAAAATTTGGGTTTGGGTTTTTGAAAAACGAGGCGCTGAGCAAGGGGAAGGGGTGGGGGGAAAGGGAAAAAGGGGGGGGAGGTAAGGGCCCCCCCAAAATTTTGGAAACGCCCAAAAAAAAACGCCGGGGAGTTAAAAAACATCGGGGTTTAAAAAAATAAAATTTAATCTATACAACCAATAAATTTTAATTTAAAATAGGGTTTTTTTAAAAGGGGAAAAAAAAAATTTTAATATTTTGATCATTCTAAAATAAACATTATTTTTCAATGTGGGGTCTTAAAAAGTTAAATTCGACCTTATAATCAAAATTAAAAGGGGGAATTAAAATTAAGGGCCCAACAAAAAAAAAACAAAAAACCAAACAGTTAAAAAACCTGGGTTAAAAAAAAGGGGATGGGGGGAAATTTTAAGGGTGGGACAGGGGAGCGGGAAACCCCCAAAAAGGGGTTGGAGGAATTGGGGTTTAAAGAGGGTTAACCAGGGGAATATTGGGGGCGGGAAATTTAACTTAAAGGAAGTGAGGTCCGGTTGGAGGAGGTAATAAGGGTTAGAATGTAAGTAGGTCGGGGCTGAGGAGGATTATACCTATTGGTAAGGAATATAATTGACGGACAGAAAGAAAAAAAAATCTTATAGGGAAATAAAGATCTAGGAAAGAGTGATCCAAAATGGTGACCACTAATTAAAAACAACACATTGGATTTAAAAAGAACATGTTTTTAAAGGTTAATGGCAGGATTCGTGAGCAAAGAACAGTTATAACGTGATGGGAGGACAGTGAAGAAAAAGGAGTAGCAAAAGAACAATTAGAGATTAAAGTAGCAGGACAGGCGAAAAATGACCAAAGGGTTATGGTGGAAGAGGGTATAGATAAAATGAAGAATTTAAATCGCCAGGACCAGATGAGGTGTACCCCAGGGTATTAAAGGAATGCAAGGAGGTGTTAGTGAGTCTTTAAATGCACATTTTAGGAAATCGGTTGAGATAGGCGATGTGCCATTATTGTGGAGGAAAGGAATGTTGTTCCCATATTTAAGAAGGGAGATAGAGGACTAAAGTAAAATTTATGACCCGTAAGTCTAACGTCAGTGGTAGGTAAATTATTGGAATTATTATTGCAAAAAATATTAGAGAGCACTTGATAAACATAGTTTGATCAATAATTCACAACATGGATTCACCAAGGGTAGGTCATGTCTCACCAATTTTTGAGTTTTATAGGAAGTTTATGAGACGGCAGATAATGATAAGGATTATGAATAATAATTCGGGACTTTAGTAAGGCATTTGACAAAGAACCACACGAGAGACTCTTAAATAAGATTAAGGCTCATGGAATAGATGGGAAAGTTCTTCGTTGGATTAGAGCTTGGTTAAGTAATAGGCAACAAAGGGCTACAATTAATAGCTCTAAATCTGAATGGGGATGGTGACAAGGGAGTTCCACAAGGGTTTTTTTGGGTCATTACTATTTTTTATTTACATCAACGACTTGGATAGTGGGATTAGCAGTGATATCAGCAAGTTTGCTGATGATACTAAGGTAGGTGGGATTATTGGATCACAGTTGATGTAAACATATTGCAGGGAGACTTAGATAAAACTTAAGAGTGGGCAGTCAGCTGGAGATGGAATTAATATTGATAAGTGCAGCGTTATGAATTTTGGTAGAAAAAAAAACCCTGGTAATAGATTCCCACCATACGCAATGTTCGTTGAAAAGATCAGAAGGTGAAAAAGATCTTGGAGTGAGGGTGACCCCGGGACCACCGACCTAGGAAACAAGTATTGAGGCTAGAAATAGAGCTAATAGAGTGTTTGGATTCGTTTCCAGAAGTGTTAAAGTAGAAGTGCGGTAAGTTATTCTAAAGCTTTATCTGGCTCTAGTCAGGCTCACCTAGACTATGGGTTCAGTTTTGGTCTCCATATTACAGGATGGATATAGCCTGTTAGAAACAGTGCAGAGAAGAATGACCAAATGATACAAAGGGATGCGTAACTTTAGTTAGAGAAGAGATTGAAAGTTTTTAAAGTTACACTCACTCTAGAGGGCGCAGAGTAAGGAGCGATCTTTATAGAAGGTTTTTTTAAATGGAATAAAGGGATTTAATAAAGGAGAGGTAGGAAAAGTTCTTTCGGCTTTTAACCAGGGAGAACAAGAAGTAACGGATTCAGCTGGAAAAAGCTTTAGATTAGAAAAAGGGAAAAAGGGAAAAACTGGTCACAAATAGGGTGGGAATGAATGGAATGACTCAGTATACAGGAAATTAGTGCGGAGTCATTAGGGAGCTTAAAGAAGGCTGGATAGGTTCATGGATGGGGATGAAAGGTGGATGTAGGTAGTGTTAGGTGACAGGAACTACCACGTGTAGGCCTCGAGGGCTCTTGTAGCTTCCTTATTTTCTTATGTTCAAATGTTCTTATGAGAGAGAGATAGTAAATGACACCAACAATTGAAATTCAGACTGATAAACGTGTATACAGTCCCCTCTATACACAAAAAACACACGCGCACCACACACACACCCCACACCCCACGACACCACAACCACACCCCACACCAACACCACACCACACCACACACCACACCACACCACACCACACCACACCCCACCGCACACGCACACGCACCACCCACCACACACACACACACACACACACACACACACACACACACACACACACACACATACACAAACATTACTCTTAGACCCTTAATTCAATCTAACGCCTCCATATTCCTCCCCCCCACCCCGTCCCGAGAACCAAGATAAGGTCGAAAACCCCAAATAAAGTGAAAAAGGAGAAACTGAAAAAAAGGAGAGGAAGATAATTGGGGGATAATGATAAGGGTAGAATGAACGAAGAGGATTGAAATGTGAAAAAAAATGAGATACACAATGTGAGTGACGAAAAAAACAATTCATTAATATTATTCTTAATTATGAAAATTATGTATAATGCTTCAAAACATAAACGTGAGGGTCGGACAAGTGGTCTTGATTAACGAACATAACATTAACGAGGCGCCAAAGAGAGAAAATCACGAACGTGAAGTAGAGGGTCGTGCTAAAGTTGGGGATGAGAGGAAAAAGTCTGATTATGTAGAAAAAAAACAAAAATTGTCACTACGATTTTCAAGAATGGAAAATATAAAGGGGAAATAACGGGACTGAAAAGAAATTGAAAAACGTGTTGGACAAAAAAACTCATCCCAATAGGGCAGGAAAATGCAACCCATTCTTCTCCTTCCCATATATATTTTTTTCTTTATCATATATTGATTTTTCTTTTCCACCTGTTCCTAATTCATCTTCTAATCGTATTGTCTTTTTCATTATTTTAAAAATTATTTTTTTGCCTTCCTTCACCCTTCTTTCAGTTCCAAATTTCTTCTTCCTCTTCCTCATGCTATTTCAATACACACATACACACATACATACACACACGTACACGTACACCCACACACACACACACACCACACACACACACACACCCCCACACACACACACACAACACAACAACACACACACACACCACACACCACACCAAACCAAACAACACAAACAAACATGAATTTAAAAACAAAACAAATGCAATCACCAATAATAATAACAGCAATAACAGTATGTCGCCCGGTACCGCAAACACAGTCTTTCTCCACATACAGTTTACATACACACCTCTCCTTTACATCCATATTGAGAAGGGCGGGATGAAGAGGGGGGAGGGGGGGTAAAAAGAAACTCAGATATTGCGTGCAGTATGCCTCTTTGGCAGCGCGTGGACCAGAATGTGTCGTGCCGCTGGAAAAACTTCCAGCGCAACGTAACGTAAGCACAACATGGCGAAAATTAACCCATAAAGCGTCCTCTTCTACCTCTGTGGCCAGACTGCCGGGAGGGAGGATGAGGAGAGGGAGGAGGAAAGAGCCACCTGACGGGGAAGTGGAGGAGGAAGATGAGGAGGAGGAGGAGGAGGAGGGGATTACATAGGATTACATAGGAATAACAGACACCAGGAGACCTAATGGTCCATGACGAGGGTATCTGCTGAACTACATTACTACTAACTATCAACTACATGTAAGAGGACAGTTGGAAAAGGATACCATGTCCCGAAAGAAGATAGGAACATGGAAGTTACGTAGTGAAGAATGATAGGATATGAAATTACTAACTACAAATACCACTACCAATACAACTAATCGATCCGGTTGATTAAATATGAATTCGCAAGGCACTATCAATACCCATTTACTTTACAGTGCGCGTCAAGTCTGTTTTTAAATGTAGTTATTGTGCTGGCTTCGACAACATTTGCTGGTAACTTGTTCCATCGTTCAACGACTCTAACATTAAAAAAAAAATTACGGAGATCTGTGATGCAACGTTGACCGTTTAGTTTTAAACCTTATTTCTTGTTACTACTTGAGGAGAAAGCTCGAATGGTTCTCTTGATTAATGACATCAAATCCTTTAGGATTTTAAAGGTTTCTATCAAGTCCCCACGGATTCTACGATCCTTTAAGGAAAACATCTTAAGTTTCCGCAGTCTCTCTTCATAAGATGAATTTCGCAGAGATGGAATTTGTTTGGATGCTCTTCTTTGCACTGATTCCAATTTGGCTTGATCTTTTACGAAACAGGGCGACCAGAATTGAACGGCATATTCTAAGTGCGGCCTAACCAAGGACGTGTATAATACTTTCAGAGTTTTATGTTCAAAGTTGCGTTTAATGAAGCCCAACATCATATTCGCCTTTTTACTGACAGCTAGGCAATGCAGACTGGTTTTAAGATCGTTACTGATGATGACACCTAAATCTTTTCCTGCTGTACTTCATTTAAAGGCGATTTTTTTTTGCATTTGATAGTTATATTTGAGGTTATCTTTTGCCTATATGCTTTATTTTTACATATATCGGAATTGATTTTAATAGCCATTTATCACTCCAATCTGATAGTTTGTCGAGATCACGCTGTATGAGTTCGCAGTTTCTCTAGTATATGCTTTACCGCCTAATTTGGGTCACCCTGCAAATTTGGATATTTTAGATACAATCCGCAGTCCAGATCATTGATATATATCAGCAAAAGAGTAGGACCCAAGACCGAGCTTCAGGCACCCCACTAGGAACACCCAACCAATCGATACCTCGCCATTTATTACTACCCGTGTTTGCGATTTGAAAGCCAATCGAAATTTCCATGAACATAATTCTCTCCTAAGCCATGTGCCCTTAGCTTGGTCAAAAGTCGCTTATGGGGAAACTGTATCGAAGGCTTTCTGAAAATAAAGGGGATATTACATCCGAGGGAATTTTAAGCGCCCCAGTTTGAATAAGTGACATTAAAAAATCGAGTAGGTTGTTAAGCAGAATCTCTTATTTCGAAATCCATGCGGGGGAGTTTAGTATGAGTTATTTTCATCGAGGGAAAGACACAATTTTATCCCGCAAATTTCTCAAATAGTTTAACAATCACGGACGTTAGACTAATTGGGCGATAATTACTTGCGGGGCCCTCCTACTCCCTTTCTTGAATATCGGTGTAACTTTTGCTAATTTCCACATACTAGGAACATTTTTGCCCTTTAAAGCGATTTATTGAGAATAATTTTTAAATGGGACCGAAAAGTTGACTGTGACATTCGCGAAGTAGTCGCGGCAAAGATTGTCCACCCCCAGGGATTTTGCTGGGTCAAGTTTCAGAAAATACTTTGATATTTCGTCTACTGTTATCTCTCCTATTACCATCATCCTTTCGATCCCGCATACATGTTTACTGGTTCTGGTAAGGGATTTTTCGTCTTCTTTAAAAATACCCCCATTAAAGAACTCTTTGAGTACGAACGCCAAAACTCTTATTATCATTTACCAAGAGTTTTTTTATCTTTCAGTGCCCCAATACTTGTTTGACGTTTTTCTTACTTTGAACGTATTGAAAGAACCTTTTCGGGTTTAAATTTTGGGTTCCTTTGCAATTTTTTCTTCATAATCGCGCTTTTTAGACTTAATTGTCCTATGCAACGCGTTTTTTCGTCTTTAATTCTCTAGAATCGCAGTCTGCATTTGATCGTTTGTAACTTTATACGCACGGCGCTTTCTGCCAATGATTTGTTGGATCTCATTATTTATCCAACTAGGTCTGTTTATGTTATTCAAACGTTTTCTTACCATGGGAACATGTTTTTTCCACCACCGATTGGAGTTTATTGTGAATAATTACACATGTTTCGGCGTTATTACCATTTAGTAAGGTCAATTTCCCTTCAACTTCGCTTAGTACCCTGCTGATCTTTGTGAAAATCTGCTTTATTATAATTGGGACTAGTAACAGATTTTTCTGTGATATTTACATTGCAATTTATGCCGCATCTGATTAGCCTGTGATCACTGTTTGCCAAAAGTTCACCTATATCGCAGTAATCAATCAGATCAATGTCGGGAGTGAAAAAATAAAAACTAGAAAACTATTATCCTTGTAGGACACGGACCACCTGATTTAAATATACTTAGACTACTAAATATAATATCAAGCAATCGCATACCTTCTCTATCAGTTTGAATTATTATTCCAGTTTATACGAGGTAGGTTAAAATCTCCACAAATAATTGTATCGTTATTATTGTTCACAACTGACTTTATCTCGTCATACAGGAGGCAATCTATTCCCCATTAGATTTGGAGGACGATATATTGTCCCAATAGTTAGCAATTTACCGTTTAGCTAATCTTTGCGGTAGACTGAGTCATAATGATCTTTGTTTACTTTATCGATTTCGATTGCTTGCAAATTTTCTTAATGTAAAAAATGACACCTTCACCTGCTTTATGCGTGCGCCCAATTTTGGAATGTCTTATAGCCTGGAATGGCTATTTCAGCCAATAATGTTTTTTCTTTTGTGTTGACCAACTCTCAGTGATAGTGACGATATCTGGCGTTTCGGCAAAAACGTTTTGCTAATAATTCGTTACGCTTTAAAATAATGCTTCAGGCATTTGTGTAGAGTAAATAAGTTCCTTGATAGTTTTTGGGAACCTTGCGTGAGGGTTTACCGGCAGGGCGTCTAGGGTCCACTGTTTCAGGGCGCTTGATTAAGTTACTTTGATTAGTATTTGCGGAAACGGGACGTGGGCCCAGCGTTGCTGTGGGGGAAGAAAGGGGTTAAGTGATGCTGCTACCGCCGTCCGCTCGTCGTTTTTGATCGTAAGAAGAAACTTTTTTCATTTAGCAGACGTCCCAATCGTGCATGGCCGATTGGGCTTGAGGTGGAGTCCCCTCATCCCTAAACAGGATGGAATCCTCAACCAGGATGGATCCTCGTAGAAATTTCCCAGAAGTTTGCGAAGTCTCCATTCTCCCGTGCACAAAGAGACCCAGTCGGTTATTTGCGCTGAACGCCTTATCGTAAAAGCGTCGGCCTACTCCTAGTCTGGGAAGAATTCCTGATATAATGATATGATTAGTTTTAGTCTTGAATTTCCGGATCAACTTCCTGTGGAGGAGGAGGAGGAGGAGGAGGAAGGAGGAGGAGGAGGAGGAGGAGGAAACAGAAGGACGTAGTAGTATGCAGTAGTAGTGATGGTGGTGGTTGCCCAGGTAATACCGTCCTGAATGGTTGTGTTGAGTTTCGTGGAGAGGAGTCGAGAGGAAACACATGCGTCAGACGTGGCTAGGCAGGTGGCGTAGTGGTGGTGATGAGGGAGCGGGTGTTGTGGTTGTGACAGGGTTGGTGTGTGGTGGTGATGATGGAGCGGATGTGGTGATGTGAGTAGTGATGGCATGACTGATAAGTGTGATGCATGGAGGGATAATGAGGTGTGATGTGAGGGTAGGTAAGAGGTTGATGGGTGGTGGTGGTGGTGATGACAAGACAGGAAAGTGGTGTTGACTGCAAGGTAAATAAACCAAATAATGTGAGTAAACAACTATTTAATTAAATACAAATCAAAGCATACCATGTCCATCTGTCTGAATGTTGTTATCAATTCATGTTTATTTCTTGATAATAAGAAGCAGGTATTAAGTCCCACCAGAGAGCAAAACGCTGGATATAATTTTGGGCTTTGAAGGACCAACTAAAATATAATGCTTGGGAAATATGAATAGCTAATGCCTTGTTTAAGGAGAAGGAAGTTGCCCCATGAATTAAGAAAAATAATATGAAGGGTTTCATACAAAATTAAAATAAGCCTTGTACTTCATCTAAACTTGAATTAGGAAAACTTAACCAGCAGGTGTTTCATTATGTCATAGTTTAATATCAGTTATAAATATTAAGATAAGGGTTCACCTAAACATATTCAAATAGTGATAAGGATGCATACTAAAATTATCTTATTAGCGAAAGCCATATGAATTTACCTCAGGGCTTAGCTTAAACTGAGTTATTTGCTTCGTATCTTCTACTGTAATATTCTTTTTTTGGGGTGGCACACGACGTAAGTTTTTTTTATGTCTTTTCATTTACCGGCGAGTCTGATGCCATCGGAGTAAAGAGAAGAAAGTTAACAATAGAAGCAGAGGAAAGGAGAACGTGCCACTCATCTCAAGATACTGACAATGAGCACCTTGCTGCTTCTTTACAGCCATTTTTATCGGTCTACCTAAAGCCTATCTACCTATTTCCAAGTTGGACTGGTGTGTGGGTACTTTGTGAAGCAGTATCTATACTTAAAAAGAAGATTCTTAAGCATCTATCAGCTCACAATCTTCTATCTGATCGTCAGTACGGTTTCCGTAAAGGGCGATCTACTGGCGATCTTCTAGCTTTCCTAACTGAATCTTGGTCATCCTCCTTTAGGGGTTTCGGTGAAACTTTTGCTGTTGCCTTGACATATCAAAAGCTTTGATAGAGTCTGGCACAAATCTTTAATTTTCAAACTACCCTCTTTCGGTTTCTATCCTTCTCCTGTCCTTCATTTTAGTTTCTTTCAAACCGTTCTATTGCAGCTACTGTAGACGGACATTGTTCTTCTTTACTAAATCTCATATAGTGGTGTCCCAGGTTCTGTCCTATCACCCACTCTCTTCTATTATTCATTAATGATTTCTAAGTCTACTCAAAGCCCCATCCACTCCTAGATCTATGCAT
>JACEEZ010009333.1:30000-82764 GCA_016584305.1 Chionoecetes opilio | reverse complement strand
TTAATAGAAAATGATATGGATTTTTCCATAGCTCTTTTAAAAACCAATAAATAATAGTAGCCCAAAAAAAAAACTAATAATAAAATAATAATAATAATAATAATAATAATATAGCAATAAATAATATATTAGCAATGAAATTTTATTAGGGGATATTATGTTTTCTGTGATGGTCTGGGGGGGGGGGGACTCTTCCCTCAGGGTAGAGGGAGGGAGGAGGTTGTCAGAGCGGCATTGTCAGCTGAGCTGTAATCGGCCAATGATAACACGCGCCTCAGTTCTGAGGCTCTGAGCCAATGAGCGTTACGCTACCATACGTGTCTCGGCAGTCCGGTCTGTTACGAGAAAAAGACACAATACCGAAATCCAATACCGACCAAAAAAATATCCCGATACGGTATACCGATGCAATACCAATACCGATACCGGTATACCTAAAAAAAAAAATACCGATAGTCGGTAATACCGGTGCTAAAATACCGGTATTCGTATACCAAAAAACCGGTGCACATCCCTAGCCGGTGACATTCCTACCGCCTGCGTCTGTGTCCTGCTCCTGGTGCAGGATCCTGCCTTCCCCAACACTTGCTGCTGCAAGTGTTAACGCCCACCCCACGCCCTAAAACGTCACCACCTTTGCCCTGCTGGCGTCCACCACAACAAAAACACGATGTGAGTGAGGCAGGGAGCAGGGTGTGGGCCCGCAGGCAGGGCAGAGAATGCCCAGAAAATGATCATATTTCTCTTGCACACCCATTCACTCTTTTCTTTTTCCCCCCTGGGTATTATTTTACGACGGCACCAAACTTCCCTACACAATTGGAGCATGGTTTTTGTTACCTTATTGTATTCTAAGAAAACTTTTTTCTCTGAGCTTTCCGTCGCAAAATCATAGTTTCGTAGATATAGAACCTTTTGGGGTGGGGGGAGGAATATGTCTCCTTGTTTAACAAAATGCCTCCCTCTTCCTCTTCTGTGACCTGCATCGCTTTTGTTTGGGATTTTATTAAACTTTTTATTGGACCCAGTTAGGAGGTTAAAGGGTTGGGTTTTAGGTTAGGTAAGGTAGCCACGGGTGCGCCTCCAAAAACAAAAGCAATGCAGGTCAAAAGAAGAGGAAGAGGGAGGATTCTGTAAACAAGGAGACATATTCCTCCCCCCACCTAAAATGTTTTATATCTCCGAAACTATTGATTTGCGAGGGAAAAAGCTCAGAGAAAATGTCTCTTAGAATACAATAAGGTAACAAAAAACCATGCTCCCAATTGTGGTAGGGAAGTTGGTGCCATCTTAAAAATTTACCCTCCCTTTTAATTTTCTTCAAAGAATGAGTTCTTCCATGTTACTGTAGATAACACTATAGTCGCCAGTCACTTGCCACTGCACTAATGTCGCCAGGCACAAATAAAACGCATTTTAGCATCACTACAGACCTGTATGGGTCACTGAAAGGCATGCACAGTAGTTATATTATGTTTCAAAAAACATACATGTCTTCAGTTTGGGACGTAAAAGTCTGTAGTGATGCTAAAATTCGTAATATATTGTGCCTGGCGACATTAGTGCAGTGGCAAGTGGGCTGGCGACTATAGTGTTATCTACGGTAGTTTTTCCAAAAGTTTTTCCCGCCCTCTTGTGCGATTATCTTCCCCTTTACATCCTTTTCCGTCTCCCTTTCTACACGACCATGGTCACTCTTTCCATGGGGCACACATAACTTATTTCCTTGGCTAGACCAACTATTGTTAACACTAGGTCAAGTCTTGCGGTTCGTCATCTGCCCTATATCTTGTGTTTTCTGTCACCACTGAGTCATCGTGTTTTCCATTTGGCACCCCAACAATCTATCCCCAAAAAACATTCTCATTTTCTCCTTCAAAGGTCTCCACTTTACTTCCTTTCAGTGGAAAATCTCCAGCAGCAGTACCCTTTTTCTACTCTTGATTTTTTGCTTAAGTACTTCAAGGTATCCTCTAATACTTTCCCCTTTTTCTTCCTTCCTCCAAGTCTTGTTTGGGTGGTACAGAGGTCGCCACTATAGTCGGGTGTTTCTCTATTCTGACTTCTATTTGGGACACTCACTATTGCAGCTCTTCCTTCTCCATACTCCACTTTGTTTTTACTTTTACCCCATATTTTGTCCCTATCATAACTCCACCACTTCTGTCCCTTCTCCCCATGTTGTATTTATTACTCATCACCACTTGGTCTTCTTCTAATAATATAGTCTCGTTAGACACACCACGCCTGGATCTTTAGTAAAAATAATTCTCAGTTCCGGGCCTGCTTGATATTATCCCACCTGTGTTCGTGTACATCACTGCCATTCCGTTTTGTACAACATATTTCCTCACACCATTTTCCTTGTCTTTTTTCTTTATGTATAATTTTCTCACCCATTCATCTAATACTACCTTAAAAAAAAATGTTGCTTTCTCTTCCTCAGTTCTTTCTTCATTTTTCTGCCTTACTTCCTCTTTAATTTCCTTGAACTGTTGTTTCCTTTCCTCCTTCATTCACGGCTTGTTTTCCATCCACCTCCCTGTAATCATCCGTTGACCTCGGCCTAAAAGCTCTCGCCAGGATCTCCTGGGTTGCAGTCTGCCATTTCAATCTTAGTTTGATTGGTCTATCTCATCCTTCTGCATAAGATCCCAATCTTACTACTTCTTCCACTTCATCTTCAAGTCTTGTCTCTTCCTCCTCATCATTCAATTTCATCAACACGTCCTTTATTCACCCTATTAGTCCATTAATTCACCTCCCCTTTCAGGAGGAGAAGAGGAGGGAGAGGAGGCCTTGCCAAGTGTGGTGTGAGTGAGGCAGGAAGCAGGGTGTGGGCCCCGCTGGCAGGAGCAGAGTGTCAGGGCAGAGCGTGGCTCTCCGTGTCCTGACTGTCACCACTGTTGCAGGTGCTGAGGTCACAGTCCAAGCCGGCTGCTCCGCCCGGCACTGACCCGGCTCACTCCGGCATCCCCGAGGGTTCCCGCAGGACCGGCCATCGCGTGTGCCGGCCAGAGTATTGCTGCGGTGGAGGCTGTGGAGCCTGGCAGCAACATGAGTGGCCGGGAGCAGCAGGATCAGTCTGCCTCAGGGGTGGGGAGGCACAGGTGTGATGGCAAGAATCACCTGGAGGCAGGCAGCTCAGGCCACAAGGCAGACAGTGAGCTGAAGTGCCAGCAGTGCGACAAAACATTCAAATGCAAGAGTAAGCTTGAGGCACATTTGTTGACACACAGTGGTGTTAAGAATTATGAATGTTTAGAATGTGGGAAAAGATTTACTACAAAGAGTCACCTCACCACACACACCCTGACACACAGTGGTGTTAAGAATTATGAATGTTTAGAGTGGGGGAAAAAGATTTACTACAAAGAGTCACCTCACCACACACACCCTGACACACAATGGTGTTAAGAATTATGAATGTTTAGAGTGTGGGAAAAGATTTGCTAGAAAGTGGGATCTCACCACACACACCCTGACACACAGTGGTGTTCAGAATTATGAATGTTTAGAGTGTGGGAAAAAATTTACTACAACGGGTGAGCTCACCAAACACACCCTAACACACAGTGGTGTTAAGAATTATGAATGTTTAGAGTGTGGGAAAAGATTTGCTAGAAAGAGTGACCTCGCCAAACACACCCTGACACACAGTGGTGTAAAAGTTTTTGAATGTCTAGAGTGTGGGAAAAGATTTACTCAAAAGTCTAATCTCACCACACACACCCTGACACACAGTGGTGTTAAAAATTATGAATGTCTAGAGTGTGGGAAAAGATTTACTGCAAAGAGTTCCCTCACCACACACACCCTGACACACAATGGTGTTAAGAATCATGAATGCCTAGAGTGTGGGAAAAGGTTTTATATCAGTAATGAACTAAAACGGGACACCCCTTTTAGACACACTGGCTTGCGGGAGTTCAAGTGTGATATTTGTAGCAAGTGTTTCAAGACAAAGAAGGATATTACCAAGCACATGAAGATCCACTTTTGAGGTGGTGTGTTGTGTGGACAAGTGTGGTTGTACCCGTGCCTGTGGGAGTGTGTCCTGTGTGGCAATGGGTGGTGGTGGTGGGCAGTGTGTTACATGTGTGGTGGCAGCCGTGCCCTTGTGTTCTGTGAGGGAGTAATGGCCCCAGCAGTTGTTGGGTTGGCAGTGCAGGTGTGACTTTCAATAAATGTATCCAGGGTTTTAAAGGTTTCTCTGCTGATTGCCTTAAAAAAAATCTTTCCACGCATAAGTTACCCTCCTATTTTCTGCAAGTCACATATATGTATATCACATAAACCTTACTCTGTCTCTTCATCATTGGACAGCCGCAGAGAAAAGTGATGACAACTGCATTTAGGGGATCGTTCGCCATAAATTTTTGATTAAATTTTGAAAATATTGAAAAATTCAGAAAATGTACCCATGCACCTTTCGTCTTGTGCGTGAAGAATTGTTACAGCAAAATTCACAACAATAAATGAATCACAGCTCTTTATCTTGGCAACAATGAAAGAAGTGGTGTCGCCTGCTACTTTTGCGTTCAGACAAATAATACCTTTAATTTCATTTGGTTAGATTGAATAAAGGTAAATTATGTCCACTTTTAAGAACATAAGAAAATAAGGAAGCTACAAGAGGCTGGGAGACCTACACGTGGTAGTTCCTGTTACTTAATACTACCTACATCCACCTTTCATCCCCATCCATGAAATCTAGCCTCCTTTTAACCCCTTGAGGTTCAGAACGCAATTTCCATCGTAATTTGACCACCATTAGATAATTTTTTTATGAATATAACCAATGTTTTTATAGATATGACTTGTTTAGTATCCTTGTCCACTAGCTAATTTGGTATATTTAGTTACTTTTTGTAATTTTATGGCTCGACAATATACAATTTTATATAGCAAAGAAAAGATCTGGCCGTGAAGGGGTTAAAACTCCCTAAATATACAATACTAAAAATGGGGACGTTTTGAGTGGCTTTCGAGCAGACCAGACCATTTAGCAGACCTTATCATAATTCAATGCAACTATGTATTTAACTTGACCGAGATGTCCTTTTAACTCCTTCACGCCCAGATCTTTCCTTTGCTATGAGAAATTGTATGTTGTCCAGCCATGAAATAATGAAAAGTAACTGAATATACCAAATTAGTTAGTGGACAAGGATACTAAACAGGTCATAGCTATAAACTATTGCTTATAGTCACTCAAAACGGTTAATGGTACCCAAATTACAAGGAAATACGTTTTGGGCCTCAAGGGGTTAAGTATCCCTTTAAAACCATGCATTTCCTTTTAAGTTATTTTTTTATTTTTTGCATTTCAAAATACATTTCCTTGTAAGCTTAATTCCTACAGGGTGATGGCTGGCGACACGAGTCCAGCGCTTAAATTTAAGACCATGGGGAAAACCAGTGGCGTACCCCGAAAATTGAAAAGGGGGGGGGCCAAAATATATATATATATATATATATATAGATATAGATATAGAATAGATATTTTTTATTTTTATAATAAATATATTTTAGTATGTATTATTTTTTTTGCAAAGGGGGGGGCCATGGGGGCATGCCCCCCCCCCCCCCACACACACACACACCGCCTGAAACATCTAGTCCCTTAAAATAATCGTCCAGACCATTTCATCATTCCTGATTTAATGCAATCAAATCATAGCCATTTACGAGTATATCAACAATACGTCGTCACTTTTTGTATCCAGTCAGCCGTTTTAAATAATCCGCAATCAAAATCTGCAAATTCCCGAGTTCTCAAAACGAATCAAGATTTGCAGGGCGCTCAGGCTCAGGCTCCGTGACGTACCATCAGGGAGGCTCCTTTCCGCGCTGATCAGAGGCACGTAAAAAACAGAGATAAATATTTTTACGAAGGGCCTTTTTCGGTGGTATAGCGGGACAAGGCAAGGGCCCTTCGCCGTACCTCTGGGGGCCCCGCCGGTGGTGGTTCGAACCACGGGTCGGGTCGCCACGCCTTCCTCCCCTGGCCAGAGATGGGGGGGAACGCGTGGTGCTGGTTGGGGAGCCCGAGGAGAGTGGTAGAATAACACAGAAGGCGGGTGGACAGGCGCTCCCGCCAGGATTTACNTTTTTTTGGGCAATTTTTCCCCCCCTTTTTTTTTTTTTTTCTTTTTTTGGGGCAAATAACTTTTTTCCCTTGGCTAGCCCATCCCTTTTGTTAACACAGGAAAGTCTTGGGGTTTCTACTGCCCTATATCTTGGTTTCTGTCACCCACTGAGTATGTGTTTTTCCATTGGCACCCCCTAAACAATCACCCCAAAACTTCTCATTTTTCCTTCAAAGGTCTCCATTTTACTTCCTTGCAGTGAAAACTCCAGCCACCCTACCTTTTACACTCTTGTTTATTTTTGCTTAAGTAATTAAAGGTTTTCCCTTAATATTTCTTTTTTTCCTTCCCCCAAAGTTTTTTGTTTTGGGGGGTACAGAGGCCACATAGTGGGGTTTTTTCCTATTTCTGCTTCATTGGTACACTACTTTTGAGCCCCTTCTCCATATCCACTTGTTTTATTTTTTCCCTTATATTTTGCCCCTATCATAACTCCACCATTCTGTCCCTCCCCAATTTTGTAGTTATTACTCATCACCACTTGGTTTTCTTTAATAATATAGTTCTGTTGAAAACCCACCCCTGGACTTTTTTTAATAAATAATCTTCAGTTCCACCCTGCTTGATATTATCCACCTGTTTTCGGTACTCATGCCTTCCTTTTGTAAAAAAATATTTCCTTACCCCATTTTCCTTGTCTTTTTTTTTTATAATTTTCTCACCCTTTCATCTAATACTCCCTTAAAAAAAAATGTTGTTTTCTTTTCCCTTTCTTTTTTATTTTTGCCTTATTTCCCTCTTTTTTTCCCTTGAATGTTTTTTCCTTTCCCCCTTCATTCAGGGGTTTTTTTCCACCACCTCCCTGTAAAACCCGTTGACCCCGGCCAAAAACTTCGCCAGGTCTCCGGGGTTTTGCAGCTGCCATTTAAAATCTTATTTTGTTTGGTCTTCTCATCCTTCTGCTAAGATCCCAATCGTCTATTTTCCACTTCTCTTCAAGTTTGTCTCTTCCCCTCAATTCAATTTCAACAACACGTTTTATTCACCCATTAGTCCATTAATTCCCCTCCCCTTTAGGGGGGAAAGAGGGGAAGGAGCCTGCCAAAGGTGGTGTGAGTGGGGAGGAAGCGGGGTGGGGCCCCCCGTGGCAGGGCAGAGTGTCGGGGCAGAGCGTGGTCCCGTGTCCTGACTTCCCCATGTTGCGGGTGCTGAGGTCAAGTCCAAGCCGGCTGCTCCGCCCGACTGACCGGCTCACTCGGCATCCCCCAGGGTTCCCGAGGACCGGCCACGGTGTGGGCCCGGGCCCGAGTATTGCTGCGGTGGGGGCTTGGGGCCTTTCAGCAACATGAGTGGCCCGGGGGCAGCAGGGTCAGTCTCCCCAGGGGTGGGGAGGCACAGGGTGTGGCAAGAATACCTGGAGGAGGCAGTCAGGCCAAAGGAACAGTGAGCTGAAGGCCACAGTGCGCAAAAAATTTAAATCGATAAGCTTGACCACATTTTTTACCACATGGTTTAAATTATGAAATTTTTAAAATGGGGGAAAAATTTACTACAAAATCACCTTTTCCCACCCCCCTGACACCTGGGGTTAAAATTTGAATGTTTTTGAGTGTGGGAAAGATTTACTACCAAAGATCACCTCACCACACCACCCTGACCACAAAGGTGTTAATTATAATGTTTGTGGGGAAAAATTTCAAAGTTTTGGGGGTTACCCAAACCCCCCTGACAACATGGGGTTTTGAATTTTGAATGTTAGAGTGGGGAAAAAATTTTCAAACGGGGGAACTCACCAAACACACCCCCAACAACGTGGTGTTAAAATTATGAAGTTTGAGTGTGGGAAAAAATTTTTTAAAAGGTGACCCCCCAAACACACCCTACACACAGTGGTGTAAAATTTTTAATTCTAGATGTGGGAAAAGATTTTTACCAAAAGTTCCCCAACCACCCAAACACCTGAAAACCAGTGGTGTTTTTAAAAAATTAAATGAATGTCTAGAGTGTGGGAAAAAAATTTACTGCAAAAAGTTCCCCCCCCAAACACCCTGACCACAAGGGTTAAAACATGAAAGCCTAGAGTGGGGAAAAGGTTTTTTTTCAGTAATGAATCAAAAGACACACCCTTTGACACACCGCGGGGTTGTGTGTATTTTTAGCAAGGGGTTTAAGACAAAGAAAGGTTTCCAAAAAGAAATCCACTTTTGAGTTTTTTGTGGAAAAAGGGGGTTTTCCCCCTGGTGGGAGTGTGTCCCGGGGGGAGGGGGTGGTGGTGGGCTGTGTTTAAAGTGTGGTGGCAGGGTTTCCCTTGTTTGTGGGGAGTATGGCCCAGTTGTTGGGTTGGGAGTGCAGGTGTGACTTTTTAAAAATGTTCCAGGGTTTAAAGGTTTCTCTGCTGATTCCTTAAAAAAAAAACTTTCCACGCAAAGTTTACCCCTCCTATTTTCTGCAAGTCAATATAGTATATCACATAAAAACCTTTTCTCTGTCCTTTTATCATTGGACCCGCAGAGAAAAGTGATGACAACGCATTTAGGGGATCGTTCGCCATAAATTTTTTATTAAATTTTGAAAATATTAAAAAAATTCAGAAAATGTACCCATGCACCTTTCGTCTTGGCGTGAAGAATTGTTACAGCAAAATTCACAACAATAAATGAACCCACAGCCTTTATTTTGGCAACAATAAAAGAAGTGGTGTCGCCTGCTACTTTTCCCGTTCAGACAAATAATACCTTTCATTTCATTTGGTTAGATTGAATAAAGGTAAATTATGTCCACTTTTAAGAACATAAGAAAATAAGGAAGCTACAAGAGGCTGGGAGACCTACACGTGGTAGTTCTTTTACTTAATACTACCTACATCCACCTTTCATCCCCATCCATGAAATCTAGCCTCCTTTTAACCCCTTGAGGTTCAGAACGCAATTTCCATCGTAATTTGACCACCATTAGATAATTTTTTTATGAATATAACCAATGTTTTTATAGATATGACTTGTTTAGTATCCTTGTCCACTAGCTAATTTGGTATATTTAGTTACTTTTTGTAATTTTATGGCTCGACAATATACAATTTTATATAGCAAAGAAAAGATCTGGCCGTGAAGGGGTTAAAACTCCCTAAATATACAATACTAAAAATGGGGACGTTTTGAGTGGCTTTCGAGCAGACCAGACCATTTAGCAGACCTTATCATAATTCAATGCAACTATGTATTTAACTTGACCGAGATGTCCTTTTAACTCCTTCACGCCCAGATCTTTCCTTTGCTATGAGAAATTGTATGTTGTCCAGCCATGAAATAATGAAAAGTAACTGAATATACCAAATTAGTTAGTGGACAAGGATACTAAACAGGTCATAGCTATAAACTATTGCTTATAGTCACTCAAAATCGTCTAATGGTACCCAAATTACAATGGAAATTACGTTCTGGGCCTCAAGGGGTTAAGTATCCTTGAAAACCATGCATTTCCTTTTAAGTTTATTTTTTTATTTTTTTGCATTTCCATATACATTTCCTTGTAAGCTTAATTCCTACAGGGTGATGGCTGGCGATCACGAGTCCAGCGCTTAATTAAGACCATGGTGAATAACCAGTGGCGTACCCAGAAAATTGAAAAGGGGGGGGGCCAAAATATATATATATATATATATATATTATAGTATAGTTTTAAAATAAGAATATTTATTTATTTTTTAAAAATATATTTTTAGTATGTTTATTTATTTTTTGAAAGGGGGGGGGGCCCCCGGCCGCAGCCCCCCCCCCCCCCACACACCCCCAAAAACACCCGCCTTTCATAATTTTTTTAGCCTTAAAATAACGTTCCAGACCATTTCCCTCCCTTTCCCGATTAAAGCAACAAATCATAGCCATTTACGGTATATTCCCAAAAATACGTCGTCACTTTTTTTCCCCCCCAGCCCTTTTTAAATTTAAACCGCAATCAAAATCTGCAAATTCCCCCAGTTTCAAAACGCACTTAAGATTTTCAGACCCCTCAGGCTCAGGGTCCGGGGCGTACCAAGGGGGCTCCCCTTTTCCCCCCGGATCAGAGGGGGCCCTAAACACAGAGATTTAAATTATTGTTTTCCCAAGGCCTTTTTGTGGGGACCCAGGGGGGCAAGGGGAAGGGCCCCTTTGCCTGTACCCCCCTTTGGGGCCCCCGCCGGGGTGGTTTTGAACCACGGGTCGGGTCGCCACGTCCTTTTCCCCCCATTGGCCCCAAAAAATGGGGGGGAACCGACGTGGTGTGGATTGGCGGAGCAGACGGAGAGGGTAGAATGGGCACAGCCAAAGGGGGGTGGACAGGGGGGCCCAAGCCCCGGATTTACCGTGATCCCCTGCGCCCCGAAAAAAACCCCGTCCTGAAAAAAACCCGTCCCCTCTTTGACGAAGGGGGAAAGAGAGTGGCCCGGTTGGGGGACGGGTGGCCTTGAAAGTCAGTGGGGGGCGACTGGGGGGGGGTCACGGCGCTTAGGGCGGCGCCCTGTACAGTGTTTTAGCGCGCCTACACAGGGGTTTGAGGGCGACGGGGTGTTGGGGGCGGGTGTAATAGTACACGGAAGAACAGTGGGGGAGTCTGTGTGCGTGGGGTGAGCCTGTGGTTTGTGGGCGAGCAGGAAAGGGGGGCGCCCCTGAAGGGGAGACAGTGGGCCCTGGGTTTTTCGGGGGTGGCCCGCCCCCCTTTTCCCCTGTTTAGGGCAAGGGCGGCGCCCCCGAGAGGGGACCCAAAGGGCCGTGGGTTTGGCGTGGGTCCCCCCCCTTTCCCCTGTGGGGCCCCCGGGGGGCGCCCCCGAGAGAGACAGTGACTCGTGGGTGTTGGGGTGGGTCCCCCCCCCTTTACCGTGGAGGGGCAAGGGGGCGGCCCCCCGAGAGAGAAAGTGATCGTGGGGGGGTTTGGGGTGGCCCGCCCCTTTCCCCCGTGAGGGCAAGGGCCCGGGGCCCCCCGAGAGAGAGTGAAATCGTGGGTGTTGGCCCCGTGTGCCTTTTGAGAAAAAAACAAAATGGGTTTTTACATAGTAGGGGAAATGGGGTAAATAAAAAACCGTGCCCCAGAAGTAAAATGTCTCCCTTTTAGGGCCTTCCCGGGCCCCCCCCCATTTCCCCCGAAAAGTTAAAAGGGGCGTGACCCAAGGGAGGGGGTGGATGGGCCCCCCCCCCCCTCGTTTCGTAACATTGGGTCAGAAAATGGGATCGTTTGGGGTTTGGAGAAAACGGCGAGGTGTGGGGGGAAAGGGGCTCTGGACGCGGGTTTAAAGGGCAGGCAAGAGGGGTGACCCCGCCCCCGCAGTAAGCAGCCCGACCACGCTGGGGGACTTGGGGAATAATTTAAAACAGCCCGTTCCAAAGGGCCCGGCCCCCGCTGTTTGGTTTCCCCGGGGGCGGCAGGGGTCTGGGGCCTTCCCGGGGGTTTGGGAAATCCCCGGAAAGGGGGGCGCCCCCGGAAGGTGGACTTTTTCGGAGGGGGGAAAATCCCCCCGGGGGTGTGGCGCCCCCGGGGGGTGGGGTTCTGGAGGGGGAACCTCCCCCGGGGGCTGTGGCGCCCCTCGGGAGGTGGAACTCCCCGGAGGCTGTGGCCCCCCCCCTCCCGGAAAGGGGGAACTCCCGGGGGGCTTTTGGCGCTCCCGGAGGTGGAACTCCCGGAGTCTGTGGCGCTCCCCGGAGGTGGAAAAAACCCACGGAAATCTGTGGGCTCCCGGAAAGGGGGAATTCCGGAGGTGGAAAATCCCGGAGGTGTGGCCCCCTCTTCGGAGATGAAATCCCGGAGGCTGTGGAGCCCCCCGGAGGTGGAAAACCACCGGGGGTTTTTGGGGCTTCCGGAGGGGTGGAACTTTCCCCGGGGGGGGGGGAACTCCCGGAGGGGGTGGAAAAATTTCCCCGGGGGCAGTGGAAAATCCCCGGAGGCAGTGGAACACCCCCGGGGGTGGAACTCCCCGGGAAAAGATGGGGGAACCCCCCGGGGAGGGAACTCCCCCCCGCGGGGTTGGAAACCCCCCGTCGGGGTTTTAGTTTCCCTGGCGAGGGCGCCCCTACTCACGTGGAGGGGGGGAGGGTTACGAAAAAGGGGCCCTTTTTGTGGGGACTAGCGGACCCAAAGGGAAGGGCCCTTTGCCTGTACCCCTTTGGGGGCCCCGGGCCCGGGGGGGTTCGAACCCCGGGTCGGGTTTGCCACGTCCTTTTCCCTTTCCAAATTTGGGCCCCCCGAAAGGGGGGGAAAACCGGGCGTGGGCTGGCTTGGCGGGGCAGACGGGGAGTGGTAGAAGACCCGCTAAGGGGGTGGAAGGCGCTTTCCCCCAGGGGTTTACCGGGCCACTGCGCCCCGAAAACCACCGTTTTCCCGAAAAGGAAAACCCTTTTCCCCCTTCGACAAGGGGGCCGAGAGGGGCCCTGTTGGGGGACGGGTGGCCTTGAAAGTCAAATGGCCCGGGGACTGTGGGGTTTGGGTCACGGCGCTTGGGCGGCGCCCGGCCCGTGTGTGCGGCCTACACAGGGGTTGGTCGAGGGTGTGTTTGGGGAAAGGGGTGTTCCCAATCGGGGCCCCGGCGGGGGGGCAGGCAACCCCCCCCCCCCCCCCCCCCCCCCCCCAAAAACAACCCCAAAAAACCCCCCCCCCCTTAACAACCCCCCCCAAAAAAAAAAACCCCCCCCCCAAAACAAAAAAACCCCAAAAAAAAAAAAAACTGGGGGGTTTGGCGTGGGGGGGCCCCTTTTCCCTGGGGGGGGCAAAGGGCCCGGGGCCCCCGAGAGAGGGCAGTGGGGCTCGTGGGTGTTTGGGGTGTGTCCCGCCCCCTTTTCCCCCTGAGGGCAAGGGGGGGGCCCCCTGAGAGAGACAGTGACTGTGGGGGGTTGGCGTGTGTCCCGCCCCTTTCCCGTGTGAGGGCAAGGGCGGCGCCCCTGAGAGAAAGGGGGGGGGGGACCCCAGGGGACTCGTGGGTGTTGGCGTGTGTCCCGCCCCTTTCCCGTGTGAGGGCAAGGGCGGCGCCCCTGAGAGAGACAGTGACTCGTGGGTGTTGGCGTGTGTCCCGCCCCTTTCCCGTGTGAGGGCAAGGGCGGCGCCCCTGAGAGAGAGTGACTCGTGGGTGTTGGCCTGTGTGCCTTGTGAGAGAAACAAGTGATTTGTACATAGTAGAGTAGTGTGTAAATAAAAGCCGTGCACAGAAGTAAGTGTCTCCCTTCAGTCCTTCCCGACCCCTCCATTGCCCGAACCGTAAGTGTCGTGACGAAGTGGAGGGTGGTGGATGACCCCCCCCCCCCTCGTTTCGTAACAATATAATAGTACTTGAAGATATTTGGGTGTTTCTGATAGATTTTTTTTGCTATATGCCACATGCATGCATCCTTTATGGGTGCAGCATGCTTCCTTCCACACACACACGCCTGCACACCGACACCCTTCCCACACACACCGCCTGCACACCGACACCCTTCCCACACTCACGCCTGCACACTCGCCTCCGTCCCACACACACGCCTTCACCCCGACACCCTTCCCCACACCTCACGCCTGCACACCGACACCCTTCCCACACACGCCTGCACACACGCCTCCTTCCCCCACACACGCCTGCACACCAGCTTCCTTCCTACACACACGCCTGCACACCGACACCCTTCCCACACCACGCCTGGGAAATACTTTGGAACTCATCTCTTCCGGCTTTGACTGAAATGAACTACCGCACTGTATTGTATGCTTATTATACTTCACATCTGTAAAGGTTCCAGAGTGCGCTCAGCCTGGTTAACCCACACGCCCGCTATGAAATATGAGGTGCCTCAAAAAATTCTAAGTCCAGTTAGGTTAGGTTAGGTATACTTTGTGGTTAAGGTTAGGTTGGGTTAGGTATACTTTGTGGTTAAGGTTAGGTTAGGTATACTTTGTGGTTAAGGTTAGGTTAGGTTAGGTATACTTTGTGGTTAAGGTTAGGTTAGGTATACTTTGTGGTTAAGGTTAGGTTAGGTTAGGTATACTTGTGGTTAAGGTTAGGTTAGGTTAGGTATACTTTGTGGTTAAGGTTAGGTTAGGTTAGGTATACTTTGTGGTTAAGGTTAGGTTAGGTTAGGTTAGATATACTTTGTGGTTAAGGTTAGGTTAGGCTAGGTATACTTTGTGGTTAAGGTTAGGTTAGGTTAGGTATACTTTGTGGTTAATGTTAGGTTAGGTATACTTTGTGGTTAAGGTTAGGTTAGGTATACTTTGTGGTTAAGGTTAGGTTAGGTATACTTTGTGGTTAAGGTTAGGTTAGGTATACTTTGTGGTTAAGGTTAGGTTAGGTTAGGTATACTTTGTGGTTAAGGTTAGGTTAGGTATACTTTGTGGTGGGGTTTAAGGTTAGGTTAGGTATACTTTGTGGTTAAGGTTAGGTTAGGTTAGGTATACTTTGTGGTTAAGGTTAGGTTAGGTATACTTTGTGGTTAAGGTTAGGTTAGGTTAGGTTAGGTTAGGTTAGGTATACTTTGTGTTAAGGTTAGGCTAGGTTAGGTTAGGTATACTTTGTGGTTAAGGTTAGGTTAGGTATACTTGTGGTTAAGGTTAGGTTAGGTTAGGTATACTTTGTGGTTAAGGTTAGGTTAGGTATACTTTGTGGTTAAGGTTAGGTTAGGTATACTTTGGGCTATATTCAAGAATGCTCGTCAAATCCCGGCCGGTGGAGATTTTCCACCGTCGTACCTCCACTGGTCTTATCTACAAGAACTGCCCCGACTGGTGAATATTTGACAGGTGTACCAACACAAGCGAGCCCAAAGCGGCATCAGTATTTTGACTGTTTTATACATATCTAATACATTTTACTAGTGAAATTTATCATTTCTGACATTAAAATAATAGCTAAGTTAGTGTTCGCCACTTGTCTGAGGCGTTGGTGCAGAAAAAATTGGCCTGAGTGATGCGTGCGAGTACATTTGAACGGCCCACCACCACTGCTCCACACAATGGCCACCTCCATTCTCCCGCCGCCGCTTGGCTTCCTCACAAGTTCACACACCTATATAAGGCCTCCTGGACCTGATTTTACCTTAATGATGACACATGTGCATTCACAGTGTATGGCTGTCACTCTCGGTTGTGTTGAAAACTCTCCTGTAATGGTCTGGGGAGAAATACGATGGAATAAGTGGAGAGCGGGGTGGAGGTGGGATGTGCAAGTTGTCGCCAATCAGCTGACTCAAACCTCCACCCTGAGCTCGACGCGTTGCGTCGTATTTTGATTCTTGTATACCAAAAACCGATACACCGGGTGGAGAAAAATTCTTGAATATGGCCCTTTGTGGTTAAGGTTAGGTTAGGTATACTTTGTGGTTAAGGTTAGGTTAGGTATACTTTGTGGTTAAGGTTAGGTTAGGTTAGGTTAGGTTAGGTATACTTTGTGGTTAAGGTTAGGTGTAGGTTAGATTTTACATATAGTGACTTGATGATTTTTTTGGGAGGGCCATAAATCACTTATATTGCTTCCCCCACCAAAAACCCCGTATTCCCGCCAGTTCCCCAGGCTTGTTGGGTATAGGGGGAAGAAAAAAAAATAGGGGTGAAGGACTTCTTCCAAAGTTTTACCCACGCCTGCACACACGCCTCCTTCCCACACACACGCTTGCATACACGCCTCCTTCCCACACACACGCCTGCACACACGCCTCCTTCCACACACACGCCTGCAGACACGCTTCCTTCCCACACACACGCCTGCACACCGACACCCTTCCCACACAGACGCCTGCCACACACACACGCCTGCACACACGCTCCTTCCCACACACACGCCTCCTTCCCACACACACGCTTCCTTCCCACACACAGGCCTGCACACCGACACCCTTCCCACACACACGCCTGCACACACGTCTGCACACCGACACCCTTCTTACACACACGCCTCCTTCCCACACACACGCCTGCACACACGCCCTCCACACACGTGTGTGTTGTGTGTGTATGTGTGTGTGTGTGCAGGAAGGGTGTTGGTGCGCAGGCGTGTGTGCAGGCGTGTGTGTGGGAAGAGTGTCGGTCACAGCGACAGATTCACTGTCTGACACCGAAGTACAATCGGTCATCATAACATTTGCCGACAGGTGTCAGACAGAGTGTCTGCGGGCGTCCCTGTTCTGACGTCATCAATAACAGTCGTAGCCCTGTTGGAGGGAAGATTTTTTTCGCGCGCTTTTTACAAAAGTCGTGTTTTTACGGAAATAAGGCCTGGAAATCAATTATTTTTGGTGGATTAGGTGTTTTGAATGTACATTCAACATAATTAGGCAAAAAAAAAATGGGTCTGGACGACTACTTTAACAGCTTCTAGTTTTTCTAGTTTTCTTCTAGTTACACATTTTTTTTTTTTGGCAAAGAATAGATTGGCCGTGAAGGGGTTAAAAAAAGAATGATTGAAATAACACCACAAAATTACTTACTTACTTACATGAGTTGGTCAGCAGAGACAAGGTGGTGTGTGTGTGTGTGATTAAAAAACAAAACAGGGTGGAACTATCTTTGTGCGGGGCGGGACGGGGCAGGGCTGGGTCTCTATGCCCCCTCTACACCTTGAAACATAAAAACAAAGGCTTAGAATAATGCTTACTAGAATGTGAGGACGAAGCTACTAATAAAACTGATGATAAATATTGTGTAAAATAAAACAATTGTCTCGTTATCATGGTTATAAGGAATTAAAGGTGGGGTAAGATGCCTCCTCTATCGAACATAAGAACATAAGGAAGCTAGAAGAGGCTATGAGACCTATATATATCTACTCGTGCTAGTTCCTGTAAGACAATGGGCAAACAATGTAGACCTGTCAGCCTTGTCAACACACGCACACAGTTACACACACACACACAACATCCTAACTCTCACACACACACAAACACACTCCCTTACACACACATACAAACACACTCTCTTACTTCTCACACACACACACTCCCTTACACACACACACACACAACACACACACACACACACACATACACATACACTTCCTAACTCACACACACACAAAATACACTTCCTAACTCTCACACACACACACGACACACACAGCTGATCAGCTGTGTGTATCAGACGCGCTCAAGAAGGCTCCCAACACAACTGGCTATTGTGACTGGCCGCTGTGGCTAACAAGGACGCAGAGGACCCAAAAAGACCTTGAGTACCTACAGGTGAGAGCTATGACGTTTAATAGTCCCGTCTCCATATGATTAGCCTAAAAAAATGAAAAAATAGGAAGTGAATAAAGTAAACAAGGATGGAAACTCCCCCAAAACACCGTTTGATTGTTTTGATACCAAAGAAAAAGACATATTAGGGCTGAAAATGAACCAGAGAAGAGTCCTAATGCTGGAAAGTGTGGTACACGAACTAGTGGATAAATTAGATAAGATGGAAAAAAGGTGTTCGTCCTGGAAAAGGACAATACTATTTTTTTAAATAGAGTGGACGAATTAAATGGAAAACAAGACGACGAAAAGGTAGTGAAAATGCACGCAGAAATGTATTCAGTACATAAGAAATGGAAAATTACACAAGAGGAAATGAAAGATGAAAGAAAGACATGGAAGATAGAAAAAGAAAAAGACCATGAAAGTTTACGTCAGATAATAGAAGATCAAGAAAATGAAAAGAAAAATCTGACCAAAAAAGTAGTCAAAGTAATCAAACAAAAGGAACATTTTGTTAAGAGATACGGTGGACAAAAAGAAATGTGTCATCATTTTTGGTCTCAAAGAAAAAGTGCTGCCCAAGAAAAACTTAAGAGAAGAGGAAGAAAAGAAAGTGTCAAAAGAAATATTTAAAGTAGTAGAAGAAAATACGGAGATAGAAGAAGATATAAAGAGATACATAGGTTAGGGAAATATGAAGAGGGAGGGGCACGCCCCTTAAAAGTTAAGTTTAGGTCACAAAATACAGCACTAGATATATTGTCTAGGGCATGGAAACTGGCAAGGACAGAAGAATATAGGAAATATAGATAAGAAAAGATATGAATGAGGAAGAAAGAGCCAGTTTGAATGTACTGTTTAAAGAAACCAAAGAAAAAAACGAATTGAGAAAGGAAGAGGAAAAACAGAAATTCTATTGGCGAGTTTTAGACCAAAAACTGAAGAAGTGGTATCTAAAAGAGAAAGAATAAGAGAAGACAGTTCAAAGGAAAATGAAAAAGGATGACAGGTATATCGTATACAAATATAAATGGGCTAGTGTCAACATTAACAGAAGTAAACGATTACCTGAGAGCCAAGAAACCAGACATATTAGGTCTAGTAGAAACGAAGCTGAGTGATTATGAGGATGTGCCAGTTGGGGAGGGTCAATATAATGTATGGAGGAGAAACAGAAACCAGAAAAAGGGAGGTGGTGTAATGGTGTTAACAAGGAAGGATGTGGTAGTAGGAAATGTGGTAAAAGGAGAAGGAATGGCAGAGGTGTTGAAGGTAGAGTTGGTGATGAAAAAAGGAAGAATAAGAGACTTAGTACTCGTATACGTTCCACCTAAGACAAATTCCCGGGGGAGAGAGGAGTATAGAGACATGATAAGAGACACAAGCAAATGTTTAAAGAATACGATGTAAAATTGTGATAACATAATTTTGATGGGAGATTTTAACTGCAAAGAAGTTTGCTGGGAAGAATGGTATACTGAAGGAGGAGAAAACTCATGGGGTAGTACATTGTTGGATTTGGTAATGAATAACATCATGACTCAGTGGATTAAAGAGAATACAAGATTCAGAGGTAGCGAAGAACCATCAAGACTAGACCTACTATTGACGAAAGAACTGGAAGTAATTAGTAAAGTAAATTATCAGTGCCCACTTGGAAAGAGCGACCATGTACTTATTGAATTTGAAATAAATGATAGCAAAAAAGAGGGGAGAAGAGAAGAACACAAGAAAGGAAGATACAATTATGGAAAAGCAGACTTTAACGGATTAAGAACATTTTTCGGAGAGACAGACTGGAGTAATTTCCATGCAGCAAGGAGTACCCAGAAAAAATGGGATGAGTTCATCCGAATTTACACCGAAGGAATAAATAGTTATGTTCCAAGGATAGTTATCAGAGAAAAAAAAAAGAATGGTTTAACAGAAAATGTGAATTAGCAAGACTAAAAAGAGAAAAATCATGGAATAGTTGGAGGAAAAAAGGAGGTATCAACCTTTGGGAGTAGTACAAAACAACTAGAAATGAATATGTAAGAATCCGAAGAGAAGAAGAAAGTAATTATGAGAGGAATATAATAGAAAAATGTAAGAACGAACCGAAACTTTTCTATAGATATATTAATGGAAAAATGAAAAAAAAGGAAGGAATAGATAAGCTGAAGGTAGAAGGCATAGTGTATGAAGATGCATTACAACAGGCTGAGGTGATGAATAAGTGCTTACAGACTGTATTTACAAGAGAAAATGAATTTAAAACAAAAAATATAATAGCAAAAGAAAATATAATGGAAGACATAAAAATAGACGTAATAGAAGTAAAAAGGCTAATGGAAAGTCAAGATGTGAGAAAAGCTTCGGGTCCAGATGGAATGTCGAACTGGATAATGAAAGAGTGCAGTAACCAACTAGCAGGAAAGTTACATAGTGTAATTGAGAGTTCACTCAAGGAGAGCAGAGTCCCCCTTGATTGGAAAAGAGCAAATATTGTGCCAATTCACAAAGGAGGAGACAAAGAAGAACCAGTAAATTACAGGCCAGTATCATTAACAAGTGTAGTGGCAAAAATGTGTGAAAAAATTGTGAAGGACAGATGGTTGAAATATTTGGAAGAGACAAACACAATCGCAGGTGGCCAGTTTGGATTTAGAGGAGGAATGTCATGTACTACAACGAATTTATTAAGCTTTTACTCGAGAGTGATCGATGTGACACAGGAAAGAGAGGCGTGGGTCGATTGCATATACTTGGACCTATTGAAGGCATTTGACAACTACCTCATAAGAGACTGCTCTGGAAGCTAGAACATGTAGGAGGATTGAAGGGTGGTTTGCTGAAGTGGATGGAAGACTTTTTGAGCAACAAAGAGATGAGAACAGTAATAAAAGATCAGAAGTCAGAATGGTGCAGTGTGATAAGTGGAGTTCCTCAAGGATCAGTATTGGCCCCAGTGATGTTCATGGTCTATGTAAATGATATGACAGAAGGAGTAAACAGTTATATGAGTTTATTAGCTGATGATGCTAAATTACTAAGAAAAGTAGAAAGTAAAGAGGACTGTAAGGATTTACAAAAGGATCTAGATAAGATTTTCAGATAGAGTCAAATATGGGAAATGGAGTTTAATGCTAAAAAGTGTAGTGATGGAAGTGGGCAGTAGCAAAAAGAGACCGAGAGGAAAGTATTCGATGGGAAATGAATGGATAATCAAAACAAAGGTCGAAAAAGATCTGGGAGTATGGATTACGGACAATTTGTCACCAGAGAAACATATAACAAGATCACAGGAGATACATATCAGTTGCTGAGGAATATAAGAATGGCATTCAAATATCTGGATGAAGAGATGATTAAAAAATTGATAACATCTGTGGGAATTAAATTGATAGGATGACTTGAATGGTTACACTCCTAAATATAAATTAAAACACTGGTGCTTGAATTAAACTCACAACTGAAAAAGAGAATTAAATTAAGGGACAACTTGAAATTAACTAACTACCACTAAAAATATTTACCTGGTGGTAGTGGCTGTCCAAATAATGTCACCAAGCTAAACCTTATTATTGAGATCTCAATAAGCTAGGAGAACTGTAATGAGTTAACTGCCAGGGCTCCTGCAAAAGTTTTTACTTAGCTGGTGACGTCTTAGATGTTGATGTTTGAAGACATGATGTTTGAAGACAATATGACGGGCGGACGTAACCTTCTCGATTTTTCCAACCGATTCATGGACCGGGATATTGGGTTTAGTAACCCATGCTCTCCATGAATACTATTTACAATAATTACACGAGAACACACGGTGTCTCTAAATGTGTATATAAGGAGATAAGGGCGAAGAACTGCTGGCCTTGGTGGTGTTTGACTAAAGAAGAGAGGGCGAGTCAGCTGTGCTGCCCTGGACTTCGCTTTCGCTCCAAAGATATACGAGCCCAAAATTAATTTCCCAATAAATTTATATTACTCCTATGTTTACTACTATTTAATTTTAGTAATATTCTTAATTATCTCTGGAGAAATTTATAATTTCCGACAACATCTTTGATTCGACCAAGGTTGGAATATGCGGCAGTGATTTGGTCACCACATAAACAGAAGGATATAAGGAAGATTGAGAGAATACGAAGAGCAGCCACAAAAATGGCTCCAAGCCTGAGAGATTTAAATTACCATATGAAGAAAGACTTTCAAGACTAAAAACTCCCAACTCTTGAGAAAAGAAGAGAAAGGGGAGATTTTATAGCAGTGTATAGAGCATCAATGGGTCTGGAAAAAATTGACAGAGAAGATCTGTTTGTGTGAGACGATAGAAGTGCAAGAGGTCATGAGAATAAATTGAAAAGGACAACATGCAAGAGGGATATAAAAAAATACAGCTTCCCCCGTATAAAGCAAAAAAGCCGGGAACCCCCTTTTAAATGAAAAAGTGTTTAATGAAAGAATATTCGGATTTAAAAAGGGCAAGCTGGAAATAGTTTTTTGGGGAAAAGGGGACGTACGAGCATAGCTTTTTTCCCTGTATGTTAAAACTGTAAAAACTAGGAAAAACCCAAAAAACCCCAAAACCCCCACCCTACCCTCACACTACCCAAAAACCTCCCTTACACACCACCCCACCCCCTTTACACCACAAAAATTCCCAAACTCTCACACACACACAAAAATCACTAACAAACACCCACACCCACCCACCCCACAACAAACACACCCCCTTTACTCTCACCCCCACACCCCTCCCTTACACACACACACCACGCAAAAAACACACCCCAAAACTCTCTCTCTCCACCACACACCCCTTCCCTAACTCACCCCACACCCCCACACCCCTCCCTAACTCCCCACACACACACACATTTCCTTATCTCTCTTACATGTCTTTTTTTTTACCCCACCCACCCACCCCCACACCCACACACACACACACCCCACACACCCACACACACACCCCCCACACACAAAACACACCCCTATACAATCACTTCGAAAAATTTAAATTCCCTAGAAACCCATCGGGTCAATTTCCTTTTTGCCCACCAAAATTCATTTTTATGGACAAACTTTTTTTTTTTTTCTGAAAAATTTTTTTGAGGGTTTTTTTTGTGTTTTGAATTCTTTGTTTAACCTTTTTCCGGGTCGCAAATACTTTGTGTGTGTGTGTTTTGTGTGTGTTGTTTGGTGTGTTTTGTTTGGGGGGATTTGGGACAAAAAATATTACAAAAAAAAATTGAACAAAACCCGAACAAAACCACCAAACCCTTTCCCAATTTTAAACCCCTTATACTAAACCAACCTTTTCCCAACAAAACAAAACAAAAAAAAATAATTTTCGACAGAAACGGGTTTGCAGTTCCTTCAAACTCCAAAATCACCAGAAAAATATAGTTTTTTGTCCATTTAATTAAAACCCTTGACACCCTAATGTAATTTCCCTTGGAATTTTGGGGAAACCCGTAAAAAGATTTTTAGTGAAAAATAAAGCAATATTTTTTAGCTAGGGCCTTTTAGTATCCTTGGGGCGCATTTTCGAACACTACTGACCATCTTTAAACCCGGTTCCCCCCCATCCCGCTTTTACGGCCGCCGTACAAAAAAAAGACGTCACAATGACGTCACAACAAAGTCTACCGCCCGCCGTACCGCTGTACGGCCGCCGTACAAAGTTAAATTCAAGTCATCTCTCCCGCTCAGCGGTGTCCGCTCGAGCGGAGTTGCCAATTGTGCCCCATTACCACAAATGCCACTCAAGCGATGATGATGGTGACGCCCATTGTTTTTTGTATGGCGGCCGTACATGCGGGATGGTGGGAACCGGGCTTTAGGGGACTAAGACCATCTTAGCGCTAGTTGGACATTTTCGAAAGCAAATTTCGCTCCGCCTAGGACAGCGCAGCGAGTGTAGGCTAAAGCCCGGTTCCCACCTTCCCGCTTGTACGGCCGCCGTACAACAACAAAGACGTCACAATGACGTCACAAGAAAGTCTACCGCACCACCGTACCGCTGTACGGCCGCCGTACAAAGTTAAATTCAAGTCATCTCTCCCGCTCGGCGGTGTCCGCTCGAGCGGAGTTGCCACTGTGCCCAGTTACCACAAATACCACTCAAGCGGTGATGATGGTGACGTCATTGTTGAGCGGGTGTTTGTTGTAAGACGGCCGTACAAGCGGGCTGATGGGAACCGGCCTTTAGGCAGGGTTGGGGCAAAGCCGTCTCTATGTAAAAGCCTGCGTCTGGGAGGCGAGATGGACGGTGACGTCATCATCAGAGTCAGCTCCCGGGGTCCCGGCGCTCCACAAGTCAGTAGGCGCCGAGCTTTCAGCGAGTGAGGACGTACGGGCGGTACGTCCTCTCATTGCACCCACCTTTCACCCATTGTTAACTCTTCGCCATTTAATATTTTTAAACATTTTACATGGAAATATCAATGAAGCGGAATTTAATTCGCTTCCATTGATATATTTAGTTTACTGATAAATGAATTAGCAGCATGCATAATTAGCGTCAACTAAAATACATAACATCATGAAATCGGGAAATTTTTCCTACCTAATATAGGGTTATTAGTATAAAAGATATACTGTTATCTTCGGAAATGACTGTTCTATAATATTATCAAATAAAATAAACCCTAAAACACACTAAAGAAATGCCACTATGAGACTCAAGAAATATGCATGAACTTAAACTCTTCGCCATTTAATATTTTGCTCGAAAACATTTTACATGGAGAATATCAATAGAAGCGGAATTTAATTAGCTTTCCATTGATATATTTCGTTTTCTGATAAATGAATTAGAACCATACATAAATTAGCGTTAACTAAATAAATAACATCATCAATCGGGAAAATTACCCGATTTCATGATCTTTTTAGTTAGTTAACGCTAATTTATGTATGGTTCTAATTAATTTATCAGAAAACGAAATATAGCAATGGAAAGCTAATTAAATTCCGCTTCTATTGATATTCTCCATGTAAAATGTTTTCGAGCAAAATATTAAATGGCGAAGAGTTTAAATTCATGCATATTTCTTGAGTGTCTCATAATGGCATTTTTTAGTGTGTTTTACGGTTTTTTATTTGATAATATTATAGAACAAACATTTCCGAAGATAACAATATATCTTTTATACTGATAAACATATATTAGGTAGGAAATTACCCGATTTCATGATGTTTTGTATTTAGTTAACGCAAATTTATGCATGCTGCTAATTCATTTATCAGAAAACAAAATATAGCAATGGAAAGCTAACTAAATTCCGCTTCTATTGATATTCGCCATGTAAAATGTTTTAGAGCAAAATATTAAATGGCGAAGAGTTTAAGTTCATGCATATTTCTTGAGTCTCATAATGGCATTTCTTTAGTGTGTTTTACGGGTTTTTATTTGATAATATTAAAGAACAAACATTTCCGAAGATAACAGTATATCCTTTATACTGATAAACATATATTAGGTAGGTAAACTTGTCATCTCGGTGGCCTCGTACAGACTCCGTCCGTGACGTCATCAATCTCAGGCGCAGGCTTTTACTTTTACATACAGACGGCTTTGGTTGGAGTCGCCTTAGCCCGCAATTTTCTCCGTCACCACAACAACAATGGTTATATTATTGGTTATATATTATATATCTTAGACTATATACTGTATAGTATATTAGGCTGTATAATACACTATGTATAAATATATTATATATATATATATATATATATATATATATATATTTACTATATATATAGCCTTTACAGTATATGAAAACTATGGTGCCCCCCCCGTTTTTACACCCCTTGTTCCGCCACTGTTAATCGGTGAGGTTAGGTTAATTAATAAGCTTCTTGGGTAGGCGGCGAGACTAGGTTAATGGTGAGATGAGATCATTAGATGAGGTTAATGGTGAAAACCCTGTTTGGGGTGGGCTGGGTGGACTAGATATGGTTTCTGTGTTTTTTTTAGTGGACTAGATATGGTTTCTAGTTTATGGTTTCTATCCTAGCTGGGATATTATTTGATGAGGTTAGTACGTTGCTTTACTCGTAAATCACTTGGGATATTGTCTCTTCACCAGAAAACCTTGCCTACCAGCAGCCCCAAGCTTGCTGGGGGAGAGGGATATCTTTAAAAAAGTGAAAAAAAAGGTAAATTTCCAGATGAACACTACTTCCTTTGGTGGACGAAACTTCTTTTTTCTGGTGAGTTTTGATATGTTTTGAATTAATCTGCTAACCAGTTGTCGCAAATAACTTTTTTTGTGATTTGCAACAAAAAATGACAAAAAAACTAATTGTTAATGCAAGAGCGCCCCCTATTTTTTTTTCCATTATTTTCGTTTATCTTTCATTAGAAAGCAAATATTCCCTGAGTTATGACATCATCCAATGTATCATTCATTGCTTTCAGCAAATCTTATAGCCACTCCAATAGAAAATATAGTGAAAATAAAACAGAAATCAATGGATCAGTGGTGACTTTATTACCCTTAAGCTCAAAATTCCGAGAGACATCCGCATATCATACTGTATACATACTATATACGTATATAGCATAATGGAAGTTTATATTAATTACTAGGAAAACAAATTCTGCAACATCACATGAAATCAACATTCAACTGAACAAATAACTTATGGTTTATAATGTGTAATGCATATCACTGTCTTCTATTGTGAGTTCAATCCTTGAACATTTGTTGGCGTCGCCGGTGCAGAGACATGCGATGACACACTTCACGTTGGCTCTCGCACAGGAGCATCCCCGGGCACACATGCTTTTCTTGCAGCGACACTATTTGGTGCGTTTAAATTCTGCAGGTTTTGCCTCCCTCAGCATCATGGTTGCCATCAACTTACCATTCACAAGCTCTCTGCCAAAGTCAGTGGCAGCAGGGTAGATTGGCTGAATAATGTGTGCTCTCTTGCATATAAGTAACTGATGCATAGCTCGGCGAAGGTGCAACTGGAAGGCATCTTCGGTAGATGGAAGAAAACGAATGTCGCCTTTGATGTTAAGGCCCAGTCACACATACACGACGCACGGCCCGCGCACTGAAAAATTAGCAATTTTGGCCAGTGCGTTGTCGTTCGCTAGGTGTGAGTATTCGTTACTCGTTCGTCGAGCGCGCTGGACCAACGCTATGCATTCGTTGTCATTCGCTGTGTGCGTCAGGATTTTTGTGCATGCACAAAAATGTGTGCGGAGCTCGACGCATGAATGTACACGCCAGAAGGACGCCAGAAACGCGCAGAGCGCGCTGGACCAACGCCAGACACACGCGGAGCACACGCTGGGTATTCGTTGTATGTTCGTCGGCTGAGGTCTAGCGAACTCCTTAGCTTCTCTCAAATCCTGACAAAAGTTGGGCGCACAACGACGCACCGATCTTATTTTCCATTTTTTATTAATTTTCAATGCGTGGGCCGTGCGTTGCGTATGTGTGACTGGGCCTTTACAAAAGAGATGGGCTCGCAGTGCATCCAAATTACCCCCAAAGTCACTCCTTTCATACAGTGACACCATGTATCGCCTAGCTGCTGTCACAACATCTTCCTGAACATCCAGGCTTTCTTCAGGGTCACCTTATCTGCACAGGGGCAGAAGGTCTGTCAGATGATCAACAGCAGTTTTGTAGGCGCGTCTTTTTTCTCTTCTGTAGAGATATCTCACTGTGTCACATCCAGTCAGTATGTAGGTGCTGAGCGTATGTCATGCGTAAAAATGGCCTATGCCATGTCCTATGTCCTATGCCATGCGTAAAAGGAACAAGGCCGACTACTTGGCTGCAGTCAAGACATCACTTGGTAGCTCATGGAGGGAAGTTTCCAGACTGCCACCATCTGACAAGCCGGTTGTAATGGTAGTAGATGCCATGGCATTCATCCAGCAATACCAATATTTTGGGAGTAGCACCTTGCATGAACCACAACTAAAGTACCTGAAACAGCTCCTCAGTATCATCCCCGATAAATGTAACTACATCCACTTTGTTGGTGATCGATATGACGTCTCCCCAGCTGAAAGTCTGGAAGGTGAGGAACGAGAGAATAAATGAAGACCTACCCCAGCAAGATTAAAGAGTACAAGCCACACGAAGCTCTCGCCAAAACCCGAATGGAAAAGCTTCCTGCACATCCACTGAATAAAGCAAACCTTTTGAACTACATTGGCGAAACATGGGTATCTCATAGCAAGTCACTGTTGCTCGGGGGTTTGCAGTGATTAACCGGAGTGATTGAGGAGAGTTTATCCGAAGGAGAAGCGAGCATCTTCCGTAGGTTGTTTATTATAAAGAACAGAGATATGCGGGACCACCTGGCGAGGAGCCAGTCTTGAAGGTCTGACCGCGGGGCGACGACTAAGTTACATGGAGCGCGGCACACAGGGCGCGCTGTTGTCATGTGTCACATACAGTGTTGCAACATAGAATGCACGTATGTGTAGGAATTATTAAGAGGCATGAATATTATGTAGGTGTGACTGTCTGGTTATAGTCGCATATCCACACCTCCCTCCCCCTTCACGCTCGTAGCGCTAGTCTCGAGCCGACTCCTGTTCCTTGAGCCTCTTAGAACGGCGCGGGGTCACAGGGGGGTGAATGAAAGGGTACGTGATTTTCTCGTCCGAGCAAGGGGACACAGGGACGCGGGGGAAGGTGTCGTTACTAGGGGTTGGGACGGGTCGGAGGAAACGGCGATTTCGCCACCAGACGCGCCCACTGGGAAGACGCACCTCGAAGTCCCTGGTCGTACCGCAGCCCAGAACAACCCCGACCTAGTCCCAGCGGTGTGATGTCGGGTCCTGGACACGGACGGTCTGGCCGACACACAGCCTGGGTAGGGGGCGGGCATGCTGGTCGTACTGAGCCTTGACCTGCTCAGCACGGGCGACAGCTCGGCGATCACAGTCCTCTGTGTGGGCCTGCCACTCCTCCGAGAAGGACTCAGGATGGGCAGGGACAATGGAGCGGAGCGGGTGGCCATAAAGTGTCATCGCAGGGGATCGTCCCGTGGAGTTAGGAGTGTTGCGAAGCTCCAGGAGACCCTTGTCGAAGTCTTCACTGTCGATGTTGCCGTTGGGCGCCGTCTTGAGGATGAGGTGTTTCACCGACTTGACGGCCGCCTCGGCGTGGCCATTGGACTGGGGGTAATGCTACGAAGATACCATGTGGTAGACACCCCAGCGTTCCGTGAAGTTCCGGAAGGCAGTGCTGGTGAATTGGGGCCCGCCGTCAGTCCTGAGGCGGAGCGGGACACCAACTTCCCGGAAGTACCGGCAGAAGAGCCGTATGGTGTGCGTGGCGGTAGTATCGGCCCCGCAGGGGACGACCACAGGCCACCCGGAGAGTCTGTCCGCGATGACCAGGAACGACTTCCCGGCGACGGAAAAAAGGTCTGCGGAGACGGACTAGAAAGGCCTGGAGGGGTGGTCGTCGCACAGTAGTGGTTCCTGTTGCTGAATGGGCTGTAGGATCTGGCATGGCTCGCAGGCTTGGACGGTGCTGGTAATGTCGGCATCGATACCTGGCAAGAAGACAGTCTGCTGTGCCCGGCGCTTCGTGGCTGCGACACCTCGGTGACTGTCGTGCAGCCCAGCAAGGGTGCAGCGGCGGTGGGCTGCAGGAACCACAATTCTCTGGCCATTCAGGACCAGCTCCCCGTCTGCGTACAGGCAGTCACGGAATTTCCAGTAGGGGAGTAGAGAGCTGTGCAGGGTGTACCGATTAGGAGGAAATCCTGACGTCACGCAGTCCCGTAGGCGGGTGTACGACGGGTCTGTCGCTGCTGCGGCTCGGAGTTCC
The DNA here is from genome assembly GCA_016584305.1 of Chionoecetes opilio. Taxonomy (NCBI): domain Eukaryota; kingdom Metazoa; phylum Arthropoda; class Malacostraca; order Decapoda; family Majidae; genus Chionoecetes; species Chionoecetes opilio. The sequence continues at coordinate 53,709 of JACEEZ010009333.1, read as the reverse complement.
TGGATCGTCCTATCGGCGTCTTCGTGTGGCGGATCGAGGTATGAAGGGTCCTGATCCTGGTTGATGGCGTTGAGGGACACGACGCTCCTGAGGTGTGCTGCGGCTTCGGCGCACACCATCTCGTCCTCTGGCATGGGGCGGCTAACTGGGGCTCGTGACAGGGCATCGCGGATGCAGAGCTGCTTCCCAGCACGCCACACGGCCGTAAAAAGGTAGAGCGAAACCTTCTCCTTGAGGCGTTGGAGGCAAGGGTTCTCAACCGCGTCCAAGGTGTAGTGGTTGAGAATCGGGATCAGGGGTCGGTGGTCCGTCATCCACGTGAAGCTCTGTAGGCCTATCAAATAAGGCCTGCACTGCGACATGGCCCAGGCAGCGGCGAGCAGCTCGAGTTCAGTGGTGGCGTAGCGGGTCTCGGCGTCAGCGAGGAATCTTGAGCCACACTGAACGAGGCATGTTGCGTCCCTGGCCATGGTCTTGCAGAAGGCCGTAACCAAGAAGCCCGTAGAGGCGAGAGGCGTCACTTTGAAGAATAACTGGAAGTGCTAGGTCAAAGTGAGCGAGAATCGGCGGTCGAAGCAGCGCCGTCTTGACACGACTGAAGGCCTCGTCGTGATCAGGTGTCCAAGTAAACGTTCTTTTCGGGCTCATCAGGGGGCGGAGTGGGTGGGCGGCAGCGGCGATGGCTGGGGTGAACTCTGACAGCTGGTTCACCAGGCCCATGAATGAGCGGAGGTCAGTCAATTTAGCGGGAGTCGCGAAGTTCCGGATGGCACTGACTCTGTCCTCATCCCCGGCCACGCCCTCAGCTGAGAGGTTATACCCGCAGAAGCTCACACTAGGCGCGGCGACCACAAACTTGTCCTTGTTAAGTGTGATCCCGTACTTGCGACATCTAGTGAGCATCTGGTGAATATGTTGGAGATGCGTGGGGAAGTCGTCGTCGAAGAGGAGAATGTCGTCAACCACCTTAACGCAGTTATCTACACCCTGCAGGGCCAGGTCGCCGCGGAGACAGTAAATCTGGTACACCGTCATATAACCTCTGCGTCCTTACAGTGGTGGGAAGGGCAGAGAGACGATGGTATCTGTAGATCCTTTAATGGAGAAGCTTGGAAAGAAGACAGCGGAGAGCCAGCTTTACAAGGTGGAGACAAACAGTTCACTGACCCCGCGAACGCAGCGCGGGGCAACGTTACCAGATATTGCTAGATAAGATAACTGACTATCCTACATCTCCCTTCCCCCTTTGCGCTCACAGCAAACCGTGTCTTGAGCGTCATGCTGGGCCTGGAGACGTGGCGAACGGCGAGGCGTAATAGGCCCAGACGACACCGGACCCACTGGAGGGTCGTCCGTGGTTGGTGTATCCGCGGACGGGGGCGGTATGGGATGCAGGAAGCGGCGGTTCCTCCACCAAACACGGCCGCTGGGCATCCTGATGACGTAGTCACGGGACTTCCCGATGCCCATGACTGTGCCGACCCTGTCCCAGAGCTTGGTAGTCTGGTCCTGGACGCGGACTACATCCTGTAGAGCGAGTGGTGGGAGGGGTCGTGCATGGGCGTCGTACCGTGCTGTAGCATCTCGACGACGAGAGGCAGCCCGACGGTCACAGCTCTCTGCCCTCGCCTGCCATTGCTTCTCGAAGGACATGGCATGTGCGGGGACGCAGGAGCGAAGAGGGTGACCATACAAGCACTGGGCTGGGGAGCGGCCGGTGGGGTTGGGAGTGTTCCTGAGTTCGAGGAGGCCCCTGTCAAAGGCCTCGCAGTCCAGGTTTCCAGAGGGGGCCACTTTCCGGATGAGGTACTTGACAGACTTCACCGCAGACTCCGCGTGGCCGTTGGACTGCGGGTAGTGAGGCGTCGACATGTCGTGGCGAACGCCCCAACGCTCCAGGAACTCGGCAAACTCCCGGCTGGCGAACTGCGGGCCACCGTCCGTGCGCAGGCGAACTGGAACGCCCAGGTCACGGAAGAACTGCCTGAAGTGGCGGCAGTCGCTGTGTTGGAACCACAGGATGCTACGACAGGCCAACCAGACAGCCGGTCGGCGATCACTAGGAAGGACTTCCCCGCTGTAGAGAAGAAGTCGGCCGACACTGACTCGAAGGGCCTGGTGGGGTTGTCGTCACAGAGCCTGGGCTCTTGCTGCTGGCTTGGCTGCATCCCCTGGCATGGCTCGCAGGCGCGGACCGTGTTCACGATGTCTGCGTCAATGCCGGGCCAATACACTGCCTGTCTTGCTCGGCGCTTCGTGGCCTCCGCTCCACGGTGGCTATCATGAAGGCGGGCCAAGACACTACGACGGAGAGCAGCCGGAACAACCACCCGAGCGCCGTATAGAACGAGGTCCTCCTCTCCGTAGAGGTCCTCCCGTAGCTTCCAAAACGGGCGCAGGGTGTTGGGTAGTGCGTAACGGTCCCGAGGGAAGCCTTCCTGCATGCACTGAAGAAGCTCCATGTAAGCAGGATCGTCACGGGCCGCACGACGAAGTTCCTCCATCGCCATGTCGCTGTCCGGGGACAGCTCAACGGCCCGCAGGGTGACGATGCTCCTGACGGAGAAGCCGATCTCATCGTCCAAGACCTTGTCCTCACTCGTCGGGTTGCTCACAGGGACACGGGAGGGGGCATCGGGATGCACAAGTCCTTGCTGAACGCCACACTGCAGTGAAGAGAACGCTGAGATCTTCTCCTTCAAACGCTGCAGACGAGGGTTATCTATGGCATCCAACGAGTAGCTGTTGAGGATGGGGACTAGTGGGTGGTGGTCTATGACGAGGCCGAAGTGCTGGTAACGCCCGTAAGGTAGAACCGGCACTTTCCCATGGCCCACACTACAGCCAACAACTTAACTCAATGGTGGCGTAGCGGGTCTCGGTGTCCGTCAAGAAACGTGAGCCACACTGGACCAGGCGGAACTGTCCTCCACCGTGGTCCTGCAGGATGGCATAACCGAGGCCGTACAGACGCGAGGCATCTGTCTGCAGGACGGTAGGGAGAGCAGAATCGAAGGTGGCCAGAACAGGCGGGCTGGTCAAAGCCTCCTTGACCCGTTGAAAGGCCTGGTCGTGGTCGGCAGTCCACACGAAGGACCTCCTCGGCCTCATCAAGGGACGAAGAGAGGTAGCCGCGCTGGAGATGTCAGTTGTGAAGTCTGCCAACTGGTTCACTAATCCCATGAAGGATCGCAGATCTGTCAAGTTGGCAGGTTTGACAAAGTCGGTGATCGCGCGTACCTTCTCCGGGTCTGCCGCAATACCGTCGTGAGAGAGCCTGTAGACGCAGAAGGAGATAACTGGGTCAGCCAGAACAAACTTCACGGCGTTGAGCGTGATGCCATGAGCCCTACACCTGGCCAGGACATCGTCGACACGACGAAAGTGCGTAAGGTAATCCTCATCATACAAGAGGATATCGTCCACTACCTTCACGCACTGCATCACTCCCTGAAGTGCGAGGTCGCCCCGCAGACAGAATGCATCACCCGTGGCAGCGAATCCCATGGGGCCTCGGAGGTAGCGAAAGCGTCCGTAGGAGGTTGATGACGTAGTCAAGGGCTGATCCTCCACAGCTAAAGGAATCTGCCAGTATCCGCACAGGGCATCCACTGTCGAGAAATACTTGGATTTCGAGTCGACGCTGCGGATAGCTGCGAAGGGCGTAGGCGATGGGTGGGCAGGGCGGGAAACTTGGCTGTTCAGTTTCGATAAGTCCGTAGTGATCCGGACTCCTCCACCCGCTTTCGCGACGACCACCATAGGATGACACCAGGGCGATGGTCATCATCAGCCGGGGGGATGACGCCTTGTGCCACCATGGAGTCCAACTCAGCCTTCACCGGCTCCCGATAGCTAAAGGGATCAATCTTGGGGTGTAGACTGTGAAAGGCTGCGCGTTTTCCCGTAAGTGAATACGCATAGGTGGACCCGACATCGGCTTCAGCGGGGCGTCCTGTAGGTCTGCTTTCCTAAGCAGGACGTCCGAGTACTCTCTGAGGAAGTACTCCTTGGCTGCTGCAGGGGACGTTTGGTCGTAAGGAGCGGAAGTGGTTTTCGACGGAACCTGACGTAAAGGAGCTGCCCCAGAAGACGGTTCGCCGCTCTGGAGAACACCATCTAACGTAGCCACTCTCGGCTCCTTGACCCTGTTGATAGTCCCTCGAGGCTCCAGGATCTGCTCAGGGAAGCTCCTGGGTATGATGCCTAGGGCTCTGCACTGCAGTGCTCCCAGGAGGGTAAAGGTGTACTCAGGGAGCCTTGCACATCAATCCACCCGTGCATGACAGCTCGCCGTAGGTGAGTTCCGCTTGGAAGGAACCCAAGGCAGCTGGCATCTTGGACCCATCCGCGTTGTAGTAGGCCAACGTAAGGGTGGTCCAATACGGCTTTTGGTGAGGCCCAAAGTCTTGAGGTGCTGCGGGCCTATCACCGTAGAATCGGCACCAGTTGTCAGGTATCACCTCCAAGCTGCGTGACACGCCACCGTGTGTGACGAGAACGCAGATGGTGGGGAGGGGATGGGCCCGTCGCGTACAACAGACTGGACTCGCCGGACCGCCTGTTGTCTGCTCGGAGTACTGGTGTCCTCCAGGGTGGCTGTGTGCGCACCACGTGGAAAGTGGAGCGAGACTGTGACCCTGGCCTTGACTGCTTTGATGACGCTGGCCACCGGTTCTTGGGCTTTGAAGACCTGCAATGCTTCATAAAGTGCCCGTACCGGCTGCACTCGCTGCATTGGACGTTCCTCGCCGGGGACCTCTCTGTCAGGGACCAGTGGCCAGTCTCCCCACAGCCATGACACGATACCTCGGCAGCGGGGCATCCCTTGGGGCCGTGCTGTCGTGTGCCACAATTCCTGCAGGAAGATGTAGCGGAGGCCCAGGTGAACGTGCTTCTGCCTTAGTCTGGTGGGCCACCTTCTTCGTCTTCCTATACTGAGAGACTGCACATGCTGCTGGTGGAGCCCGTAAGGCAGAGGCAGCGGACCTGGTAGCCTCATACGAACGGCACAACGTCACCACATCCGCGAGTGTGGAAAAGGCGTCCAGAGCGACGATCTTCTGGACCAGTCTCCGCATCCTGGACGCCTGTAAGGATGCCGTGCTTGATCCAGGCTTCCTCACACTCTTTGTTGCGGCCTTGCAGACGTCCATTTCCTCCGACAGGCCCTTCAGTCTGACGAAAAAATCTGCAAACGACTCACCTTTGCCTGTTTTCAACTGGTGAACGCCCGCCGTCGGAGTGCCTCGTTGCTGGACTCTTTGATGTGCTGGTGAAGAGCATCTAACACCTCTTCAACGGATAACGTAGAGTCTGGAGGCACCTGTAAAGTGTGCTCCAGCACCTTCTGAGTATCCAGTGACAGACACTCCTTAACTGAATCAGCTGCTTGGACAAACTCGCTAAATCTACCATTGTCGCGTAATCTGCCCACCGCCGTCGCCACTCTCTGAAGTTCTGGAACGTAACGTCGGGAGAGAGGAGAGGTGGGGGGTGAGCAGCCGCCTTAGGTGCTGACGGAACTGCTGTGGAGCCTGGCAACACAGATCACGGAGCAGCACTTGACAGTGCTGTCGGCGTGGTGATAGAGAGGGCTTGTGGGCTGGTAAGTTTCGTTAATAGAGCTTTCCAAACGAAGAGCATCCCCCCGCCTCTGTTCTTCTCTCTCAGCGCGGGCTGCTTCGTCGCGTTTGAGCATTCTCCAGCCTCTGTTCCGCTCTCTCCGCACGTGCAACTTCATCGCGTTGAGCCTCCTCCCGTCGCTGTGCATCCCTCTCAGCGCGTGCAGTCTCATCGCGTTGCGTCATCCATAGCAGGAGAGCGTGGATGTCAGTGGAGGGAGGTGGGGATAACGGGTCCTCCGGGCGGCTTGGAGGCGAGGGGGAAGAGGCCGACGGGGAAGGGTTTGAAGGGGGCGTGGATCCTTTCTTCCCGCTCTGTGCATGGTGTATCGTCATGCCACGGCTCGGCAATGTACACCGAAGAACGTTACCTGTGAGTGACAAGAGTGTGTGAGTGTGTGTACGTGAAAGGGTGTACAGTGTTTTAAACTCCGCCGTGGCAATTAGCGGGGGGGAGTGGGGGGCTGGGGGGGGGGGGAAGTGCGGGCTAGGCTGCAGAAACACCTCAGCAGAGTTGCCAGGTTGGCGATTTTTCACGCCAAATCGGGCGCTCTTTTATACTTTCCGGCGAGAAAATTTTCGTGTTGGCGACTTGGCGGATTTGTTGGCTATTTTAAACATTTTTTGGCTGTTTTTCATGTTAATTTCTGTAAGGATATTACTTTATTAACGTTAAATATTATTTAGTTGGCACAAACAAAACGTTTGTTTGACGTTAAAGAGAGGATGAGGCCTAGCGAGGGCAGCTGATAAGGTTAGCGCAAGGCAAGGGACTCCCTTAGCCTTGGATTAGCGTATGAGTGGTGGATCGTCTTATTGGACTTTATGGGACAGGCCCCCAAAAACATGAGCCCATGCCTCTTTCCTTAACTGCTCTTCTTTCTCCACCAACTCCCTTCACCCTTCCTCCTACTAAAAACAGATTAACAGGATGGTCACCTGCGTGACCCCACCCAAAATTGGGTGGGTCACCCGAGGTCACCTCTCTCTCTCTCTCTCCTCTCTCTCTCTCTCTCTCTCGCTCTCTCTCTCCCCCCTCCTCTCTCTCTCTCTCTCTCTCTCTCTCTCTCTCTTCTCTCTCTCTCTCTCTCTTTTCTCTTCCCATCTTCACCCATGCCTTCTTATCCTCAAATAGGACCTGAGGTCACCCCTCCCTCTCTCTTCCCTTCTGCACACATATGCCTCTTTAATACTTATCCTTGAACGTGACCTCACTAAGGTCACCCTCTCTCTCTCTCTCCTCTCTCTTCTCTCTCTCATCTCTCTCTCTCTCTCTCTCTTCTCTCTCTCTCTCTCTCTCTCTAAATATGTATATATAATGTATATATTATATATACTAGCCGCAAAGCCGCCCTCCGGCGGACTTTTTGGCTAGCTCCTGCGGAGGGCTATTGGTGGGCCTTGGGCCCACCACCTTGTTTGGTGGGCCAAAGGCCCACCAAACATGGACTCTCCAGATAGCCCCTTCTAACTTTCCTGAAATCATGGATGTAGAAATGTTGTATTCCCCCACCCATTCACTCACCCATTACCCATCACCCCCCACCCATTCCTCACCCCATCACCCCCCACCCATTCACTCACCCATTACCCATCACCCCCCCACCTATTCACTCAACCCATTACCCATCACCACACACCCATTCACTCACCCATTACCCATCACCCCCACCCATTCACTCACCCATTACCCACCCACCTCCCACCCATTCTCTCACCCTTACCCTCACCACACACCCATTCACTCACCCATTACCCATCACCCCCCACCTATTCCCTCACCCATCACCCATCACCCCCCACCCATTCACTCACCCATCACCCCACACCCATTACCCATCACCCCACCCATTCACTCACCCATTACCCATCACCCTACATCAGGCTTCCTCAATTCTCGCACCCACTTTTGTTTTCACAATTCTCGCTAATAGGCGCTAAAAAAAAAAAAAAAAAAAAAAAAGGGATCGGATCATCTCATAAGTAAGGCTTATGACCTTCCCCTGGTCAACCTGATTCCAAAATGTGCCATATGAGGTGTTTACGCCACGGGGGGCGGAACCTATACCACACACACACACACACACCCCAGACAGACAGACAGACAGACAGACAGACACACTTTCGCTTATATTATTATAGAAGATATATATATATATATATATATATATATATATATATATATATATATACATATATATACATATTTATCCCATCCCGCATATATATACATATACATATATATATTTTTATATATACATTTTATATAATATATATATATATATCATAATAATATATCAATATATATCAATAATAATAAATAAATATATTTTCAATAATAATATATATTTTTTTATTATTTATTCTTTGCCAAAGGGCGGGCCATGGCCGCATGCCCCCCCCCCCCCCCCTCGGTACGCCACTTTTGTGTTATATCTCCCTTACTTTTTCATACCTATTTGACTAAATTTAACGTGGTGTAATGTTTTAATTAATATCAGATATGTTGTCATGTTTAATTTTCCTGTTGATAGAACGCTAAATGTCGTGATCAAACCCGTGTGCTTTCACATAATGAAAAAAAAAAAAAAGTTGGCTATTTTTTTTGGCTGGGAGAGGATTCGGTTGGCTAGTTTAGGCTATTTCGAACGGGAACTGGCGATATGGCAGTCCGAAACCTGGCAACCCCGCACCTCAGGCTCAGTGTCCCCCGCCGACTCCGAGACGAGCATATGTTGCGCTATCTGCCTCGAAGACCAAAGCCACCGCGATTTCCCGCTCCCACCTTCAAACTAACCCTCCACCAAACACTGCACTACACGACACTTCACACGACACTTCACACGCACTTCACTATGTAAGAGTCCTGGGTGCTCCTTGCTGGGGTCGTTGGCGTCCTTTGGGGGCCGGGGGCTAGGGATGTGACAAAAACTTCCTCACGACTTCCTGCTTCCTTCTCTTCTCGTCCCTTTTCACTGCGCCATCTGGGAACCGTCATATAACCTCTGCGTCCTTACAGTGGGGGGGAAGGGCAAGAGACGATGGGTATCTGTAATCCCCCTTTAAAGGAGAAGCTTGGAAAGAAGACAGCGGAGAGCCAGCTTTACAAGGTAGAACAACGTTCANTCGGGAGCCTTGCACATCAATCCACCCGGTGCAGGGACAGCTGCCGTAGGTGAGTTCCGCTTGGAAGGAACCCAAGGCAGCTGGCTTCTTGGACCCATCCGCATTGTAGTAGGCCAACGTAAGGGGTGGTCCAATACGGCTTTTGGTGAGGCCCAAAGTCTTGAGGTGCTGCGGGCCTATCACCGTAGAATCGGCACCAGTGTCAGGTATCACCTCCAAGCTGCGTGACACGCCACCGTGTGTGACGAGAACGCAGATGGTGGGGGAGGGGATGGGCCCGTCGCGTACAACAGACTGGACTCGCCGTAGACCGCCTGTTGTCTGCTCGGGAGTACTGGTGTCCTCCAGGGGCCAGATCCAGCAAACACATACGCCGGTGTATGTCAGTGTAAGTCTGAGATACTCCTCTTTCGAAAACTTTCTTGGATCAGGAGCTACATCTGCGCCAAATCGATGACGTCACAACGCCAGACTTTACCCCTCGGTGCAAGTCTGCGCCAACCCTCCCTGGCTGGATCCAGCAAGCGTACTTACTCCATTTCCGTGACGTCACAGGGCCAATATTATGGCGTAGATTTACACCACCTCGATGAGGAGGTGTAGAGAAGGTGTATCTCATATATATAAATAAAATGTCATTTATTATGCCTAATAGACGTTACATAAGAACATAAGAACATAAGAAAATAAGGAAGCTACAAGAGGCCGCGAGGCCTACACGTGGTAGTTCCTGTCACCTACAGACACTACATCCACTTTCATCCCATCCTGAACCTATCCAGCTCCCCTTTAAAGCTCCCTAATGACTCCGCACTAACTACCTGTCTACTGAGACCATTCCACTCATTCACCACCCTATTTGTGAACCAGTTTTTCCCTATTTCCTTTCTAAATCTACGCTTTTCCAGCTTGAATCCGTTACTTCTTGTTCTACCCTGGTTAAAGCGGTAAGAACTTTCCTACCTCTCCTTTATTAAATCCCTTTATCCACTTAAAACTTCTATCAGATCGCCCCTTACTCTGCGTCTCTCGAGTGAGTGTAATTTTAATAACTTCAATCTCCTCTCATAACTAAAGTTACGCATCCCTTGTATCATTTTGGTCATCCTTCTCTGCACCTTTTCTAACAACACTATATCCATCCTGTAATATGGAGACCAAAACTGAACTGCATAGTCTAGATGAGGCCTGACTAGAGCCAGATAAAGCTTTAGAATAACTTCCGCACTTCTACTTTTAACACTTCTGGTAATGAATCCTAATACTCTATTAGCTCTATTTCTGGCCTCAATACATTGTTTCCTAGGTCGGAGGTCTGGGCTCACCCTCACTCCAAGATCTTTTTCACCTTCTGATCTTTTCAGCGATACATTGCTTATGGTGTATCTATTACCAGGGTTTTTTCTACCAACATTCATAACGCTACATTTATCAATATTAAATTCCATCTGCCATCTGACTGCCACTCGTTAAGTTATCTAAGTCTCCCGCAATATGTTTACATCAGACTGTGATCCAATAATCCTACCTACCTTAGTATCATCAGCAAACTTGCTGATATCACTGCTAATCCCACTATCCAAGTCGTTGATGTAAATCAAAAATAGTAATGGGCCCAAAACAGACCCTTGTGGAACTCCACTTGGAACTCCACGTTACCACCGAGGTAAGGATTGAAATATAAGCCTATTGGTAGTCGGCAGCGGCGTGTGTTTACAAATGTTTAGGAGATACAAGCCTTGGTGGGAGGCCGCCTCAGTCGTGTAGGTACTGCCTTCGGTGTTTTTGTTGTATTAGTTCGTTATTGGCAGCACCAGTTTTTTAGACCACTAGCGGAGTCCTGTGAGCAGAATTGTTGTAGGACTAGGCGAGCCTGGCATCCCGCGGCTGAATTAATGTTGTTTCACTATTATCGTAATTTTGGCGTTTTTGGACATGACCTTTGTTCTGATGCCTGCCCCTCAGTGACCTTGCACTATGGTTAGTCCCACGTCAGGACGCTTTGCCCTCATTGCCTGAATGGTAGGTTAGGTCACGTTGCTAGCCTTTAATGGTACAGTACCCGAACGGAAGAATGCTCCAGCCACGTCGGAGATGTTCCATTTTTTTTACATCGGAGGTTTCCTACTAAGGCGACAGTTTACGTTTTTTATTACCATAACATACCCAATCTATCTATATTTAAACACTTTTCCCGTGTTTTGTGATTCAGTGGACCGAAATATAGGGGGTTAGTTTAGTGATGGGAGTCCTGGGTTGTTGACTTTTCTAACCAATGTCCATGTATTGGTATTGAAGTGTATTTTTAAATTATTTTGGACAAGCGAAAACTTTTCCAATAACGAAATACCTTTTATTCTTTCATTTGGCACCTATTACAGTGGAACTCGCCGACTTTTACTAGTCGGCAGTTCTCCGGTTGGTGTTTCAGTTATTAATGACGATAACTGCGCGGTCACTAACCGCCATTACACATGCGTTTTTTAATTTATTTTTGTTTAGTTACTGGTTACAGTATTAATGCCTTCTCTCGTAACCTTTAAAACTCATGGTTATTATTCTAGTGGTTTTGCCCCATACTCCCCGCCTCTCCCCCAAACTAAGCTTGGACCTGGGGGAAATGCCGGATATAGGCTTGGTACAAAATATGCGTTGCAACCACTACTTTTTGAGTTTATGGAAATTAAAAAATTCTCTTATTTAGGAAATTCATGATTTTCTTCTGAGTCCAGCGACTTGTGAACCTGACGATCCTCACAGAATGATACTGAAGTGTTGAGAACTCCCCCGCCATCCCCCCCGCTAGAGGGGTATGGGTAGGTTAGGTAGGTAGTTAGGTTTTAGATTGGTTAGGTTAGGGTTTGTTTATGTTAGGTTGGTTAGTTATCGTGGGTCAAGCCCCCTGCTGTTAGGTTATTTTGTTAGGCAAATTTCTCTAGATATATGAAATTCCCCACGATCTAGGGAATTTTAACCCTAACAACTCTTAAATTCGTGTTTCCGACGCTAATTTGTATTCCCCACCCAAAACACCCCCTTCCCCAGGTGCCCACTTGTTTGGGGAAGTGGGAGAGTATGGGCAACCGTTAAATTACCAACTTATATACATATTTTGAAATGAATATAATTTTTCATTAGACTAATCTCCTACAGCACACAACCTCCCTCTCCCGATCCCCCCAACTATATAGAGGTTTGGTTAGATGTATTATTGAATTAGGGTAGGTTATATTTGTTTGGGTTATGGGTTTTCATATCTGGTTAGTTAGGTTATATTTTGGTTGATTTAGGTTAGGTTTAGGTTAGTGTTTTATTTCTCGGTGTGGTCAAGCCCCCGCTAGGTTTAGGTTAATTTTTGTTAGGCAAATTTTCTCTAGAGATAAGGAAATTACTTGATCTAGGGAGGTTTTGTCTCCTCTACACAATCTTAAATACGTGTCTCCGTCATCATTATTTGCCTCCCCACCACGAAACCCCGCATTCCAGAAAAAAAAAAAGAAAAAAAAAAAAAGGAGAAAAAAACAGGTCCCAACTTGGATGTGGGTTTGGGAAAGTATGTACAAACACTGAAATTTACCGGAAAAACTAGTCGGTGTCTCAGAACATGAAACCGCGCAGGTCCTCGTCCATTTTTAACCAAAGCAGATTTTAGGCAGGGAAATCTAGTCATGTTTCAGAAATGACTGCGCATCCTCGTCTTTGTTAAAAGCACTAATTTTACCAGGAAAACTAGTCAGTGTCTCAGAAATGACCGTTCGTTCCTCGTCCATTTTTTCCAAAGCACTAATTTTAGGCTAAGGACAATCTAGTCAGTGTTTTGAGGAAATGACCGCGCAGTCTGCGTTCTTTTAAAATCGTTATCTTTCCCTTAATCCTACTAACCTAACCATCCTTCGCGGGAGTTCCGATTGTGTCCAGTCGAGATTTCGTAGACGAGAGTACGCAGGTGCCGTCTCATTATCCCGATGATACGTTAGAGGTCACTCATACTTCTGCCTCTACGCCCTTGAATTATATACTATATATGGTCAACCATGATGTCTGCCCCTTTTTTCCCTGATTATAGGTTAATTCAGGATGGCGGCCCATTATTGCCCTAGAAATATTTATTAAAAGTCATTCAGGATGTCCTGCGCCCTTAATTATTGCCAGTCCAATTGTTTATTTCTGGTCAATTCCTTGTTGGGTACTGTCAATGTGACTCCTTAGTGGGGTACCGTTGTTCGGGCCGCCTATCGTAGCTGCCTACCCGCAACAGGGCAGTTTACAGGTCGTTTTCCAGAGAGCACCGATTTTTTTTTCTTGGCCTCAATAGGGGCTTGTTCAATGAGATATAGTTTTATTTTGCGCAACCCATACAAAAAAAAAAAAAGGTATACTTTGTGTTAAGGTTAGTTAGGATTCAATTAAACCTTAAGGTAGGTTAGGTTTCATTAAGACTTTTAAGTTATGGTTAGGTTTCATTAAACCTATAAGGTTAGCTTAAGTTTTCATTAAAACCTTTAAGGTTAGGTTAGGTTTCCATTAAACCATATAAAGGTTAGGTTAAGTTAAATTTGTTTTTTTTTTTTTTTTTTTTTTTTTTTTTTTTTTGCGCAAAATAAACTATCTCCGTTGAACAAAAGCCCTATTGATAGGCCAAGAAAAATAGTCGCGGTGTCTCTGAAAACGACCGGCGAAACTCTCCGTCCAGTGCCATTTAAATATAGCGCCTGATCACTGCGGCCCGATTCAACTGACCCCTTAGTGTAGGGGAAGCACCTCATCACCACCGGATAAGTCCCGTTTCGATCCCCGGGTGGAGCGTGAAACAGTTGGGCTGTTTCCTAAAACCAGAGCCCCTTCCACCAGCAGTGAATGGATCGGGTGTTAGCCGGGGGTTTTTAACCCGCCTCTCGGTTGCTGGCTTCGCCTAACACTATAAGCACTAGCCGACAGCTCTCTGCTCGTGTAGTTGCGAGAGATCTGTCCATGGTTACAGCAGATATCCATCTCAGCTGCGTCAATAAACTGACGAAATTCTTCAATCATCATCATCAAACCTTCCTTATCGCTTTAAAAAACATGATACACATCGATTTGTTGTGTCACCCATGCCAGCTGAGTCATCTCTGATTACTTTTTGAAACATATTTATCACGTGCCAGCCTTGTTATTGCTGAATAGTTCTGAATAGCATATATAAACACGCTGTTACTGTCGCTATTAGCGAGGATGACGTCTGTATTCACCACCATCAGCTGCTCTGTTGATATCTCCTCCGAGATAACTCCTCCGTGCGCCCTGCGCAAGTCGCATCTCGGCGATTATTCCAACTGCCTCGGCGCAGATGGGGGCGAGGTGCGTCCGGAGTATGCATTTACACCATACTACACCGCTTTGACTTACACTTTTTTTGCTGGATCTGGCCCCCAGGGGTTGGGCTGTGTGGCCACCACATGGAAGTGGAGCGAGACTGTGACCCTGCCCTTGACTGCGTTGATGACGCTGACCACCGGTTCTTGGGCTTTGAAGACTGCAATCTTCATAAAAGTACCCCGTACCGGCTGCACTCGCTGCTTGGCTTTCCTCGCCGCAACCGCGCTGTCAGGGACCAGTGTCCGTCTCACCACAGCCATGGCTCTATAGCTCGGCAGTCGGGCATCCTTGGGGCCGGCTGTCGTGTGCCACAATTCCTGCAGGAATAATGTAGGCATAGGCACAAGGTGACGTGCTTCTTGCCTTAGTCTGGTGGCCACCTTTCTTCGTCTTCCTGTACTGGGACTGCACGTGCTGCTGGTGGGCCGAAGGGCAAGGCAGCGACCTGGTAGCCTCATACGAACGGCACAATACGTCACCACATCGCGAGTGTGAAGGGCGTTCCAGAGCGACTACTTCTGGACCGAGCTCCGCACCTGACGCCTTAAGATGCCGTGCTTTGATCCAGGCTTCCTCACACTTCTTTGTTTGCGGGCTTGCGACGTCCTTCCTAGCGACAGGCCCTCAGATCCTGACGACAAATCTGCAAACGACTCGCCTGTTTCCTGTTTGCAACTGTTGAACGCCGCCGTCGGAGTGCCCTCGTTGCTGGATTCTTTGGATGTGCTGGTGAGAGATATCTAACCTCGTCAACAGGTATAACGAAGTCTGGAGGCCCTGTAAATTGTGCTCCAGCACCTTCTGAGTATCCATGACAGCACATCCTTAACTCACTCAGGCTGCTGGGCAGAGGCGAAACTCGCTAATCTACATTGTCGCGTAATCTGCCCCACCGCCGTCGCCGTTCCCCCTGATCTGTGAAGGTCTGAAATGAGGTGAAGGTCGAACGTACGTCGGAGAGAGGAGAGGTGGGATGAGTCACCGCTTAGGTGCTGACGGAAACTGCCGTGGAGCCTGGCAACACAGATCCCGTAGCAGCACTTGAACTGTTGCTGTCGCGTGGTGATAGAGAGGGCTTGTGGGCCTGTAAAGTCGCGGTTAATAGGAGCTTCCCAACGAAGATCATCCTCCCAGCCTCTGTTTCTTCTCTCTCGCGCGGGCTGCTTCGTCGCGTTGAGCATTCTCCAGCTTCTGTTTCCTCTCCTCTCCGCACGTGCAACTTCTCGCGTTTGAGCCTCCTCCCGTCGCTGTGCATCCCTCTCGCACGTGCAGTCTCATCGCGTTGCGTCCATCCATAGTCAGGAGAGGTGATTCAGTGGAGTGAAGGGTGGGATAACGGGTCCTCCGGGCGGCTTGGAGGCGAGTGGGAAGAGGCCGACGGGAGAAGGGTATTGAAGGGGGGTGTGGATCGCTTTCTTCCCGCTTCTGTCATGGATGTGTCCGTCACGCCAAACGGCTCGGCAATGTACATCTAGAAAGTTACCTGTGTTGCGCAAATGTGTGTGAGTGTGTGCACGTGCACGGTCTGGCAATGTTTTTAACTCATACCCTGGCGGGAGGGTGGGGGGGCTGGGCGGGGAGTGCGGTCTGGGCTGCGGGCCGCATAGCAAAACACCTCAGTCAGATGTCCGCGCAGACTCCAAGACGAGTAGATGTACGCGGTACTCTGCTCCTCGAAGACCAATGCCACGGATTCCTGCTCCCACTTGCAACTAACCCCCCACCAACACTGCACTGCACTACACACGGCACTTCACACACTTCACTACGCAACACTATGTAAGAGTCCTGGGTGCTCCTTGCTGGCGTCCCTACGGGTGGCGGCGGGGATGTGTCGGCTTCTTCCCCACAACTTCCTGCTTCCTTCCTCTTCTCGTCCTTATCACTGCGCCATCTGGTACACCGTCATATAACCTCTGCGTCCTTACAGTGGTGGGAAGGGCAGAGAGACGATGGGTATCTGTAGATCCTTTAATAGAGAAGCTTGGAAAGAAGACAGGCTAGGAGCCAGTACACAAGGTGGAGACAAACAGTTGACTGACCCCGCGAACGCCGCGCGGGGCAACGTTACCAGATATTGCCAGATAAGATAACTTACTATCCTACAGAGACGAGTCCATTTACTGCAATGAGGAACAAGGAAGTGCTGAGGACACTTCCTTGGGGGACACCTTCATATTGTGGGAAGGACGAAGAAGTGGAGGAAGATACTTTGACTCTGAAGGAGCGATCACATAGAAAGGACTTGAGAAAGACCCCCATGTTACCAGCTATGCCGAAAGTGGTTAGCTGGGGGAGGATATGATGTCGCCAGGCGGTATCATAAGCTTTCTCTAAATCAAAGAAAACAGCAAGGGCTGATTCGTGACGGGCAAAGGCTGTGGTAATGTATGAACATAAGAACATAAGAAAATAAGGAAGCTACAAGAGGCCGCGAGGCCTACACGTGGTAGTTCCTGTCACCTAACACTACCTACATCCACCTTTCATCCCCATCCATGACCTATCCAGCCCCTCTTTAAAGCTCCCTATGACCTCCGCCTAACGTCCTGGTCTACTGGGCTCACCACCTTGCCAGTTTTTCCCTGATTATCATCTACGCTTTGAGTTGATCCTATTCTTTTTCTACCGTAAAGGTAAACTTTTCCCTTCACTTATTAAATCTTTATCCTACTCTATCAGATCCCACCCTCGTTAATTCAATCTCCCTCAAAGTTTACCACTGTATCAATATCCTACCAGCTACCTTATATCCATCGAATTGTGATAAACTGCTAACCCATAGTCTTGACCTGCTAACAAAAATAGAATAAAACACCCTGTATGAATCCTTTCACGTCATTTCAATACATTGTTTCCTAGGTTCGGAGGTCTGGCTCACTCTACTCCAATGAATCTTTTCACCTTCTGATCTTATCAGCGATACATTGCTTTGGTGTATCTATTCCCGGGGTTTTTTTTCTCCCAAACCCTTCCCCCGCTGCACTTATCAATTTTAAAATTTTCCATCTGCCACCCTTGACTACCCCACTCTTTTAATTTATCTAAGTCCCCCTTCAATATGTTTAATTCGGGGACTGTGACCCAATTTAATCCTACCTACCTTAGTATCATCAGAAAACTTGTTTGATATACTCCCTAACCCCACAAACCCCAACCCCCGTTGATGTAAATCAAAAATAAAATGGCCCCCAAAAAAAGACCCTTAAGGGAACTCCATTTGCATTAAAATTCCCCCTTTTCAGTTTTTAAAAACATTAATTGAAACCCTTTTTGTTCCCCTTTACTTGGGCCAAGCTCTGATCCAAGAAAAAACCTTCCCATCTTTTCCCATGACCTTTAAAACCTTTTTTAAGAGTCGCTCGGGGTTTTTGGTATTTTTCCAGGTGGGTTTAAAGGGGTCAGCTTTTGCTTGGGCCCCATGTCGGTAGCCAAACTGAAAAGGGGGAAAGAAGACTTTTGGTTTCCCAGGAACCACAAAAAATTTGGGGGATTGTTAAATTGCTTTTCCAGTAACTTGCATAGCCAACTATTTAAGGGGCCCAATGGGGAGGTAATTTTGGGGGGAGGGTCCCGGGATTTTTTGGGTTTTTGGGGGAAAAGGGGAGGACAAGGGTTTTCGCCCCGGGGGGGGGGAAAATTTCCCAAAGGGCCCAAAACCCCGGGTAAAGAGGGCTTTTTAAAAGAGGAGAAAAAACCAGTAGGGAGGTTTTTTGGCTTTGGTAGTGAATCCGTCGGGGCCTTCACTGTGCCCGCGGCAAAAATAAGAGCGGAGGCTATTTTCAGAAGAAGAGAAAGGGGAAAATTGTGGGAAAATTCAGAAGAGGTTTAGAGAGAAGGAAACGGAATGCTTTTCCCGGGAAAGCTTTGATTCTAGTGAACTAAAGGAGAGGGGTGGGACCCCATTTACAAAAGAGACTAAAAAAGGGGAGCCAAATTCCTCTCCCTACTTGGAAGGGCTCGCAATAATTTGGTTAAAAACGTCCCAAGGACTGGGGCAACAGGGGGCGGGTTTTTTACCTGACAATTTATGGACCCCCCCGGCCCCAAACTGATAAAAGGGGGGGTATTGTGGTGGGGGAGGAGACGTAGGGCCCCAAATTTTTAAATTTTATAAAATTTTAAAATGGTCTGTTTTAAGGGGGGCAGGGGGTTTTTTTTAAAAGAAAAAAAAGCGGGGATTTGACCCGGGGGTACCGCGTTTCCCAGCGGTAGTTTGCCCCAAAGGCAGCACGTTTTTATGGGTGGGCCTTTTTTAAAATCCAAAGTCCCACCGGGAAAAACGCTTTAGAGGAAAATGGACAAAAAGGGTTCGGGGGAAAAGCTGTAAGGGCGGCACTTAGAATAGGGGAAGGGAAAAAGGTAGGTGAGCATATCAGGGGGGAAGGGAAATTGGAGGGGAAAGGGGCAAAAAGGGGGCCCAAAAAAAATGCGCCCAGTCGGCTCTGGGGAAAAAACCCATCGGGGGAGGGTTGGGAAAGGGGGGTATGGGGTTAGGAGAAAGGAGGATAGGAAAGGGGTCGTAAAAGGGGGATTGGTGGGGGAAACCGGGGCCAATGCGGGTCTAAGCGGGGGGAAAGGAGAGAAAAGAGAGAGGTCAAGACAAAAAAATGACTGAGTTCCTCACATCAAAGTGAGTGGGGCGATTAAAATTGAGAATAATGAGGTCGGTGGGGGCCCTGGGGAAGCGTTCAATGGAGGGGCCCAGGGGGGTTTTATGGTGGAGTCCCCCCAAAGGGAGGGCGGCAGTTGAAGTCACCACTACCACCCAAAGGGGGTTGTAGGCGGGGAGAAAAGGGGCGTGAAAAGGAATAAAAGTCAAAAAGGATGGAAGGAGAAAATAATGGAAAAAAAAGAAATCCAACGTTGGATATAAAACCCTTAAAAAGGGTACATGGGAGGTAGTTTTGACTTTCGGGGAAAGATAAAAAGGCCGTTTTCTGGGGGAAAAAGGATTGAGGGGGGAAAAAATTTAGAATGGGGGGGGGGAAATAAAGTGGAAAATTTGGGGAATTGCAACAGAAAGGGGTTGAGTAAAAAAGTTTCTTGGAGGCAGATAACTTGGGGTTTTTCATAGCGGGAAAAATCGGGAGGCAAAGGTCTTGTCTGTGGGAGGGGAAGCCACGAATTTTTCCTTTGGGGAAAAACAGACATTGGGGTAGGGGTTTCCAACGGGTGATGGGGGTTTGGAATGGTACCAGTAGAGGGGTCAGGGGTTAGGGGTCAGGGGGGGGGTAAGTGGGGCCCGGGGATCGGGGGGGATGGGAAACGTAGTAGGTGAAGGACAGTTATAGGGTCAGGGAGGGGAAAGGGGTCAGGGAGGGGATTGTTGGAAAAAAGGGAGCGAGGTATAGCCAGGAGGGAGGGGAAAGGTAAGAACAGACGTGGGGGGTAGGGCGGGAAAGGGGAAAGTAGAAGAGGGGGGAAAGGGGGAATAGGGTGATCAGGGGGAAAGGGGAAAGGGAAGGGGGGGTGGAGTGGGGAGAAAATGGGGGAAGGAGGGGAAGAGGGGGAATTTTTGGGAGTCAGGAGGAAGAGGGGCAGGCGGAAGATGGGGGGGAAAAGGTGTTCTCGGGCGAGACTGTGGGGATTGAGACAGAAGGTGGGGATAAATGAACGGTTGGGGGGGAAGGAGGGCAGGGGGGTTCTTTGTCTCGAGCGACGTACTCTTCGTCATACCCAAATGGTTCAGCGGGAAATTTAAAGGACGGGAGCCCTGGGAGGCAGGGGTTTCTTAGTGGGAAGGAGTTTGTGAAATTGGGGTGTAGGGGTGCTCGGGTTTGCATTTGTTTAAACCCGGATTTGGTTGACGGGATTTACCAAAGGGGGAAAGCGAGCATTTTCCCCCGTAGGTGGTTTATTCTAAAGAAAGAGATATCCCCGGCCCACCAGGGGGGTGGGGTGGTTTTAGCGGCCCGGTTACAGGGCAAGGGGACTAGTTCCCAGGGTTATGCCTGGGGGGGCGGTGCACTGTTCCCAAACATCGTGCGCAGTTCCCATAAAAACAATAGTGTGTATTAGGAGGCTTTGTTTTTTATGTGGGTTTTGTGACTGTTTGGTTATTTTCACATATCCAAACCCCCCCCCTTCAGGCTCGTAGCGCTAGTCTCGAGGGGGGACTCCTGTTTTTTGAGCCTCTTAAAAAGGGGCGGGGGTCACGGGTGGAAAGGGAAAGAAAGGGGACGTGATTTTCTCGTCCGAGCAAGGGGACACAGGGGTTTTGGGAGGGTGTCCCTCACTAGGGGTTGGAACGGGTCGGAGAAAACGGGGGTTTTTGCCACCCCGAAAGGGGCCCCCTAGGGGGAAAGCACCTCGAATTCCCCGGGTTTGGGGGCCCCAAGGGCCCCTAACAAAACCCCCACCTTTATCCCAGGGGGGTTGTGGGTCCCGGGCAGGACGGTCCCCGGGCCCACACAAAAAGCCTGGGTAGGGGGGGAGCATTTCTGGTCGTACTGGCCCTTGACCTGCTCACACGGGCCCACCTCCCGGCCCACACAAATCCTTGGGCGGGCCTGCCACTCCTCCGAGAAGGAGTCAGGATGGGCAGGGACACAGGAGCCCCGGGGCGGGTTGGGGCCCTAGGTCCTTGCAGGGGATCGTCCCCTGGAGCCCAGGAGTGTTGCGAAAAACTCCAGGAGACCCCCTGTCGAAGTCCCCTTTATGGGCATGTTGGCCCTTTTTGGGCCCCCGTCTTGAGGATGAGGTGTTTCCCGGGCCTTTACCCCGGCCCCTTTGGCGTGGGGCCCTTTTGACTGGGGGGAAAGCCCGGGGAAGATACCCGCGTTTGAAAACCCCAGCGCCCGTGAAAGTTCCCGGGAAAGGGAGTGTGGTGGGAATTTGGGGGCCCCCCGCCAGTCCTGAGGCGGAGCGGGAAAACCAACCCCGGAAGTACCGGCAGAAGAGCCGTTTTGGGTGCGTGGCGGTTTGTATCGGCCCCCGGGGACGACCCAGGCCACCCCCAGAGAGTGCCCGCGATTTAAACCGGAAAGACTTCCCGGGGGACGGAGAAAAAGTCTGCGGAAAACGGACTCGAAAGGCCTGGAGGGGGGGGTCGTCGGGGGGGCCCGTAGTGGTTTCCCGTTGGGACTGGGCTTAGAATCTTTTGGGATGGGCTCGTAGGCCCCTTGACGGGGGCTGGTAAAGTCGGCCCTCGGGTACCTGGCCAAAAAACAGTTGCTGTGCCCCGGGGCTTCGTGGCCGCGACACCCCGGGACTCGTGGCAGCCGAAACAAGGGTGCAGCGGCGGGGGGGGGTGCAGGAACCCAAAATTTTCTTTGGGCCCTCAGGAAACCCAAAAACCCGCTTTGTTTCGGGGAGTCCCCGGAATTTCCTGTAGGGGGGGTAGGAGCTTTTGCAAGGTGTAAACCCATTAGGAGGGAATCCTGACGGTTTACCCCCCGTCCGTAGGCGGGTTACGGGCTGGTCTGTCGCTTGCTTTCGGTCGGAAAATTTCCCGGATCGTCCCATCCGGGGTCTTGGTGTGGCAGATCGAGGGGTGAAGGGTTTCCCGATCCTGTTTGATGGCGTTGAGGGACACCACGTCCTTTAGGTTTGCTGCGGCTTCGGCGGGAAAACCCCTCTCGGCCTCCCGGCGTGGGGGGCCCAAAATGGGGGGTCGTGAAGGGCAAACAGGGATGCAGAACTGCTTCCCAGCAAGCCCCCGGGGCCCTAAAAAAGAAAAGGGCGAAACCTTTTCCTTTTAGGCGTTGGAAGGGGAGGGGTTTTCCCCGCTCCCAAAGGTTTTAGTGGTTTTAGAATCGGGATTTAGGGGTCGTGGTCCGTCATCAACGTGAAAGCTCTGTAGGCTTTTTCAAGCAAACCCGCACTTCGGGGTATGGCCCAGGCGGCGGAGGGGCAGCTCGGTTCAAAGGTGGCGTAGGGGGTCCCCGGCGTCGCGAGGGAAAAAAATTTAGCCACACTGAAAGAGGCCCAAAGTGCGTCCCCGGGCCCTGGTTTTTGCAGAAAAGGGGGTAAAACCCACCCGTAGAGGCGAGAGGCGTCACTTTTAAAAATAAATGGAAGTGCTGGGTTTAAAAATAGCAAGAATCGGCGTTTGAAGCAGCGCCCTTTGACACGAGAAGGCCTCGTCCCGGATCAGGTGTCCAAGTAAACGTTTTTTTCGGAACAAAAGGAGGGGGGTGGTGGGCGGCAGCGGCGATGGCTGGGGTGAACGTGGCAGCTGGTTCACAGGGCCCCCTGAATGAGCGGAGGTCAGTCAAGTTAGGGGAGTCCCCCGAAGTCCCGGATGGCACTGGGGCTGTCCTCATCCGCGGGCCCGCCCTCAGCTGAGAGGGTATACCCCAGAAGCTCACGCTAGGGCCCCCCCACCCCAAAATTGCCTTGTTTAAATGTGATCCCGTATTGCGACATCTAGTGAGCCCTCTGGTGAATATGTTGGAGATGCGTGGGAATTTGTCGTCAAGAGGAGAATTTTCGTCCCAAACCCCTTAACGCAGTTATCTACACCCTGCAGGGCCAGGTCGCCACAGAGACAGTAAGCGTCACCGGTAGCCGAGAAACCCATGGGACCTCTGCCAAAGCCGTCTCTATGTAGAAAGCCTGCGTCTGGGAGGCGAGATGGACGGTGACGTCATCATCAGAGTCGGCTCCACGACCACAAGTCATCATGAAATCGGGTAATTTCCTACCTAATATATGTTTATCAGTATAAAAGATATACTGTTATCTTCGGAAATGTTTGTTCTATAATATTATCAAATAAAAAACCGTAAAACACACTAAAGAAATGCCATTATGAGACTCTCAAGAAATATGCATGAACTTAACCCTTTCACGCACGAAAAGTTTAATAAGTTTTACCGTCCACTGCAGCATCCGTCTTATGCTCCCTAAGGGGCCCCGCGAAATGACCAGACTGTGCGGCGAATTATTTTTTTATGTTATCAATTTCACCAACGTGTATTCTTTTTTCCTGGCATTATTATATATCATTGGTTTTGCAAGAGATTATTCTGCCTTATAAAAGAAAAAAATAACAAGAAATACAAATAAATAGCGGAATTTACCGACTCCGAAAAAATATTGAGTAAAGAGATATAAGAAATACCTACGTTCACCACTTCGTAGCTCAAAACTTCCTGAGTCAACTTTTTATGGTTTATATGCCAATAAAAGCGGATTTTTATGAGGATTCCAACGCTTCCATTATAATTTTCATATGGCCATTATGGCCAGCTCGGGACACGTTTTAAAGGGACGACAATACGCGCGCACAGGCTGCCTGCTGAGTGGAAACTGACACACAAACCCTTATCATTTCACATTCATTCACACGAGAGAGTTGACAATTAGTTTATTTTATAGCTCCAGGTTGGATCTTTGATGCAGAAAAGTTTGACGCAATTCTGATAAATACTTTATTTTTGGCGAATTTTTAACTGTTTTTTGACGCAATTCGCGTCAAAAGCTCAGATTGCAGACGGGCCCGTTGTGACGCGATCGCGTCACCGAGCGTGAAAGGGTTAAACTCTTCGCCATTTAATATTTTGCTCGAAAACATTTTACATGGAGAATATCAATAGAAGCGGAATTTAATTAGCTTTCCATTGCTATATTTAGTTTTCTGATAAATGAATTAAAA
>JACEEZ010009333.1:15000-25000 GCA_016584305.1 Chionoecetes opilio | reverse complement strand
CCACGTACCAACCACGACTCCCAAAGATCAATCTAATATTAATATTAACAAACGTGCCCAGGGAGTAATCCAGTGAGTTACTCGCCGGGCTGGGGGCAGCCGTTCCCTTAACCTAAATCCTTATCTTTTCCCTTAAATACATCCCCCATTTCATTACTCTCCGCAGTGAGAATGGTCACATTAAAACATAGTGAAGTCATAAGACTAAGTTAAATCCCCCGTCAAGTTGTAATCTTTATCAAATCATAATCAAGTAATATCATTCAAGTAACGTTGACCAGTTATAAATACCCCATACCAGTTACCCCAAATTCAGGCAACACATGCGTGTGTGTGTCTTGACCACCTCGGTGACTGCCTGTGTGTGTGTGTGTGTTTTGTGTGTGTGTGTGTGTGGGGTGTGGGGTGTGTGTGTGTGTCTTGACCACCTCGGTGACTGCCTGTGTGTTTGTGTGTGTGTGTGTGTGGGTGTGTGTGTGTGTGGTGTGTGTTGACCACCTCGGTGACTGCCCGTGTGTGTGGGTGTGTGGGTGGGTGTGTGTTGTGTGGGGTGGTGTGTGTGTGTTGTCTTGACCACTCGGGGACTGCCTGTGTGTTTGTGTGTGTGTGTGTGTGGGTTGTGTGTGTGTGTGTGGTTTGGTACCACCTCGGTGACTGCTGTGTGTGTGGGTGTGTGTGTGTGGTGTGTGTGTGTGTTGACCACCTCGGTGACTGCCTGTGTGTGTGTGTGTGTGTGTGTGTGTGGGGTGTGTGTGGTGTCTTGACCCCCTCGGTGACTGCCTGTGTGTGTGTGTGTGTGTGTGTGTTTTGTGGTGTGTGTGTGTGTGTGTCTTGACCACCTCGGTGGGCTGCCTGTGTGTGTGTGTGTGTGTGTGTGTGTGTGTGTGTCTTGACCAAACCCCGGTGAAATGCCCGTGTATGTTGTGTGTGGTGTTGTGGGTGTGTGTGTGTGTGTGTGTGGTGTGTGGTGTGTGTGTGGGGTGTCTTGACCACCTCGGTGACTGCCTGTGTGTGTGTGTGGGGTGTGTCTAGACCACCTCGGTTTACTGCCTGTGTGTGTGTGGGTGGTGTGTGTGTGTGTGGGTGTGTGTTTTGTCTAGACCACCTCGGTGAATGCCTTGTGTGTGTGTGTGGTGTGTGTGTGTGGGTGTGTGTGTGTCTAACCACCTCGTTGACTGCCTGTGTGTGGTGTGTGTGGGGGTGTGTGGTGTGTGTGGGTGGGTGTGTGTGTGTGGTGTGTGTGTGTGTGTGTGTGTGTGTCTTGACCACCTCGGTGACTGGGCCCGTGTGTGTGTGGGGTGTGTGCGGTGTGTGTGTGTCTTGACCACCTCGGTGAAATGCCTGTGGGGTGTGTGGTGTGTGTGTGTGTGTGTTGTGTGTGTGAGTGTGTGTGTGTGTTTTCTTGACCACCCCTCGGTGACTGCTGTGTGTGTGTGTTTGTCTTGACCACCTCGGTGAAATGCCCGTGTGTGTGTGTGTGTGCGTGTGTGTGTGTGTTTTTGACCACCTCGGTGACTGCCTGTGTGTGTGTGTGTGTGGTGGGGTGTGTGTGTGGGTGTGTGTGTGTGTGTGTCTTGACCACTCGGGGGGGACTGCCCGTGGTGTGTGTTGGTTTTGTGTGTGTGTGTGTGTGTGTGTGTGTGTGTGTGTGTCTTGACCACCTCGGTGATGCCTGTTTTGGTGGTGTGTGTGTGTGTGTGTTGTGTGTGTGGGTGTGTGTGTCTTGACCACCTCGGTGACTGTGTGTTTTGTGTGTTGTGTGTGTGTGTGTGGTGTGTGTGTGTGTCTTGACCACCTCGGTGACTGCCTGTTTTGTGTGTGTGGGTGTTGTGGGTGTGTTTGGGTGTGGTGTGTGTGTGTGTGTGTGTGTGTTGTGTGTGTGTGTGTCTTGACCCCCTCGGTGACTGCCTGTGGTTTTGTGTGTGTGTGTGTGCGGTGTGTGTGTGTCTTGACCACCTCGGTGACTGCCTGTGTGTGTGTGTGTTGTGTGTGTGTGTGTGTCTTGACCACCCCGGTGACTGCCTGTGTGTGTGGGGTGTGTGGGGGTGTGTGTGTGTGTGTGGTGTGTGTGTGTGTGTCTTGACCACCTCGGTGACTGCCTGTGTGGGGTGTGTGTGTGTGTGGGGTGTGTGTGGGGTGTCTTGACCACCTCGGTGACTGCCTGTTTTGTGTGTGTGTGTGTGTTTTGTCTTGACCACCTCGGTGACTGCCTGTGTGTGTGTGTGTGTGGTGTGTGTGTGTGTGTGTGTGGGCTAGACCACCTCGGTGACTGCCTGTGTGTGTGTGTTGTGTGTGTGTGGTGCGTGCGTTTCCGTGCGTGTGTGTGTGTGGTGTGTGTGTGTGTGTGTGTGTGTGTGTGTGTGTGTGTGTGTGTGTCTAGACCACCTCGGTGACTGCCTGTGTGTGTGGTGGTGTGTTGGTGTGGTTGTCTAGACCACCTCGGGACTGCCTGTGTGTGTGTGTGTGTGTGTGTCTAGACCACCTCGGTGACTGCCTGTGTGTGGGGTTGTGTGTGGTTTTAGACCACCCCGGTGACTGCCTGTGGTTGTTTTGGTGTGTGTGTGTGTGTGTGTGTCTAGACCACCTCGGTGGACTGCCTGTGTGGTGTGTGTGTGTGTGTGTTAGACCCCCTCGGTGACTGCCTGTGTGGGTGTGTGTGTGTGTCCCAGACCACCTCGGTGACTGCCTGTGTGTGTGTGTGTGTGTGTGTGTTTTGTGTGTGTGTGTGTGTGTGTGTGTGTGTGTGTGTTTTGTGTCTAGACCACCTCGGTGACTGCCTGTGTGTGTGTGTGTGGGGTGTGTGTGTCTAGACCACCTCGGGGGACTGCCTGTGTGTGTGTGTGTGTGTGTGTGTCTAGACCACCTCGGTGACTGCCTGTGTGTGTGTGTGTGTGTGTGTCTAGACCACCTCGGTGACTGCCTGTGGGGTGTGTGTGTTTGTGGTGTGTGTGTGTGTGTGTCTAGACCACCTCGGGGCTGCCTGTGTGTGTGTGTGTGTGTGTGTGTCTAGACCACCTCGGTGGACTGCCTGTGTGTGTGTGTGTGTGTGTGTCTAGACCACCTCGGTGACTGCCTGTGTGTGGGGTGTGTGTGTGTGTTAGACCACCTCGGTGACTGCCTGTGTGTGTGTGTGTGTTTTGTGTCTAGACCACCTCGGTGACTGCCTGTGTGTGTGTGTGTGTCTAGACCACCTCGGTGACTGCCTGTGTGTGTGTGTGTGTGTGTGTCTAGACCACCTCGGTGACTGCCCGTGGTGTTTTGTGTGTGTGTGTCTAGACCACCTCGGGACTGCCTGTGTGTGTGTGTGTGTGTGTGTCTAGACCACCTCGGTGACTGCCTGTGTGTGTGTGTGGGGTGTGTGTCTAGACCACCTCGGTGACTGCCTGTGTGTGTGTGTGTGTGTGTGTCTAGACCACCTCGGTGACTGCTGTGTGTGTGTGTGTGTGGTCTAGACCACCTCGGTGACTGCCTGTGTGTGTGGTACAGTATTTAAGAAAGGGGACAGACTTAACCCACGTAATTATCGAGGCCTTATGGGTTAAAGTTATATCTTATCTTTTTTTTGCCCCTATTTTTGCACTAATACCAAAAATTTAATTTTTTAGAAATTAGCGTCACTTTTACCCAAAAAATAATTTTTTAAAAAACGTAGTTTTGGAATATGAAAAATAACACAAAAACCCGCGACACACCTTCCCTCACACTGCAAAACTATCCCTCGATGATAAAAAAAGACAAAAAATAAATTATAAAGCATTACAAAGACTCTCTACCATAAAAAAAATAAAAGATAGTTTTCCTATTATTTAAGTGTACCACAAAGTGGATCTAGCGAATTACATTTTCTTTAATTTAAAGGGTGTGGATCTAACGTTTATACAGCTTAACCATCATTCCCAAAACCCTTTGCGCCTTATTCATGATCTAAAAAGCCTGAAAGGCACACTGTCCCCATAACCTTATTCTGTCTAAAAAGCTGTGGTCGGGTTTAAATATGGTCTGGTCCAGCCCACGTAAAACATATTTTTTAATGATAAGCTACATCAACGCTATGCGGGGGTTCAAATGGCCTTGAATTTGTAAAAGTAATATATTCTTTATTCCTTTTTGGGTTCGATTTTCCTTTTTAAAAATCATTTTTTGATATGGGGGGAAAATTTCTACAAAATGGCTGACTGTAATTTAGTATTTTTTAAATTCACGGATAAAAAACCGTAGGCGGGAAAAATGGCCTTGATATTTGTAGAACTATAATATATAGAGCCTCTTCCTTTGTGCCAATTGCTAAACCGTCTTTCAGTTCAGGTTGGGGTTCGGGGTTTCAGGTTGGGTTCTGGGTTCGGGGTTCAGGGTTCGGGGTTGGGTTCGCATGTCACAAGGGAATGAAAAAACCCCCTTTTTTTTTTGTTTACAAAAAAAAACCAAGATGGCAAGGCAAGAGGAAGGAAGCTTATTGCTGCCGTGTTTGGGGTATTCTCGCAATGTGGACGATTCTATGATGAGGGGAAGATATTTGTACCCTGCAGTACCCTCCCACCCCACTCGGGCATTTTTGCAGATATGATAGGTTTGTGTGAGTTGAGGAAAAATGGTACCAAATAAAGCGGGCGAATTTTAATCATATCACCCATCTGTGACTGGGGTGAATGGTTGGCTTTGATAAATAAAGGGCGGCCTTCTTCTTTTTGTGCCCGACATATAAAGCGGCGGCCTTCGTTTTCTTCTTTTTCTTGTGCCCGTTGTTGTTTTTTCTTCATAGATCCCCTTCACTTCGTCCCCTTCGTTAAAAAATTGTTAACTTTTCCCCCGTTTTTTTAACTTTCTGCATGCCTTTCTCGTTATGAACTGGATAAAACTGAAATTCTACCACCAATAGATTGGGTAGAGAAATTTTCACGGGCTATGCTGAGTCACTATGCGGGTCCCCTCGGACCTATTTTTCGTGCGCAAATGGTAGGCCCTAAATTTTTGGGGGTTTCCCGTGAACTGGTTCTGAAATGTCGCAAATGGAAGAGGACTTATTTTCCCTTATGTTTAAGAGTTTCTACATTAAAATCAGGTTTTCGTATGCTCGAAAAAATATTTTCCCCCTACAGAAGGGGCCTGACATTTCATATTTTCGTTAATAACAGGAACTACCACGTGAGGTCCCCGGGCCCTCTTGTAAGTTTCCCTTTTATTTTTTAAGACTTGTTTTGAAATTCACAAATGTGCGACGGGGTTGTGTGTGTGTGTGTGTGGTGTGTGTGTTGTGTGTGTGAAAGAGTTTTTTAGAAATGGATAAAATTTATTTTGACATGTTATTTTCGCATGACACAGGTGTTGGTAGCGCGCCTACTCAATCTGGGGCCCATAAAACATAAAAACAAAAAGAAAAAAAAGGGAAAGCTAAAAGACCCGCGAGGCCTACACGGGGGTGTTCTGTCACCAAACATCCTACCCCCACCTTTTCTCCCCACCATAAACCTACCCGCCCTCTTTAAAGCTCCCAAATGACCAGACAACTACCTGTCTACTGAGCCCATTCCATTCATTCACCACCCTATTTGTAAACCAGTTTTTTTCCCTTTTTCCTTTTAAATCTACTTTTTTCCCAGCTTGAACCCTTTTTTACTTTGTTCTACCCTGGTTAAAGCCGTAAGAATTTTTTCCTCCCTTTCCCCCGTTTAAATCCCTTTATATTTTAAAACTTCAATCAATCCCCCTACTCTCTCTCTCGAGGAGTTAATTTTTAAATAACTAAATCTCTTCTCAAACAAATTTACGCACCCCCTTGTATCTTTTGGGGTATCCTTCCTGAAATGTTTCTAACAAGGTAAAACCATCCGAAAATAGGGGAACCAAAACTGAACCGCATAGTCTAGGTGGGGCCCTGACTAGTTTCAGATAAATTTTAGAAAAAACTTCCGCTTTTCTATTTTTTAACACTTCTGTAATAAATCCAATACTCTATTTGTTAAATTTTAGCCTGAATACTTTGTTTCCTAGGCGGAGGTCTGGGTCCCCCTCACTCCAAGATCTTTTTCACCTTTGTCTTGTCAGCGTACATTGCTTAGGTGATCTTTTACCAGGTTTTTTTCTCCCCTTCTAACGTGCATTTACAATATTAAATTCCATCTGCCATCGACTCCCCCACTCTTTAATTTTTTTTCAAAGTCTCCCTAAAAATTTTTACATTGACTTTGATCCAAATCCTACCTACCTAGTTCATCGAAAAAATTTGCTGTATCACTGCCAAAACCCCACTATCCAATCGTTGAGTAAATCAAAAATGTAATGGACCCAAAACAGACCTTGTGGAATCCATTTGTCACCCACCATTTCCCCATTCAGTTTTTGAACCTTAATTGAAAACCCTTTTTTGCCTATTACTTAGCCAAAGCTTGACCCAATAAAGAACCTTCCCACTTTTCCCTGGCCCTAACCTTATTTAAATTCCCTCGTGTGTTTTTTTTGTAAAAGCCTCACAAAAGGCCCAGATATATTATATCAAATCCTTATCTTACTGCCGTCCATAAATTTCCTAAAAAAAACCAATAATTGGTGAGCATGACCTACCCTTGGTAAAATCCATGTTGTGAACATTGTAAAAATTATGTTTATCAAGTGCTCTCTAGGTTTTTTGCAAAATAAATTCCAAAAATTTCCCCCACTGCTTAGACTTACGGTCGATAATTTGTTTAGTCCTCGTTTTTCCCTTTTTAAAATTGGGAAAAAATTTTTCCCTTTCCCCCCACAATAATGGCACATCGCCTATCTCAACCGTTTAAAAAAATGTGCACTAACGACTCACTAACAACCCCCTTACATTCCTTTAATACCCGGGGATACACTTCATTGGTCCTGGCGACTTAAAATTTCTTCATTTTATCTATACTCTCTTAAAATTTCCCTGTTATCACAATATTTTTTGGTTTCTCCTCTCGCTTCCTTGAAACACTGTTCATATCGGTATCGTCTGGTACCCTCCCCCGTAAAAACACTTAAAAAATAATCATTTAGACCCCTACCAATTCCTCATCCTATTTAAGACCTCACCCTTTTTGCCTTAGGCCCAACTACCCCTTTGTTTTGGTTTTTAAAAACCATAAAACCCCCCTTGGGGTCCCTTTTCCCCCTGCCCTGCTACTTTAAAATCTCAAATTTGTTCATAGAAACTCGATTTAATTTTCTTCACTGCTCCCCATCACGTTAACTTTTTCTTTTTTTACCATCCTGCCTTAAACCCTTTAAAATAAAGGGTTTTTTTTACCCCAAATGTTGTGTTTTAAATATGGTCATCATTTTGGATCACTCTTTCTGGACCTTATTTCCCTATAAGGGAAAATTTTTTTTCTGCCCCAATTTTATTCCTTACAAAAGGTAAATCCCCAGCCCTGACCTCACTTCTAGTTAACCGCCTAATTACCTCCTCAGCCTCGACCTCACTTCCCTGTCAACCCCTCTAAATACCTCTTCAGCCTACCTCATTTTCCAAACTAACCGCGCCAATTTTCCTCCCGGTTTTCTTAAACCTGCATAATTGGCCTTTCTGAAAAAAAGGGATTTGATGTTTTGCCCTTTTTAAATTTTTCCCAAATTCCCATTTTAAGCTAAATTTTTATCTATAGGTCGTATTTTCTAAATTCCCCCACCGCCCCCCCACATTTGTAACTAAATGTCTCTATTTTTCAGCAATAGGGTCTAGAATATTATCTCCCCTAGTGGTCCTTGATTGCTTTACTTTGGAATTTATCTTTGGGTTATATTTTAAAAATTCATCTCGTCGCGTCACTATGATTAAATCATAAGAACTAGAAAAAAAGGGAAACTAAAGGGCCGCAGGCCTACCTTGGGATTCCCGAAAACCCAGCTATATTCCCAAGATTAAAAAATCCCACACGCATAGCGATTATATCTGCAGGGGCCCTTTTTTATTTTTTCCCTATAGGGGCTGAATCCCTTTTTCATAAGTTTTGGGGGCCTATCACTACCCCAAAAAACCCTTTTCTCATTTTTCCCCCCGTAAACCCCTCCTAATAACTCTATGCTGTCACTGTTTTATAACATTATTTAAAACAACACTGCAAAGTTTCCCCTTTCATAAACGCAACTCCCACCTCTCTGCCTACTCTGTCCCCTTGTGAAAAAATTATACCCCCCTATCTCGACTTCCGGATCAAAAACCTTTCGACATTTTTTTTTTTTTTTTTTTTTACATCACAAAAACTGGCCAAGGGCCAAAAAAATGGGTAACCAAAGCCCCTTAGTTGCCAGTCCCTATAAAAAAAGACGTAAGAAATGAAAAAAAAAAAGAGGGGTGGCCATTTTTTTCGGGAGGTGTCTTTTACTCTTCTTTTTTAAAAAATTAATTCATAGGAAAGTGGGAAAAAAGAAACAGAAGAGAGTTCCAGAGTTTACCGGATAGGGAGAAAAAGTAAAAATACTGTTAACTCTTGCATTTGGAGTGGACAGAAAAGGGGTGGAATATAGAAAGTCATGTGCAGCGAGGCCGCGGGGGGGGGGGAGGCATTTCAGTTAAAAAGTTCAAAAGGCGTGAGCTGAAAAAAACGATAGAAGAGAGCAAGAGAAGCGATTTTGTCGGTGATTTAAGATTTAAGACAGTCCCGTAGAGGAGGGGGGGTTATAGACAAAAACTCTTGACTCAAAAGTTTGGAGAGCTGTATGATGGATCCTCCCCCAAAAATGTGAGACATACTCCCTACATGACGGAAAGGGCCCCCCTACAGAGCAAACAAATTTGGGGGGGAAAAAAAAAAGGGCGCAACGCCACAGGCACCTAACTTTTAAACTGTTTTTTGCAGAGATGAGATGTGAGATTTCCAGTTCAATTTTTTGTAAGGAAACCCAAATGTTTTTGTGAAAAGGAGACAGTTTTAGTGCATTGAAGAAAGGGGTATTATCTGATAGGTTTTGTCCCCATAATAGGGGAAGAAATTGGGGTTTTTTAGGGTTTAACAAAACAAGGTTTTTCTTTGCCCCAATCAGAAATTATAGAAAGTCAGAAATTTTTCGCTCGATGACTATCCAACCCGTTTCTGTTTTAAAGCTATTATATCAAAAACCCTACCTATTTTTTCTCTCAGGAAATTTATTTTTTTAATATCCTACGTTTGTATAGTAACCTTTAAAACAACTCCTCTTTTTTGTCAAATTTTCCCCCTTTTTTTTTACTAAACCCCCCCTCTCTCTCTTCTTACGAAAACATTTTGTTCCCCCCCCTTTTGAAAATCCTCCTATGTCGCAAGTTTTTCCTTTTACCCCCCCCCCGGTCTAAATCCCGGTTCTCTATCTTAAAAAAACCTGCGTGCATCTCCCCCTTCGGGGTTCAGACAAGACTGAATCCTTTCCCCGAAAAGTGCCCCCTCCCTGCGTAAGGGTTTTTATGCCCCAAAAAGAGGTCCCACTGTCGACAAAAGGCCCCCCTTGGTTTTTCAATGAATGCCAGCCGGAAATTTAAAGCAATAGCCCCGGAGTACCCCATGTCGAAAAAAGCGTCTTGGAAGGACACCACACACCACAGGAAAACCCCCCCCTGCCCCAAATTTACCTACGCTTCCTTTAACCCCCGTAGCAATTCCTCACTTCTTACACACTCAAAATCATTTCCCCCCCTCAGGCGACGATGGGCTTTTTCCCTTGGTCGCCCTGCCTTGTATGGGCAAAATGCCCTCTACACTGTTGTTACCATTATGTATGCCCACCTTGGGGGTGTAATCTACAGTCCTGGTTATACCCTGCCACCCCCACCCAATTAATAAAAAATAATGAAAGAAAAAAAAAAAGATTTAAGAAAAAATTTTAAGTACTGGTTGGAAAAAATGAATGAAACCGTTAATATATTTTTAATTTAATATATTTTAACTCTTTACTGTCTTCACTTGTAATTTTTATACATTCCCAAAATTATCTTATATTAATCTTTTCCCTCCCAGCGAAAGCACGGTTGTCAAGTGTTTCCTAAATTTTTTCTTCTTTGGTAACTTTGGTTGCACTGTCA
>JACEEZ010009333.1:0-10000 GCA_016584305.1 Chionoecetes opilio | reverse complement strand
TACAAAAAACAAAACAATAATCACATCAGAAATCGTTTGTTGGGGTGAAACTAATAAATTATCCATTTCTTGTTTAATGGTATTATTTTACACCAGGACATAAGGGTGCAGTTACTGACTTAGTTCGTACCAAGTTGTTTCGGTCATTTTTACGTAGCGATTTGCCCATACTCGCACCCCTCCCCCAATAACACAGACACGAACACACCACACACACACACACACACCACCACACACCACACCCACACACAATTGGGAGTGTGGTTTCTGTTTAGCTTATTGGATTTCTAGAAACATTCTCTCCTGACTCCGTGGCAAATCTTATTTTTGGAGATAATGAACATGTTTGTTTATTAGATAGGCGAGAGACAGTGTTTCCTCCGCCACACTCTTCTTCCTCTTGTGACCTCATCGCCTCTGTTCTTCCTTGCCGCTGACACTCTTAATGCAGATTTGCTTTAGTTAGGAGGTTACAGTGTGGAATAGTTAGGTTAGTTTAGATTAGTGAGTCTAAGGTGGGATTAGGTTTGTTTTAATTTTATATCTCCTATAACACTCCCTTCCTGTACAAAACATCTATATCTTCTCCACCCCATTTAAAAAGTAGTGATTTGTGATGGAGGTTCACAGAGAAAATGTTTCTTAGATCTATTATTGTTGAAGCAGAAACCACACTCCCAAGTGTGTCGCCAATCTTCGAATGATAGCCTCACTACTGCTGTGTCTGTGCCACTGGATGATACACAGTATTTAATCATACTGTATAATCCTACCCTGTTTCAGTTTGTTTTATGCTTTGTAGCTGCAGGTATAAGACGGTTTTACAATTTTGCTAACTCTTTTTTCGTGCGATGACGACGGCGGAGGACACTCAGAACATAAACACTAGCTGGCGATCTTATGTTAGGTCACCATCGGTGATATTTTTGGGTCATTTTCTCTTTATAGCCCTACTATACCAGATGAAACACAAATGACACAGTCTCTCCAGATAGCCCATTCTAACGTTCCTGAAATCAAATGGATGTAGAAATGTAAGTATTAACACCACCACAACAGTCATACATCGAAAAAAAACGTTGTCCTGGCGACTTAATTGTTATCTACAGGAGTAGATTCGTAACACCAAAAATTTGTGTGGTAAAAAAAAAGTCTATAGAAACCATAGTCGTTTTCGTACACTCAGCGCAGAGTGAACTGACTCCTAGAGTTACGAAACGACACGGAACACAGTATGTACGAACAAACAAAATCAGTGTGGCGAAACACTAACAAAACCTGGGTCCGAAACACTTGTGTACGAAACTCCCTGTAACCATTTTTTGATTAGTATTATATTACTACTGGACCAGATTTCCTGATAAATTTTCGTTATTGGGCGACCACACCGATATTGGGCCAATATACAACGTTTTTATCGCTGTAACAGACGTTGGTGGGGCTGTTAATATTTTACATTTCTACATCCATGATTTCAGGAAAGTTTGAAGGGGCTATCTGGAGAGTCTGTGTCATTTTGTGTCTTCATCTGTGTCATAGTATGGCTAATAAATGAACAAAATTACAAAAATATCACGCAGAGTGGCGACGTTGATAAAGGCCTACACTAAAATGTTTTCCTGCATAGGTATCATGTGTTTTTGGATGAATTTGTGGCACTCGTCCTTTTGTACGAAATGGCTGTTAGTTTGTTGTGAGCTACGGTTACAGGGAGTTTTCGTACACACAGTTTTTTCGTACCCACAACCCAGGTTGTTAGTTGTTTTGTACAAGCACAGATTTTAGTTTTTTCGTAACATACCTGGTGTCGTTTTTTCGTAACTAGTATCAAGTTCAACTCGGAGCTGAGTGTACGAAACGACCTATGGGTTTCATATAGACTACGAAACTACTATGGTTTCCATATAGACTTTAGCGAAAAGCTACGGTCAAATTCCTGTGTTTGCCGAAAAAAAAACCATACTCTCCCACTTCCCCAACAAGTTTGGGGACCTGTGGGGAAGCGGGGTTTCCGGGTGTGAAAAATGATACGTCAGAACACGTAATTTAAGAGTTGTGTCGGGAGGTAAAATTCCTAGATATTAGGGTAATTTCCTTTATATATATAGACATTTGCCTAAACGAATTACTTCCCTAGCCAATTTAACCTAACCTAGCGGGGCCTGACCCACCGATAACCTAACCCTAACGAAATCTAACCTAACCTAACACCCTATTCAATGAATTTTTCCCTAGATCTAGGGAATTTCTTCACACCCCTAACTCAAACTAGCGTATGTGGGTTGCGACGCATATTTTGTAAACCCCATCTAATATCCCACATTCCCCCAGTCCCCCAGCTTGTTTTGTGGGAGAATGGGAGTATGGGCAAACACTAGACTACTACCGTAATGCCCCTTCAAACCCCCGTCCCCCCCTCTAAATGACCCCACCCTGGAACCCCCGACATATAGTACTAACCTTAACTTCACTATAACCTTACAAATACCTCCTACGCAGGGTCCCCAACCCGCAGAGCACCGCGGTGCCCCAGCCCATCGAGCGGGCCCGGGGCCGCACCAATAAAAACTCTGAAAACCACGTAGACAGAACAAAAAATTTCAAGACTTTCTTAATGAGACATACCTGGGTGACTTTTCTGAGCAAAAGCTTATCAAAAATCAGGGGTGGATGGGAACTAACCCTCTCCAAGAGAACGTCGTCAGTGGTCATCTATCTGTGACCAACACACGTTTGGAAGTGAGGGGAGGGCCGCACTCGATGACCAAAAGGAATGATCTGGCGGGCCGCACGTGAATGGCCCTCGCTTGCTGCATGTGGCCAGCGGGCCCGCGGGTTGGGACCCCTTGTCCTAACGAGACCTAAGGGCAGCAAAGGACTAGAATTTTACCAGGTTAGGTTATAATGGAGTGTGGTTGTAATTTTCTTAATATTTTTTAATCTCCCCCACTTTATAATTACGTGTTAGAGGTAATCTGAAGGGATCTGTGAAGGTCTGGAGAAATAAAACCACCAGATAAGGGCGGAAAGGACTCTAGCAATTTACCAGGTCAAACATGAAGTTTATTTTAGTAACATACCTATGAGGTAAAGATTTCCGTTTATTCAGCCTCTCCTCTTCAGATGAAACTATTTTTTCTTGATCGATTTTTGGATGTTTTTTTTCACAGAATCTGATGTTTGTTTTTTCTTGGTAAGCACTATTTGTTGTGGTTGTTTTTTACCCCCTTGACCTCACCTCTGGAAAAACTATTGATTTCCAAAAACCAAACTTCCGATTGTTCGAAACACATCAAATCTACCAGAAATATAATAGTTTCACCAATAAAGACTAGCCTAACGCAACCTTACTCTAAAACCTAACCTGAGGGGGGGGGGGGGGTGAGCACTGGGGTACCTTTAATAAGAGGAGGACCCTAGTGAAGCACTGAGCTCGCCGCGGGCCTGGAAAGGCGTGCAGTCCAGTTCGTACACAAGTTGTTTCGTCACCAGTAAGATTCCGTACACACAAAGTTGTTTCGTAGTCCCTATATGAACCTAGTCGTTTCGTACACTCAGCTCAGAGTTGAACTTTGAACTATAGAGTTAAAACGAACCAGGTATGTACACAAAAACTCACAATTCAGTTGGTACGAACAACTAACAAAACCTGGTACGAAACACTTGTGTAACGAAACTCCATGTCAATATAAAAGACACTCTAGGTTAACCACGGCGCAGCTTAGTGACGGCAGTTTCCAGGTGGTGCGAGAAAACGACGATTTTTTAATCACGGCCTATTCTAAAATATTCCCCGAGCCTCACGAGGATACTCCCCCCACCCACCTACACGCACCTGTGGCCGCGGCGGCCTTCCCTGACCTGACCTCAACTCACTCCTACCTCCCTACCCACGGCCTACCAACACACACACACCCACCACACACACACACACCACACACACACACCACACACACACACACACACACACAACAAGTTTTAAACACCTTTTGACATTTGTAGCAATTTTATTGGACGAAAAGAGAGAGAGCGAGAGCGAATCCCCCCACCCACCCACACCGTCCCTGTCACCCTGTCACCTGGGAACTGCGCGCTGCTGGCTGCGTGAATGGCGGCAGCCATGTTTTTTATAGCAAAGACATTCTACAACAGATACCTCAACTCCGGGTGCCCTGTGGTGGCGTGAAATCGACCTCCGCCCGTGCGCAGGAGTTCACCAGTCTTGCTGGCGCCGCATTCCCATTTCCTTCATATTACTATCATGAAAATTATATGACTATTGTTTATCAGTAATATATGAATATACTGTTATTCTTCGAAAATGTTGTTCTCTATAATTAACAAATTAAAAAATGTAAATACGCGAAAGAATGCCATTACGAGACTGAAGAAATATGCATGAACTTCAACTCCTTCGCCATATTAAAACTTTGCGAGTCAACATTTACCTATGAACATATCAATAGAAGCGCAATGTTTATTACTTGCCATTGATATATTTAGTTTCTGAAATGAATTAGAACACATGCATACATTACCGTTAACTAAATGAATAACCTCATCAATCGGGTAATTTCCCAATCCATGAGGTTATTTATTTAGTTAACGCTAATTGCTATGCATGGTGCCTAACTCATTTATCAGAAAACGAAATATAGATGAATAAATAACATGATTAAATTGGGAAAATTACCCGGTTGAATGATGTTATTTATTTAGTTAACGGTTAATGTATGCTTGGTTGTAATTCATTTTCAGAAAACGAAAATATATCAATGGAAGCTTAAATAAAATTGCGTTTCGATGAAAATGCTTCATGGTTACTGTTTGACTCGCAAAGTTTTTAAATGGCAATAGTTTGAAGTAAATGATTCTTGTCCTATGCAGCAGTGAATGGCCAACAGGCGGTACAAACACCTAATTCACGGCGGCGCCACCGTCGGCGGATAACAGAAGTTGCATTGGAGGGCCGGATGAGGTATCTTGTTGTAAGGTTTTTGGTTATATTTTATTCATGTCAGATGATTTGCCGTGTTTGCCAAAGAAACAGTTTGCCAAAAGGGGTTAAAGGGTTTTAGTAGAAGATGCGGACAAAAATTAGTCTTCAAAAGGTAGAAAAACGAGTGGGGCATGCTTGATACAAAAAACCCTTAACACATAGATATAAAAATATAAAAAATCAATAGGGCATGCGAGCTGAGCGGGATGTTTGGGGGGCGACCGGGAGGCATAACCCTTTTTCGGGAAGAGATGGGATTTTACTCCTAAACACGTCGTGATTTTACTTTGGTTACGCTCGGGGTAGATTACTTCACCAGAATTTTAAAAGGTACTTTTTGTGGAATCAAAATGAGGGTATTTTCACGATTATCCTATGGTTGTTTTGAGCTACACCCAAGCGTCTTCACTCGCAAACCCGCGGGATAGGAACGGGAATGGGGGGCCGGGGCAGCGGGGAACCCACCAAGGGGGGGAACACCTTGTTCCTCTGGTCCCCCTGCACTCTTATCTGTCAAGGTCAGGGGTGAGGGGTTTCCCTGCGGGTCTTCCCGCCACTGCATTCTTCGCCGCATCCCCACACCCCCCAAAAACTGGTCCTCGCTTCTTGACCTCTCTTCGCGTCCTCCCCGCAGTCTCCCCTTTGTTACCGGAGCGGTTCTTGGGGGCAGCCAACCTTAGCATTACTCTCGGGCTATGCTTTTCCTCACAATACAAAAAGCTGTTTTCCTTAACGGGAACACCGCGTGGTAGGTCTCACCCCTCTTGTGCTTCATTTTTTTCTTATTTCTTATGTTCTTACTCATGGAAACTCAGAAGCGTCATCTGAGTAGCTCGGGGCCGTCCCCCACTCATAGCATTTTGGCCATTTGAGGTGTCTCATAAAAATTCTTTGCCATCAGACAACTAAAAGTGCTCAAGTGGCTAAAGTGCAAAGTTTTTATAAAAACCCCCCCTGATATAAACAAACTCACAGACACTTTTGCATTAAGCCCCTCGCTTTCATGACCCTTTACTCTTTTGGGAAAAGTGACGTCGGGTACCCCTATGACGCAAACGCGCATTCACCCCCCGGGGCAAAAAAATATTCCCTAAAATCGATGACTAACCAATCTGCGTCATTTTTGGGGCAAGTTTTCAGTAACCCGATGTTTTTTAAAAATTAAATGATCTGGAAACGCCGAGGCATTTTTTTGGGGAGTGCACAATGAAATACTTTAGGTGCCCCCCGGGCGTCGCCTGTCGGGCATTGTGAGTGGCGGGCTGTTTTAAAGGCCCACCGAGAACCCCAGAGTCTGCGTTCAGTGCTGCAGCGTGCTTTTTGCAACAGTCTGTGTGCTGCCGGGCAGTGCTATAATGAGGGTCACGAGCCATGTACTGGAAAAATGGGCTATACATAATCCTGAAACGGTGTATAACGACATTTCAAGCCGGGAACTAATTTTATATGTTTATATCCTTAAGCCTATTACCCTGAAGGGCGCCTTTATGTTAGGAGGTGTGGTATAGAAAGAAAAACTGTGCTGTGTGATTTGACTATACGTAAAAATTGTAACCCGGGTCATTTTGTTATATATATACCTGCAGACATTGTGTTTTATTTTACTTGGTGTTTGCACCTACACTAAGGTTTTATTTTAAATTTGGGTTTTTAGTGTTTTTGAAAAATTAATCCTAAACCCAGCGCCTCTTGTTTGTTGCTTGACGGGGGCGGTGTGTGCGCGTCTACCCGGGGTATTTAGTTTTAAGTTTATTTACACCTTTTTACAGAAAAAACAACTAATTGAACCTTACATAACCTTAATTTAAACTACATACTTATACTAATCTTACATCATCATTTATAAAGATGAGCGGGCAGCGCCCCCGCTGGACACGAGCGACTTCCTGTGAGGAGGCCGTCACCTGCTCCATGTTCCGCTGTGTATCGTGGTGCGCTCAGCGGGGGGAGGGCGCTGCGCCCCACTACCAACAGCCGAGGCAGGTCCTCTAGTGCCCGCCGGAGCCCAGGCTGCCCTATCCTCGTCGTCCTCGGGCCGCCATCTGCTGCCTCAGCTGGCCGTGGCTGGCGGGCAGCAGGTAGTCCCTTAGTGGGTGTCGGGGAGGTGGGCCCCGGGTCACACTGCCACTCTCAAAAACGTCCTCAGCTCCCCCCAAGGGTGCGATAGCCAAGCCGGGTCGGTGTAGCTTGACCTCGTCTGCCCTGGGAAAAACGGCGGGCGGGAAGCAGGGGGGGTAGGCGGGGGCTTTTTGGGATACCAAACCGCCTTTTCCGCGAGAGCCTCCCTCTCCCGGTGTTTCTGCCGGTGCTTTGGCGGCAGCACGTCTGGCCCGTTTGCCCTTCTGTATGCTGGGCGAACGACGGGGGTGACTGTAGGCCACCGGTGACTGCGCGGCCGCCTCATCAGCAGCCTCGTTCCCCCGCAGCCCCAGTGGCTGGGCTCCATTGAGCCCCACGTGCGCCCCTGCGCCGATTCTTTGGGCGAGGGCCCGGTAGTGGGGGTGAGCCGCACGTTGTCCGTTGGGGGGCTCAGCTGCTGCAGGACCCGTAAGGCAGACCTGGAGTCGGAGTGGCACCACCCCCTCCTCCCGACGGTGGCGGGCGTGCCCAGGGCGTGTTGGATTTCCACCACTCCGTCTGCAGAGTGGAGCAGTGGTCGGGCGTCCTCCAGGAAGCACCTCCTCCCTGTGAAACCCCCGCCGCGCCCGTCGTCCTCTCTCAGGGTCAAATGACCGTCCGTGTATGACGGGGCTGCCTGGGACGTTGGGCCTTTTAAAACCCCCCCAGTGCGTGCTGCCGCAGTCCCCCCGGGTGCACGCGCCTACTGGGGCCGGGAGGCGGGATGACGACTTCCACTGTCGGGGTTCCCCGGAGGGGGAGCGACGTAGAAGGCCAGGACGATCGGGTCCTTTCCGGGATACTGGTCGAGGGCGAGCAGGTGGTTGGCGGCTTCGGCCACCCTCCGTAACCAGGTGTTGCCCGTGAAGGGCATGCCCTTTTGGGGAAACGTGTCGCTTTGTCTGGCTGGAGACTCCCCCTGGTAGATCTTGGGGGACCCGACGGCCACAAATTCTGAGTCCTGGTGGTCAAGGGGGACCACCGGGCCCCGCTCTGCATGACGCAGCCCCTGGTCCGCGTGGCGCCCCCCGCATGGCCTCATGGGCCCGGTTTTGGGTACCCGATCCTCTTCTTTGGTGGGTGAAGCGGTGACAACCCGGGCGCTGTAAACCACAAACGCGCGGGCGGTTGTACATGAAGATCCAGCCAGCGTACGGCCCCCGGGTGTGTCCTCGTCATGGGCCCCCATAACTTTATCTCGCCCGAGCCTCTCCCTCAGGTATTTCCCGAGGGTGAAAGTCAGACCCCGATTTTTTTCCCCACCCCGAGGGACTGGAACCGGGCCCCGGGGAGCCTGACGTCCTGCACCAGCAAGGAAGTCCGGGGTGGCGGCCTTTATGGTATGGCTTGGGCTTCTCAGCTGAGATCTTCGGCCCACTTTTGCATTTTT
Organism: Chionoecetes opilio; assembly: GCA_016584305.1. NCBI lineage: Eukaryota > Metazoa > Arthropoda > Malacostraca > Decapoda > Majidae > Chionoecetes > Chionoecetes opilio. Next base: position 1,493 of record JACEEZ010009333.1, on the reverse strand, counting down.
CACTGACAAGGTCAAGTGCCTGTGGGGCCTAAAGATCCCGTATCTCGACCCGTGACAACCGAACGAGGTCATCGGTACTGAAAAGCACGCCCCCCCGGAAAAGGCAGGCTGACCCTGCTCCATTAGCAAGTTTAAGAGGGAGGGCTGAGGGTCCCCCCCCTGCGGGGGTGCCGTTCTCCAGCTCCCCCGGTAGTCACCGGGGCCCCCGGAAACCCGACCCTGGCTCCCGTGCGGAGGGGTCCCCTATCCAGGCGAGGGGTCGCCCTGGATGCCCTTTTGCACCACGCGGCCCGGGTGGGGTGAGCGCAGGGCCCGCTCGAAGCCTTCCAAATCGAGGGAAAACAGCGACGGCGGGGCGGGGTTTTCGACCAGACTCATGAGGGCCATGAGCTGTTGAGGTCCCCCACCCTTCGTAAGCCAAAACGTGCGGGGGGGGGGCCCCGGGGGCCACTGGGGACGGGTGACCCATCCTCTCCGCTGTCTTCGCCCTGCAATCTCAGGAAATGGGGGTTCCGGCTTTGGGCTCCTTTTGGGTTAGGAGGGCTGGAGTCTCCGCCTTCCCCTCCCACGGGGAAACGGCCTGTCAGCCAGGACAGTTTTATCAGGGCCCGGGTCGCTTTCTCCCCAGATGTCCGACGTTTTCAAGCATGGAAAAGGTACGCCGTCTGCACCAGCAGCTGTGTCTGTCCCCTTTCGGGCCCCCACCCAATCCCTTTTTTTGAAAGGGTGGTCAGTGACGTCTTCTGGGCCCCCGCGCCGTTGATGGCCGCATCCCGCGGGGGGCCCCAGCTTGTCCCCCATCTCTGGACCTAGCAGGGAGTGGTCGTGGGGCTCCTTGCTACAAATGTCACCCCTATCCCCCTCCTGTTGGGCGGGGGGGACAGGGGGGTTTGGGAGGGCTTCCCCCGAGGCCGTCCCCCACTTGGTCCAAAAGGGCAGCCAATCTTTTGGGCGGTGAAGCTGGCACACCATCCAGCCCCCTTTCCTCCCTTCTCTCCACGTACTTCCCCCGCGTGCCTCACAACCTCCTTCACAGCTCAAGGTTGGTGGGGGGGCCGCCTTTGGGACAGCTTCCCCGTGGATGTTTACAAGATGATTCTGCTCCCTGTTCCTGTTGTAAAAAAACCAGTTATCCCCGTGTCTCCCGGGTTGATTGATTTATTTTACTTGGGTTTGCACCTAATAATGGTGTTTTTTTACATTGGTTTTTTATGTGTTTGAAAAAAAATCCTGAAAACCCGCGCCCATTTTTGTGGGCTTTACTGAGGGGGCGTGTGTGCGCGTTACCTCGAGGTAGTTTCCTTATTTGCATTATGAAAAAAGTTGAAAAATTTCCTCCGTCTGATGAAACTTAACCGGTGGACACATATAAAACATTTCTGTTTTTAGGGCCCATAATTGTGTCCAGCCCTTACCCCAGGCTAATTGTAATGCGGGGCGGTGCTTTCCTGCCTGGGAATTCATGTTTGGGGGGCACTTTTTCCCTTTTTGGT
>JACEEZ010009332.1:0-13682 GCA_016584305.1 Chionoecetes opilio | reverse complement strand
ATTTTTCAATTTTTTATTTTTTCTTTAAGTTTTTGGAATAACTTTTGTTCGTTTTTTCTTTTGTTAAGGTGGGTATTTTTGTTTGTATCCGATGGAGGAAGTAGAAACCAGTTGGATTTTCAGTTTTTTTCGAATACTGTTCGTGACTTATACGAACTTACGAGCTTAGGAATGAACTTAGAGGAGCATTTTCAGCCCCAGCCCCTAGGCTGTGTACAGGGCCTCAATATACGCAGGGATTCCCCCTTTTGTGTCCTTCCCCAAAACCCTGAGCTACAAATGCCATAGAGCCCTTTGAGATCGAGGGACGCCATACAGCCCCCTTGCCTCACCCGAAGTGGGACCGGGTCCAAGGTCACATACGGAACCAGTGGTTGCGCACAAATCCGTTTAGGCGGCTGAGGTCCAAGAAACCCCCCCTTTCAAAGAGTCCTTCTTGGTACGATGAAAATGCGGGAAAGAAAGACCTTTTCCCCCGCGCCTTCTCCCTACCCCGGGGGAGTGCATGTCCGACACGGGGGACCCAGCACTGTGAGCCCGGCGTCCAAGAAGGAGGTCGCCAAGGGGTGGTAGGGCAACCCAGGCCAAGAAAGACCGTTTCGGCCACTCTGGCGGCCCAACCTCTTGGGGCCCAGGCCCCCCAAAAACCCGGACAGGGGGCCCCGGAAGGGAGGCCAGAAGTGAGAGCGCCCCTTTTAGGGGAAAGGTTGTGGACTAGGGGGCCCCCGAGGAAAGGCCCGAGACCCAGAGCCCGAACCCGGAAGGCCCCCCCCCGCTGGACGACGAGGATCCTGGGGGCCACCACAGGGGGTGAGCACCCCGGGACTGCCCCCCCGACGAAAAGAGCCCGAAGAAACTTGGACCCCCCCCCGGAACCCCCCCGGCCCGAGACGGTCGGGGGGCCGGGTAGACCCAGAGTGACGGGGGGGAGGATTGGGGCGAGACACGCTGCAAGGGGGGCTCCGAAAAGACCCCCCGAATCAAAGGGAAAATCCGGCGAATCTGCTGTCGGTAGCCCCGGGCGGCCCCAAAAGGGCCTCGCGCCGAAGAGCCAAGCGGGCAGTGACGGCCCTGTAAAGGGCAGGGCGGACCGTCGGAGGGGGGGGCGCCGAAGCATCACAGGCGGTCGACAAAGCCGACAGACATCCGAGGGGGAGGGCTGGAGAGGGAAGTGTGATCCACGCGGGGGAAGGAGAGCCAGTCCGCCAGCGACGAAAAAGGGCAACGAAGGGTCAACGGGGCGTTTTTGCCGTTTTAAAAGTCCCGGCGAAAAAAGTCCCCCTTAAACGGTTCGCCCGCCACAGGAGGCCCTTGGGCAGAAAGCCGGGACACCCGAGGAAATCACCATCACACGTGGGAACCCACCAGGGGCCCGGGGAAAACCCGGGGATGGGCCGGGACGGAGAAGGGACCCCGGTTCACATGGTGGAAAACCCGCTCTCCACACTTGGCAGGGTCCAGGCCGGCCTTCATCCAGGGAAAACCTTTTCGGGCCCCCCCGAGAGAAAGCCACATGCTCCTGGTTCCCTCCCACAGGGAAGCCACCTTGACCAACTAGGCTCAGCCAGTAGGGGGGCCAAAAACCCCCAAAAGGGGGCCGCCGAAGAAACCGGGGCTGCTGCGAGGAGCGTCCGGGCGAGAGAAAGGAATCCGGGGGTAGAGGTGGGGACCCTTCCTCCGTCCTCCCGGGACAAAGCACCTCCAAGTCTGGAACGGGCCCCACGAGCGCCTCCGCAAACCGATGGAAAACAACCCGCCCGCAAATATCTCAAAAGCAATCGAGGCCCCGGCATCGGTGCCCAGGAAACGGGGACGGAGGAAGAAGGGGGGGAGCCCCAAAGGGCATCCCCCGCAGCGGGACGAGGGGAAGTGCACCTAAAAGGCCCCTCAGAAAAAAAGGGGGAGGAAGGGCCCAGCGGACGGGAAAATCCGGGATGCGGAACCCCCGAACCGTCGTCTTTTGGGCCCGGGTAGGGCGCATCCTTTTCCCCCCGTGGACACCCAGGTAGTCATCCTCGACTCCACAGACTCAGAAGGAGGCACCGGTGAGAGGGAAGCGGCGATGGGGCCCCTGCCCGACGCCTCGGCGTCGGGAAGGGCCCCAAAAGTTAAGTGGACTCCATCCTTCCCAAAAGGGAAAATTCACTGAAGACTCTAAGCCGAAAACCCCCGGAGACCGGAGGTGGGGTGGGGAAGGCCGGGAGACCCCTGACCACCCGTGGGAGCCACAGACCCCCCCCGGCAAGCCCTCGCCCGGGAGCGCGGTCATGGTGGGGGGACTGAGGAGCCCGCCAATCTTGTCCACCGTCCACGATCGACGCCGAGCTCAGGGAAAGCAAGGGGGGTCGGGAGGTGCGAGACGAGGAGGAATGGACGACTTGGCGAGGCCCACCGAAAACCCAGAGACCAGCCCCCCGGACAGACGGAAGGGGGCTGCTTTGGGCGAGCTTAAAAGCCTTGGGGACACCACTCTGAGGCAGCATGGGCCTCCCCGGTTTAAAGCAGGGCCCAAAAACCCCCTGGGTAGGATGACCCGCAGCCATCCTCAGCATACGGGCAATCGGCGGGAACGAAAGGGCCCAAAGAAGGCAGGGGCGTGCGGGAGAGAGTTTTGGGGCCTCGGGACCTAAAAGACACCGAGCACCCCTGGCCTCAAAATTTGATCCGCGGGAAAAGAAGGGAAAACAGTGAGGGGAAAGGGACTAGACGCAACACAAAAACCCCCCAAAACCCCCCATCTGCATCCCCAAACACGCATCCCCCGCCCCCCCGGGAAAGTGGTGGGAGGGGGGGGGGGGTCGACATGGCAGCCGGGGCCCGCTCAATCCCCTCCCCGGGCCCCATGGGAGGGTCGGGGGGGGGTGCGGGGGGGTTTGGGCACCAGCAAGAGCGACTAACCACCGCCCATATCGCGCACACGGGGAAAGGCCAGGGGAATACCAACACACCGTACGGCCCCCGGGAGGTCCCGGGGGGGGTGGGGCGTGGCTGGGTGAGCGCGTAACCCCGCCGATCTCAGTCACATGGGCAACCGGGAACCCCAAACCCCCCCCACCCTTGGGGGGGCCCGGGGCGGGGGTGGGGGTGGCGGGGTGAACACGAAAATCCGCCCATCTCAGCTCACATGGGGCAGACCAGGAACCACCAACCCCCGCACCCCCTTGGGGGGGCCGGGCGGGGGTGGGCGTGACTGGGTGAACGACGTAACCATCCCCCACTCAGCTACAGTGGAGACCGGGAACCCCCAAAAAACCCCGCACCACCCCTTGGGGGGCCGGGGGGGGTTGGGGCGGGGGCTGGGTGAAGAAACCGTACAGGTGTCATCAGGAACGCCCCGGGCATGGAAATAAGGCCGGGGGGGAAAGGATGAAAGCCGCGCCCCTGGGCGTACGAACACCACAGACACAAACAGCCGAATAAAATTTTTTGAAGACACAGGGGGCCCCAAAACCGGGGATGAAGAAAATCTACACTCATGCCCGTGAACCTACATAAGGATTACGAAGCTGAAGGGGTTTTAAAAATTTCACACCCCCCAGAAAAACAAAAAAAAACAGCAGGTGCTCACCATATGGCAGAAGAGGAAAAACACTGTTACAGGAGACGTCAGCAGGTCAACTCGATGAAAGCAAAAAGAAAGTGGTTTTGATAGCCCCGGGCCGGCTGGGGATCCCCCGGCCTCGGCAGGATTGGCACGGCGTTGCCAGATGTGTGTTTCTTTTTTTTTTAGATCGAGTGTAGCTTGGTTTTTACAAAAAAAAAAGGGGTAGGGTTGCCTGTTACCCGGGGTTTTCCCCTGGGGGCGTCTTTCCATCCTTTAGCTTATGCACTAGCTCTAAGGGGACCTAAATAAGGAAAAGTAGAAAAAGGTTTTCCTAGACAAATGTATATCGATATAAGATATAAAAGAATATGTAAGATATATACATATTTATATTATATTATTATATACATATTATATTAAGTACATATAAAGATATATGTCGGAATTTTAACATCGGCAAACGACTTGGTGGACATTTAAAGCCCAAAGAGAACTTTTTTTCAATTTTTATGCTGGACAAAAAACTAATGACGGTTTACAAGGATTTGGGGAGATGCAAAACAATTTTTAAAAAAAAATTTTTCCTTTCATGGAAACAAGGAATAATTCACAATCGGGGAAGTCATGAACCAGTATATGTTGCACCCCCAGGTTTTAAGTTATAAAGAGCATCATCAAAGCATTTAAACCCTTTGCGGGAACTTTCAAGAGACGCAGGCAAACCCTACACCAACCAGTACACCTGTCATTATATTCTCTTTTATATTTATTAAATTATGTAAAACCCCGAACACCCGACTATTCCAATCTCGCCCTTCCCTTCAGTCCCCCCAAGGGGTCGGAAAGTAATCTTAGCGTATACTGAATTCATTTCCTCTTTTTCTCTCTCTGTATGTTATTAGGTACTGGTTATTTATATGTACTTTTTTAATCGAACTAATACAGTAGTCTGAGTGTGCGTGTGTCTTGTAGGGCCTAGCGGATCGAGTGCTACCCCTTTTTGATGAGGTTTGTTGACGAAGTATCACGCCATGGCCCATAAGGATGACGTGGACAATAACCCTGGTGTTTTGAGAACACGTGACACCTCCCCCTGGTTCCGACTACAACACAATTGTGTGGTACATTCAGCGCTCTGCCAAGGATGATACGTGATGGAGGCAACAGCCCTGAGGCCCTGTCCCCCGGGAAACCTGTCAGTTCCGGCACCTTTCCTTATATGCTGAAACGGGCCAGAGAGGGGACAGAACGGAGAGCTACAGGAGATGCGTTACTTCGCTCCTTTTCACAAACCCCTTCCGGGGTGTCGTGTGTACCCCACACGGGGGGTGTGGAGTCCCTTGCACGTCTTAACTTTTCCCCCGGACTGTCCCCTAGAATTATTTCATGGCCTTTACTTAACGAACTGCGTGACATTTTTATTGTATAAACCTTCACAAGTTACATATATTATATATATATAATAATATATATATTATATATATATATATATTATATATATAATATATTATATATAATAAAATAAAATATCGTTTGTAAATATTGTTTTACTCGAATCCTTTGGGCAAAAAAAAAAACTTATAAATTACATAAAAAACCCTCGACCACGTTACCCATACATACCACTTATTTGATGTCCCTCTGGACAACGAGCAAGTTACCACCCCAGGGGGCATCACCGGCAATCACCCTTATAGGTTTTGTCAACCCGTATCAACATGGGGTGAACCGTTACCGTAAAAAAAACCATACTAAAAAGGGTAAAATAATTGGTGAATTAGCGGTGGAATGAGATAACATTTCACACGCATTGTGTTTGCTTACAAAATAATGGTAAGCGTAAATAAAAAAACGACAACGGTGGTATGTGGGAAAATAAAAATGTAAAAGGTTTGGCCTTAAGTGAATAATGGACAGTACATAATAAAATTTTACAAAGTGAAAGAGGGGAATTACCATGAGCAAAGTGAAAAAGTAAACAAAGGGAAACTTGGGAGAGAGACATGCGAGAGGATTTAAGAGAGTGAGAAGATTGCTCAATCATGCTGTGTTAAAACCTACCCCGCGGGGAAACGAGTCAGCACTTCTCACTGCTCACGCTCCTCCCCCACAAATTTTGTATATAGGGCAGGAGGACAAGATTTTCTTGCATTTAAAGCTCTGGACTACAGATTTTTTTCAAAAAGGACAAGAACGAGGGCAGGGCGCGGGAAGAAGAGGTTATCAAGAGGACGGGACAAACGGCAAGGTTTTATCATGGGACGAGGGAGGCAAAATTTGAAATTTTTTTTAATGAAGGGAGGGCAGAGAGGGCAATAGCCGCTCATTAATTTTCCCAAAACTTCCAATTTAAACAAAAATCCTTGTCAAAGCCACCAGCAGCCACTCAACTACCTCACAGCCTTGCAGCCAGCCTCCAGCTTGCACCGCCCACAGCTTTTCAGCCAGCCCGACTTTCAGCCGGACGCCGCGCTAACCCCCTCTATCATCATTCCTCACATTGTAACAACGCCCTTGGAGAAAAACCTTCTGATTCAGCAGTACGGAGGACTTTCCTTGCCCAACCCCCAATGTTAGTGAGAAAAAATTAGCTGACCCTTTCGAGACATATTCTTAAAACGCCACTCGTTTAATAAAAAAACACTTTGGGTGAGATATGGTTTTTCACATTTTTTTTTGCTTAAAAAGCCATGTGAAAAAATTTCAAGAATTAATTTGTTTGTTTTTTTTTATAAAGTTTTTAAAAATTTCTTACCGTAAAATATCATAATTTTTGTAATTTTAATAATGTGTTAGCTTCCCTTTATGTAAATTAGCCGCAAAGCCCCCTCCGGCGGACTTTTTGGCTGCCCTGCGGAGGGCTTTGGGGCCTTCGGCCCACCACCTGTGTTTGGGGGCCCCAAAGGCCACCAAACACAGACTCTCCAGAAGCCCCTTCTAGCTTTCCAAAACATGGCGTAGAAAGTATATATTAAAGAAACCCCTTCACATCACCCCCCAACCCCTTCACTCACCCATTACCCTCACCTCCCCCCCCTTACCCCTCACCCCCCCCCCATTCACTCACCCCTTACCCATCCACACACCCATTCACTAAACCTACCCCCATCCCCATCTATTCCCCCACCCATCACCCCCCACCCATCACCCCCACCCATTACCCATCACCCCCCACCCCTTTCCCTACCCCACCCATTCACTCACCCCTTACCCCTACCCTAATCAAAGCTTCCTCAATTCTCGAACCCCTTTTTTCACAATTTTCGCTAATAAGTGCTAAAAAAAAGAAAAAAAAAATGTCGGGTCTCCAAAAATGGGCTTAAAACCCTTCCCCTGCAACCGGTTCCAAAAATGTGGAATGAGGGATTCCCCCACGGGGGCGGAACCTTACCACACCCCACACACAAAACACAAAACACACCACACCCACACACACCCCCACACACACACACACACACACACACACACACACACACACACACACAAACACACACACACACACTTTCGCTTTTTTTAAAAATAGATATATATTCATTCTCCTTCTTGAATTGCCTTTAAAAACCAGGGGGAGGGAGATATAGTTAACTTAATTAAAGTTTTACTTATGAATTATTACCCTAAAAAAAAGTTTGAATGTGAGTGAATTATTTGTATAGTATAGTATACAGATTTTTCCCCAGTTCTGAGGAAGAGGAAAGGACGTACAGGGAAGTTAACCTTTTTTTTTGAAATTAACTCCCGAAATTTAGGGATGAAAATAATACCTCCGAGTACCTCCGTTTTAACATAAAAAACCTCTGCACCTCGATACTTCCTCTACTAAATCGAATTAATTCAACACATCCGTTGCAGGTATTTTTTTTTTTAACCCCCGCCGAAGACTCTTCCCCAGGACTAGTGCTATTTCGCCAAGTTTTTTCTCCAGGAAATATATTTTTTTCTATGTAAGGATATTAAATACAAACCCCATTCATTTGCCCCAAATGCTACAGGGCCCCGTGTCAAAGGAGGTTTAATTTTCGCATTGGGCCCCCTTAGCGCATTTTAGGGTTTTAAAAATATACCACTGAAGTCAGCTTTATCACTCCTGAGAATGATTAAATAAATACATTATCTCTGATAGCCATAAATTAATATAAGCATATTTAACGTGAAAAATTTATATTAAGACCCGGGGCAGATTTTTATGCTGGATGCCGTTCCTTTAAATAATAGGGTTTATAAATAAACAAAATAAAAAAAAATAAAAAAATTAAAAACTTTAGAAGAGCAAAGCCAATGTCAAGGGAAGTTTTGCCATTTGGCCTCCCAGACAAAATTTGATGGTTTTAAACTATTTTAGCTGAAAACAGTTCCCATCACTTTAAGGTGGTATCAAATAATAATTGATATTTAATGTTTTGATAATTTTTGTACCCAGCCGGAGTCAGATTTTATTAGCATTAAAAACCCTACTACTCCTTAAGTTTAAAAAGCAGGTCATAAAAATAAATAATAAATAAATACTGCCTGCTATTACTCACGTTCTCAAAGGCCGCTGTGTTTTACCTTCACTCCACATTCGTGTTATTAATGAAAACGCGGTAGAGTTTTGGCAAACCATTTTTAATATTTGCAGGGGTATTAAATTAAAAAACATTTTAACAGACTTGAGTTTATTTCTATTCTTTAACTCATGTTTACATTTGTTGTAAAATTTTTACCATTTTGATGACCTTTAATGCAGTCCTTTTATCTTACTCCTGTTATACCAAACTTTGGGGGGGTTCCTTTTGCTTGTTTCATGTAAACCCTACCCTTGTTTGGGATTGTAAAGGATTTGGGAACACTGAGAACGGTATGATACACAAAATGTAACACCCGTTAGGTATACAGTCTTTATACAATGCGAGGACGCATTGTTATAAGGGGGGGATGTATTAGCGTACGGTTATTATATGTTGTGTTAAAAGATACTAATACGTATGTCTGAGTGGGGTGTGTCTTTTACTGGGCCTAGCCCCATGCTGAGTGCTGACACTTTCTGATGAGGGTTTTGTTGACGAAATACAGCCATGGCCCATAAGGTGACGTGGACAAACAACCTGGTGTCTTTATGCAACACGTAGAACCTCGCCCTGGGTTTCCCGATACACACACAATTGTGGGTATCATCTCAGCGCTCGCCAAGGGGTGATGCGCTGAGAGAGTGCAACAGGCCTGAAGACATGTCCCACCGGAACCCGTCAGTTCCGGCCCCCTTTCCTTAATGCTGAACTGGCCAGAGAGGGACAGAACACGGAGAGCACAGGAGATGCGTTTGCTTGCGCCCTACTACGACCACCTTCCCGGGTGTCTGTGGTACCCCCACCTGGAGGTGGGAGTCCTTGTCACGTCATTTTAACTTTCCCCGGGTCTGTCTTAACTTACTTTTTATTGGCCGTTACCAACAACTGCGTGACATTTTTATGGTAAAACTTCACAAGTGTATATATATATTATATATATATTTATATATATATTTAAAATATATATATAAAATATATATATATATTATATATATATATTTTAATTATATATATATAATATATATATATATATATAATATATATATATAATATAATATATATATTATATATATATATATATATATATATAATATATATATTATATAATATATATATAAAATTCGTTTGTAGAATATTGTCTTACTCGAATCCTTTGGCACTAAAGAAAACTTATAAAATTTCATAAAAAACCGCCGACCACGTTTACCCCATCTACCACTTTTTTTTGATTTGTACCTTGGGGAACGAAGCAAGTTCCCAGCCCGTCAAGAGGGCTCATCCGGAAATCCCCCTTACAGGTTGTCAACCAGACAACTGGGGGGAAACCCTTTTACACTAAAATAACCATACTAAGAAGGGTAACAATGTATGTATATTACACGGGGGAACATTTAAAAAAAAAAATATTTTGGTTAGATTTTTGAGCTTATTTAGACAAAAATTGGCAGCTGATTCCAAATTTGTCGTTTTTTCTAGCACTAAAGTTTTTTCTCCACAGTCCTCCAGATAAGCAAAATTCCATTTGTGGCTGTTAAAACTTGCCAGTGTTACGATTTGACTCTCGAAGCTATGTGGCAACTTTTTTGTGCAGTTACAATTGAACGGGGTAGAGGTGTGTGCAGCTCCCAATAGGTCGTACTATCAATATCTGCAAACAAAAAGCTAGGATAGTGGGGAATTAGGAGGATTTGTTATTTTTTTCGCTTAACCTTGAAAAAATATACCTTGTAATTTCTTTTTTCGTTTTATGCAGTTTTTTTTTTTCAAAGCTTGTAACTTTTCCAGCTTAGTGTTTTATTTCATAGGTTATTTTTCTTTTGTTTCAGTCATGTCTGCCCCTGCTAGTCTCGTCGAAAAATGCCTAAAAAACCCCGACTCCTTGCTATAATTTAGTTTCACCATTCCAAGTCAGAGGGCAAGCATCAGCGTATTGTAAAACAAGAAATTTGCATATTTAAAGGGAAAAAATCGGGGATAAAGACAAGCATGGGCCCCTCACAAAGTGTGCAAAAGTGTGTCGAGAGTTTTACGGATGGGGGACCAAAGGAACAGTGAAAATTTGCTTTTGGTACCCCCAGGTTGGCGAGAGAAAAAAGACATTCCCAAGACTTTTACTTTTGTTAGTAAAAAACTCAGGATTCAAAAAGAAAATAAAGAAAAATAGAATATCTAATCTACCGTCACTATAAGAAAAAGCCTATTCAGCTGAAATTCAATGCCAGTTTTCGAAAAAATACCCCTCTAGAAGATTGATGATGTGAAGAACGCAGTGACAGCAATGATGCAATTTTGCATTCCGAGGATTCATTTGTAGGGGATTTGACAGCACGAGTGAAGATTTAGCCGTGTTTTTGGGCCTACCCCCCCCCAAAAAAGCTTAGAAATACCAGCATCAAGACTGAAAAAAAACATATTGAACAAGGAAAAAGGTATCATACTTTCAAACCAAGAAAGTACATTTCTGCAGTACTTTCGAAGTGCCAGGGGTTTTGTGTTTTGCCATAACTTCCTGGTTTACTAAAGGAATTGGGGCTTGAAATCTACAACCAAATGATGGCATTGTTTTTGATAGCTCAAAGGGAGCTTGAAGTGTGTCCTTCTACACAATGGCAATTTGTTTGGCGCAGTCCCTATTGGGCATTCGGTCTGTCTTCGTAAAGAATATGGGATGAAAAGAAGTCATTGATTATTGCAATATGACAAACACAATTGGTCATCTGTTTGACCTTAAAATGGTCCTTCCTTTTTGGTCAACAACGTGGATACACAAAGTATCCCTGCTTTCTCGTATTTTGGATAAAAAGGAGCCGAGAGAAGCATTGGGTTCAGACAATTGGCCCCCGGATCTGATCTTAAACCTGGAGATCCTAACTTGTACAGAGCCACTTGTTGCGGGAAGAAAAAATATTCCCACCTCTGCACATAAAACTGGGCCATGAAAAAAATTTTGTAAAAGCTTTTGCAACTGTGGGGGATTTGTTTGAAAATACATCATCTTGGCTTTCCCCGGGACTGTAAATTTAAAAAAAATAAAGGCCGGTGGTTTGATGGTCCACAAATTCGACAGCTCATAAAAGATGAACATTTCAACGGTACTATGTCAGCCCCTTAAAAAGAATGTTTGGCATCTTTCAAGGACGTCGTAAAAGAACTTCTTGGAAATACACGTGAAGAAATAACAAAAATGTTCAAAAACTATTGAGAGCTAAAAAAGCGCTTGGTTGCAACAGAGTATTAAAGACATTTTTTTGGCATAGCCCTCTTGCCAATTTCCGGAAAAAAAATCTTTTGGGCTGCTAAAAGCGAGAAGGGGAACGATTTCACCAAGATTTTTAAAGGGTTTTGGGAAAAACGTTTTCCAGGGGGAGATGGGATGTGCATATGATGGGCGACTATTGGGAACTCAAAAGCGAACCTCAAGTTGAACACTCCAGACAAAACTCAACGTAAATTTTTACCTTAACCTGCACACAAATTTTAGCCATCCTTTTAAAAACATGATAATGTTAAATAAACATTCATTCGCCTATTTCTTTTATTTTTTTTTTTGTATTTAAAAGTTTGCAATTTTTTAAAATAAGCACTGTTAGTTATGTACAGTATTTTTCATATTTTTAAGAAAAAGAAAACCCCACATTTTAAAAATTGACGGAAGAGAAAAACTGAGATCAGTTTTGGATTTAGCACCCAACAATTTTTAATAACAAGTGTCAGACATAAATCAAAAAAAAATTTTTTCCCCCGTGAATTATCTTATTTAAATTTTAATAGTAATAAAGTTCATTTCTTTTCTTTTTTCCTTTTATATGTATGCTCTGTATTTTTTAAAAATACTGAAGTTTATTTCTCTTTTTTTTTTTTCTGGTAAAAGAATAATATGTGTGTTTGTGTTGTTTTTTGGTGGCATGCCTTCGGGGGAAAAATTATATTATTATTATTTTTATTTTATTATTATTATCATAAATTACTATTTTTATCAAACGGGAGGGGAAAGAATCTGAGGAAATAGAACATGGGTATCCCTGGGGCTGTGGCGAGGTACATAGGTATGGATGCTGCACCCCGCGAAATGTTACCCCGTTTCAGTCCAGGGCCCCCGAGTTTGCATGAAGGCCCGAGGTGGGGGCACGAGGAGGCACCATCAGAGGGGCCGTCGCCCCAAGTGTGTGTCCCTCCGGCCCGAGGGGGCACGGCCGCACGAAAGGGGGTTTACCTGGGGTTCCCCCCCGCTTTAAATCAGTGTTCTTACCCATGTTTAGCCCGGGAAGCCGCCGCCACGAGGCTGGATTTTTACCTCCACCCACGCTTTCCCCCCTTTCCCTTTTTCCCTTCCCTCGGCGAGCCATAATCCCAAAACCACACCCTCTTAAGCCATCACTTTTGAGTGTTTGAGTTGGGTTAAGAGGGAGTTTTTTTGTTTTATTTTAATAAGGGAGCAGTCCCGCATCACGTTGCGTGTCTCTAAATCCACCGCGTATCTTACACTGCTCACACTCGAAATCGCGCGCTTTCCTCTTATTTTGTTCTCCCCCGGGGGGGGGGGGGGAAAGATCTTTCTGCACCGTCGAGTGGCCCCAAAACACCCCCTACTGTCCATTAAACCCACCTTCGTTTTCAAGTGCATCGGAGGACACGGGGGCCTTTAATGGCCTTCAGACCTCTAAACACAGGCTCACTGTAAAAAAACTTTCCTACACCACCACAGGCGAGGCCCCCATCACAGCCCCCCCAAATGGCCTGAGATACCCTCCCCGCCCCCGGGGGTCACGCCCCCAGGCGCAAAAAGACACAAATAGTAAATAGGAATGCTATAGGGACAAATGCAAAAAAATAATAATCATCACGTCGCAAGAAAAAATTTAATCAAACATGTTGTTTCATGTTTAAAAAAATTCCAGTCCATCAGAATCAGAGTACAATTAATGGACGAAAAGGATTAATAATATTAATCAAAACTGACGCTGTGAATAGTTTTTTATGTTTGTGACGCCAACCATTCTAAAAAGTAACCCCAAAAGAACCATTCAAAATTGTAACCAAAGAGAAAATTGCCCTTAATAGAATTCTTATTGATTGCTAAAGAAACTTGGGGAAAAATTTTATTACCGAAAAAGGGTTTCGTTTTTGTAAAAGTGTTGTTCCCGGGACCGGTGTGTACATACAACCGTGGGGCCTCTACTGATACCGCAGGGCTGCGATAGATGTCCCGTGGCAGGGACGTGGCGTTATGGCGGACGTTTCACTTTTGAAGCTGGAGTATTACCTCCCATTTTAAACCCCGACAGTCCGGGGTGGTGGCTTTCCTCAGCCATCAGCAGAACACCGGGGCTTCACCCAATGAAAACGGGGCACAACCCCCGGTAACATCTGGACCCTTCATCGGGTGGCAGGGGGGGTCGGGGTAAGAGAGCCCCTTGTCTCGTCCTGGCCCGGGATTCGAACCCCCGCATCTCTCAAAATTTTGGAAAGGGAAGCGTACCACTGGCCACGGTATTAACCCCGGTTTTAATGTTTTTTGTTAAAAAAAGGGGTTTAAAAAGGGGTTTAAAAGGGGGGGGGTTTTTTTGTTTTTTTTAAAAAAAAATTTTTAC